>JACCIC010000169.1:0-422500 GCA_018907035.1 Sycobia sp. Sy_11 | reverse complement strand
AATTTTTAATCGACTTTTTTGCCCATACCGAAGTGAAATCACGAACGAATAAAAGAAGCACGACACACGCTTTTTTTGTCTCTGCGTTACAACAAACAATAATCTGTACTCCCTTTTTGTATACTTCCTATTGCCTTGTATACTTTTGTATGTTTCCTACTGCCGCGCGTATTGGCCTTTACTAGCAATACGTTAAGTGAGAGAAAAATCTTTCTTCATTTTCTTTTCGACTTTCCGTATAATACGACTAGAGGATTACGATTTCATCTCCTTACTCTTTAATACTCAAGTATAAGTACAACGTAAAATTAACAGCATCTTTGGTCGTCGAAAGAATTATCGCGAAGCATGATATACACAGAGTGTCTCAAATTAGCCTTTGCTTATTGGTTGATGAACCTTGCCTTATAAAGCAAAAATTATCTTCGACTTTCTAAAATGCATACAACCTCTGCATACAACTACCCCTGTTTCTTACACATTTGCTAGTTTGAACAATCATATTTTGGATCCCCAACTGCATATGAAATCAGAAAGCATCGGAGAGTAAAGATATATATATATATATATATATATATATATATATATATATATATATATACGAATAAATATGCGAGAATCCGCGCACGTCTCATTGCGAGGAATTTCTTGCGAGGCGTTGATGCACACTTACATATATAAGAGTACCACTGTGCATCCATCCAGTTCGCTCTCGCTCACCTGCTTCATCAGTGCAATACACGCATATATATATATATATATATATATATATATATATATATATATATATACATGCCAGGATATCGCGTTGTATCTGACATGCCATATATATACTCGCCCATCATCGCGTTAGCGCGCGATGATGGGATGAAAAAGTCAGCTGAGCGGTTAGCCTTGGTGGCGTGCCGAAGGCTAAAATCCTTTCGCGTTTCGTCAACCTTACAATACCGCAGGTGCAGCACCGCGCGTCGGGCGTGCACACGCATTTACGCTCACGCGTTCCCGGTAACTATTCTTATAGTAAAGTGTAGACTGTCTTTCTCGGTCCAACAACGACTCTTCCGGAAACGCTAATTCGATAGATCTATTTATTGAAAACACGTTAGGTGCCTATACCACATGCATTAATTCCGATTTTCCATATCTATATTTAACTCTTTTCACTATATCTACATGTGGCAGAAATGAGGCGAAATATCTTACCTTATAAAATCAACTATATATTTTATTGTAGACTCAAATAACCTGCTTCGTTGTTTGTTTTGGACGATATTCATTCTGATTTATTTCAGAAATTTTAAACACGTATTACACAGTTTAGTATAATGATAGAAATATCTATTAATAGCAAAATAAATTATGTCTTTAAATTAAGTTCTTATTACTTAATAATACGGAATGATGGTAAATAAAAAAAAAATAATATTGATTCTATTATCCATGAATGGAGGAACAAAATCCTTATAATGTAAATATCATTCTGTTTTGATGAGAGCGACTTAGACTTCGTTTACTCTATGCAGTATAGAAACTGTTTTTCTGCTTGGTTTGGAAAAGAAAAAGTTTGCAAAGGAAGCACGGAAGAAGATTATTAACAGGAAGTATTATAATGTCTATTGTTTATATCTGATACTTCTAAGCTATACTGATTTATGATTCTAGATGACAAACTTGATTCATGACCACATATGGCTATCGTATGTTTTGTACATTTGATCGCCTATTCCGATTAATTAATATAATATGTACGACATCTCTTGCAATATTCATGTTTGATAAAATATTATTGTATATACATAATAACGTCTTTGAACAAGTGTGTAAATGCTTTCATGTTAAACTTCATAATTGCTGGAATAAAATTTAAATTGTTTTTGATATTTCTTAGAAGTTAGAAAGTTTAAGATCTATGTACTGCATTAGCTTTTGACAGCGGCATATGACTATGGAGACTGAAAAACTTAAGAATAGCATTAAAAAAGTATTAGATATGAGTAACAGATTTAATACAATTCGAACGAGACATCTCTGATTATTACCTGTAAAATGAGGCCAGTGTATGTTAAAAAATTTAACAGTTTACAATCTCAATATATAGCATTTTTCTACTTACAGTAGTCACTTATATTACTTATGTAATAGGTATCCAATCTCTGTTCACGAATGTGTTAATATATTTTAGTCATTGTTAGTTTAGACTAAATGTAGGACTGGTATCTCTCAACTTCACGTTTTATAGAGGAGTGATACTTCACAACAACTTCTCTAACTACACATTTACCAGAGTTAATTAGCATTATTTACTTCTATAGGGAAGAAAGTATTGTATTTTAGGAATGAGAGAATTTTAAGCCCTAGAACTATCAAAACTGATTTTGGATGTAGTCGGGATTATCTCATCCAATCTCGACCACATCTAGGGTATAGATCTGATACAAACACACGATTTAAATATGTAGGTCATTCACTCTTTAGGAATTTTTTACAGACAATTCTTCGACGTTCGTGCTTTTATATAACTTTGTTATAGTCGAATTCAACTTATGCATGGATTTATTCTACACAATAACGCATTTGCAACTGAATTTATGGCATTTGTACAGCGAAAAAAGCAGCGTTATTCTCCATTTCGGTCTCTCCGCTAAGAATTTGTATCGAATCATCTACATAAGCAAATTATTTATTGCATCAAAGCTGTCGTAAAATCACAAAAAAGTCACAATTTAATCTATGCAAAAGTAAGTTTAACTTTGAAATGTACGCAAATGAGCAAGGTGGCAATGTATTCTAATGAATTATTCGGTTTCTTTTAATCACGATAAACATATCGTCTATTTCAAATCTATATTATTATAAACTTTGTAAAGGTAAAAACGGAAAAATTAAATCTATTTTTTGTTTCGTAACTTCTTTTCAGTATAATTTATTAGCATATGAAAAGTCTCTGATTAAATAAGTACACATTTATCTTCTTAAATGTATGCTAAGGTTTACGTTCCAGTTAGATATATTCTATGAATAATATGTCAACAATAAATCGCACACAATCACTTCGAATCCTATTAAGTTTGTTAATTATTCACATTGAAAGATCCTTATCTGTATGAATCTTGATAGTTAAAAAACAAAGAAGAAAAATTAATTATTAAAATCAACAAAAAACGATTTCATCGTTATTCTGCATTTTTTTCGCTATGCATAAGATACAATTAAGTTAATAACACTAAACACTAAATTATATAGAGACAGCTGTGCGTCTTCTAAATTCAAATGTAACGTCTGCGTTTATTTCCACAAAAATTCGAAGATAAACATATACATCATTGAAAAGTAAGTTTTTAAAAATCAGGATACGTCCGCAATTCGACTGTCCGGCTTGGAAAGCAGTAGTATATAAGGTATAGAGCAGTGCGCGAACAAAAGGTAAAAAAAACCTCGTTCCCGCTGTAGCTGATGTACGAAGGGGTTGCTCACTATATGCAGCAGTGGTTATAATACAATATACAATGTATATATATATATATATATATATATATATATATATATACACGCACGGTTCTCGCGTCGAAAAGCTAATTTGCAAAGGTTGCCGACACCGCGAGCGTGAAGCGCGTCCTTGTAATAATTTCACGCACCCGTGCGCTGTCGCAACGAGCGCGGCTCACGCTGCAGTGTGCGCGCGCGTAATAACGGTAGTGCGAAATTTGAGCGGAGCCTATACCTCGCGCACAGTGATCGATGAGAAATAAAAGGCGCGATCGGTGCTTTCGGCGCATCTATAATAATAAAAGCACGAACCTGTGGCATGGAATATTGTTACTGTATCAGGTTATTAGATATAGTTTTTATGTATGTGTATCGTGGTACCCAATGCAGATTAACGCGTAATTTATTACGCGGCGAAAAGAAACATAATTCACGAATAACGTCGAAAAAAGGCACGATTCAATGTTTCCGAGGATAAGTAGTATATTTCAATGTCCGTCACGACGAGTGACAATTCATGATTAGAACGTCGAAAAGTGCAGGCGGCACCTAATTCCTTTAATTTTCGAGGCATAATTATGAAGTGTGCTAGTTTGCAGCTCAAACGAACGAAATACGTTAGCTTTCGATGAAAAATGTTTGAGCGTGCTAGTTCCCCTGAGGGCATCGTTTCGTGATATAAATACAAAAAACTACGTCGCACTCGCGCTGCTAAAGAAAGATATAATTCTGGAAAGTTCGGGTTCTTGGGAGTAATATACGAGTTCAAGAGTCGCGAGCATGAAGCTAGAGCGATTTTCGCCGCAGGTGTTTAAATTCGAGAGATCTCACGTTTTGTTTGCGTGCGTGCATTCGCTCGCGCCAAAGCGAAGCTCGCGATAAACGGCATTTGCGCGATTGGTGACGTTTTTTAAGTTTAAAGAACTTTGAGCGTTTGATTGTAATAAAGGTATAATGTAGTGACGTTCCATCGGTATTTCGGCGCAATTGTGCTATCGAGCCGCTCCACAAGGCTTTCGGTATATATTTACGATTAAATAAGTAACGGTGGCGCGATGAGTAATAAACGGCGTCGTTGATCGACATGCCAAACGGCATTTTTAGTTTCGTTTTTTTTCTTTTCTGTTCATTTCGTTCGTGTACAATTTGTACGAGTTTCGAAATAATTGAGCTACGAAGAGAACGGATGCAATATTTTTATAGCCAAGTTTGCTTCGATTCAGTACAGTATTATGCAATTCGAGAAAAATACATATCTACAAATATAATATATTTTTATGTGAAAAAGATCGTTAACAGAATACTAAATATTCATTAATTTAGAATATATATAGATGAGGTTCACAATTTAATAGCCATATATATATATATATATATATATATATATATATATATATATATATATATATATATATATACATTGTACAGATAATGATTATTATTAATAGATTGAGAATTCAACTGATTAACTATACGGTGTACATATTGACATGCTTCTATAAATCAGGCACGTAATCTTAATCTGAAATGAATTATAATATTCATTTTTTCGTATACAAAGAAGAGGAAAAACAAAGAGCTTTTTTGTTCTTTCATAAAAGAACGGATTTGTTCATCATTTTAATCAAATGGTAATGCAATGATAATTTAGTACAGAGATAGTATATACAGACGTACAAACACACACAAACACACGAACACACACACACACACACACTTATTTGAGCCGCATATACGTGTGAATAAAGAAAAATCCGCAATAAGCATTGTAAAGAGGAACGAAGATATACTTATTAGCTGTTTTTCATCTTAAAAATCTAGATATATTTCCCACCTCTTTTAACGTTATATAACGTTATACAAAACCCTATCTTTATAGTTAAATTAGAAAAATTAAATTTTCTAATTAGTTGTACTGCAAGCTCCTCAAACAATACCACCCGCACCCATGATTTTGAGCCGCAAGCTCCCTTGATACTTTTGAGTAATATAGCATTTGTATACTATATATATCGGTCCCGCACGCCACGTGTCTGCCTCCCTGAATAGAATACAAACAGATTTATGTATAGATAAAGGACCTCTTTTATGTAGCTTATAAACGCTCGCTCTCTCGAATTATTAAAATAAATTCATTCGTCTATATACCATGTCCGGGGAGCTTCTCACACCTCGGCCGCTCAAGTGGTACTAATAGAAGCGACGGCAGTAGCGCACCATTTATCTTGGTGTATATATGTACGTGTCCATGCATGGAGGGCCAATCTCGTCCTCCCCGGAATGATCACATTTATGAGGCAATGATGTCGGATAGTACAATACTGAGCATCAGGTACACACACACACACACACACACACACACACACAGAGGGAGAGAGAGGAAGAAAAGAGAGAGAGAGAGAGAGAGAGAGAGAGAGAGAGAGAGAGAGAGAGTGAGAGAGTGAGAGAGAGAAATGTACATATACCTATACAATTCCGACCGACAAACAAGAATGCCTTCAATTCATGGGCTCGCTCCAAATTGATATTTCTTCAATTAAAGTCTGAGAGAAGAGAGAGAAAGAAAGAGCAAACGAGAAGGTGGAGGGAGAGTGATTTTTTGCAATCGTGGCCCCGCTTACAGTTTTACTCAACGCACGGACTGTCTATACTCAGAATCATTTACGCGAAGCACTGGATTTGTGCTACTCTCTATTTTATATATATATACATATGTGTGTGTGTGTGTGTATGGCGCGACTTCTAAAGTTCGTTCGGTGCGGTACAGCTAACGAGATGTTCGTTCTTAAACTAGAGCACACGAATTGGAATTCAAATAGAGCAACGCGAATCGCATTATGTTTAAAAATTTGAAGTTTTTTGTCGGCCGTTTTCGGTTACTGTCGGCTTTGTTTGTTAAAAGTTTACGCTAATAATTACATTGCAAAAAAGTCATGATCAAAATTTTAATATTCGTTGAGTAAAGGCTGGAGAAAATACATCGTTACAAAGGAGCTATGTTGAAGATAATTTCATTCATTTTTTTTTTGCGCTTAATGTGTCATTGTTATGTATTAGTAGTATATCTATTGTTGAAAACGTATTCAGAATTTTTTTAACGCGTAAACATTTCATCAAAAATTCAAGTTCTAAGTCAAGATATCGATGAGAAAAAGCAGAAAAATAAGAAAAATTCGGTAAAAAAATATTATTTTGGTATCAAAAAAGTATTATCTTGATCTCTTAGCAGTCTGGAGAATGGTTCTATTGTTTGGATCCTGGTGTTATCTTAGTTTTGTCAAGAAAGTATTGATTTTGATTTTGTAATTTGTACGAACTTTAAACAGTATACAAACAAGGCTAACAAAATATATTCATAAGTAATATTTCTTCATTTCAAGACAATGACAATGAAGTGATAAACTTCTAAAGCATTATCCAAAAGTAAATAAAATATAAAATACAAAAATAATTGTATTAGATACAACTGATTCATTTATGAGTTTTTAAAGAATATTTCCTCTTCATCCATTAATTTATATACATAGTAAAACTCTCATCTTCTAATGAACATTATAAGCCTTGTCATTACGATGCTTTCAGTTAAAAAAAAATCGTCGCCAAAACATCTTTACCATTTTCGCTATAGCTTGATACATGCATATTCATAATCGTCTAATATAATTATATTCTATAATTGATGAAACTTCTGG
The DNA here is from genome assembly GCA_018907035.1 of Sycobia sp. Sy_11. Taxonomy (NCBI): domain Eukaryota; kingdom Metazoa; phylum Arthropoda; class Insecta; order Hymenoptera; family Epichrysomallidae; genus Sycobia; species Sycobia sp. Sy_11. The sequence goes on along the minus strand of JACCIC010000169.1, from coordinate 415,322 downwards.
ATAAATCGAAATAATCCGTACAACCAATTCTATATATTAAATATAGTTTTTGTTCACATTAAAATTAAAATTTTGTTCTTTTTACAATGCCGCTTGAGATATGTTTCACGAAGCGATAAATTTACATCGATTTATCTTCTAACCGTTTAGGCCAAATGTGACGACTTTACTTTAAAAGACGTGAGCAAGAAAAATTTTTTTCTAAGATGAAATTAAAATTATGACTAATTAACCCGGGCGGTTGAGAGCAAAGCATATAATAGTTGTTTTCTGTTTATTTCAAGTTAGACACAATTTTAATTTCATTTAAAAAAAAAAAATTAAAGTCTTCGCATGTCGACGTAAAATGATCGCTTTGTGAAGTATATTTCAAATGTCTTTGTAAAAAGAAAAAGAATTTAATTTTTATTTAAACGCGTTTCACTATCAATGGTATAACGTATTTTTCAATCACCTATAGGCATATGATTACAATAAATTAGGCAATTTAATATAATAACAAAAGCATAATGTTTCATAATATACGATTTGTAATGATCTTGAATATTTAAATAACTTTTGAGTTAATACTCCAGTATGGATTGGAAAGAATATATTGCAGCCAAGGCTAAAATACTTAAAATACATTAGGTAACGAATCCTGCCAAGACCTGAAGTCTTATATTTCGGGTCTTGGAAATATATTGGTGTTAGTGAAGATGTATAGTAATAACTGAGCGTCCAGCGATCAACGAATGTAATGTAACAAACCACATTAAAAAAATCTTCTCTTATAGGCATATACAGAAGTCAACTATAAGAACATAAATATTACTTCGCAAAGACATATAATGTTAGCTAATACCTGATATTCTATGTAAGTATATTCGTATAGTATAGTATATAAAATATATATATATATATATATATATATATATATATATATATAACTGGCGAACAGGTACATGCATTTAGGCAACTTATTATTGAGTCCAATGCGCACATTGCTGCGGTGATGATAGTATAATATATTTGATTCCATTGACAATACAATGAAACACTGCGAGCAGAATTCACATTTTTTTATTCCTATATATATATATATATATATATATATATATATATATATATATATATTATATTCTTCCGCCGAATTGCTGCTGCTGCTCCTGCTGTTACGTCTATCCGTCCATACGTATACGTCCGTCCAAACGGCCCGACAGAATGATAAACGCCTCACGGAGAAATATAACGAGATTCGTGGAAAACTGACGACCCAGCCGCGTGCGCAGTTCCGCGTGAGGTGAACGGCCCTATGTCGTTTCTACGTGGTGAAAACGAACCTCCTCTGCACCTGGCGCGATGCGTGCACATTTTGCAATGTAATACGTATATATATATATATATATATATATATATATATATATATATATATATAATTTTTTTCTCCGTTTTTTTGCTTTTATCCATCATCTGGGAATAACAATGCTTCATTTAGTTTGATTTGTAGACCTTTGTTTAGTGCATTATTGGCTTTTCTTTATACTATCGTTTTCATCACTGTCTCGATCAATAACTATCTAATAATTTGTTTATTTACCTATATAGAGAACTCTGCAAGATACTCATAAAAAATAGTACTTCGATCACTTTGTCTCACTGGATGAAATCATGGTTGATGGCACGTTGATTAAAAATTACCCTTATACAGAAACGCTTCAATTTCAGTGATATTTAAAGATATAGAAATAAGATAAAGCCTTGAAAACTTATGAATGCTATCACCGCGTCGATCCATTTGCGTATAGAAAAATATTTGAACAACTACAGAATGCGTTAAAATATATATTTATAAGTATATGTATTATATGTGTAATATCTATCAAGGCACATTCTAAAGCTTTCAAATATCTTTGGGAGTAAAACAACACAATGGATCGACTGTTGGATAATGTCCTCTTTTCATTGTCATCATTCACCAGATCATTAATTGACATTGAACTATATTAAAAAAAAAAAATTATTGAAGTAACTGTAGTTGTAAACAAGAAACGATTTATATTCTTAGGGAATCTAAAATTTTCTGACAAAGACAATTGACAAAATATTGCTATAAAATTATCATTCGAATTTTAAACAAAAAATAAATATTTCAGCTAACATTTATCTAATGACATATATATTTTATAAGAAAAGCCTATATGTTCCCTTATTTTATATTTATATAAGAAGCCTATATATTTTGTTTAGCACTTGCATTAATTTAATGAAACATATTAGTTAGATAGAAAGATAAATATGAGTCTTCTATTCAAAATGTTTTCTGAATTTCAAGGTAAGCAACTCAGTTAAAACATACATGGAGTCGATATTGAATCCATTTATACAATAAACTACAATTTAATAGATTTCCACTGGATTTTTTTACTTCAAAGACCATTGCAATCCCGTAGAAATCCGTGAAAATTCATATAATAGTTATTGTATCTCTGCTGGTTCCATACGGATGTTGACTACAATTTTATCTATAAATCCAGCCTTTTTTATTAGTATATATATTTTTAGATATCGTATATTATGATATTAAAAAAAGCATCTATTCTATTAAGCCGCAATCCATGTGTCAGTGAAATAAGAACTTTACTTGAAATTAGAGTAATTTGCACACATCTCGTTCTGAAAAGAAATGTAAAAAGTCTATTATATTCAACTCCCCTCCACTGACATCACCGCACTGCATGTCGTGCATATTTGCATTCTATAACGCGTATTACATGTGCCATTATTCTGCCGGCCATTAAGCAAAGCGCGCCTGGTTCTCGAGATGCTGATGGGCGTCCGTTCCCTGGCATTTTTCCACGCGCGCACGCATGCCTCGCCGCACGATTTATGCTAATATTTCAAGACTTCTATATATATATATATATATATATATATATATATATATATATATATATATATATATGTATGAGGCACGATGCAGATAAATACACCTTCATTAGTATCTTATTCGTGAGGTCCATGGGCTTTTGCGGCTGAAAATCGACGCTGGGAGTTTTGCCGCCCACCACCAGTTGGTGCGCGCATCTTACGCCGATACGTACATTGGTAACATAGATAATACTGCACCCATTATATCAACTGTCCACGCTGGGTCAGATCTTCGATTTTTGTTCTTTATGTACGCCAGAAACAAAAAAGGAAAAAATTTATTCTGCCGCTCAGTGAATGGATACCATATATATATATATATATATATATATATATATATATATATATATATACACCATTAACCTATGGGTATATATATATATATATATATGCGCGCGCGCGCGTGTGTGTGTGTGTGTGTGCGTGTACATATATAAGTGGAGTCGGTGTTTCTATGCCGCGCAGTAGCGCGCGACGCTCTTTATTAAGCAAATATATATAAGTAACCGCGGGAACGGAGATAACAATTTCGAAAGATCGTTCGCAGACAAGAGCTATAGCTGCGCGTGAGCGTGGAAATGAATTGCGAAAGACGTTATGGACGTGGGACACTTTGTTCCGAAAAATGTGTCTGCACGTAAGAGAGAAAATTAAATTGTGTCCTGTGTTTAACGTAAGTATATATATATATATATATATATATATATATATATATATATATATATACCGTTTGCTGTTTGTTATTCGCGGTCTTTGGAAATTTCGTCGATCTATAGAAGATTTGGACTCAGCTCTTGGGATGTGACTATGCGCGTCATTTTTCTACTCGACGCACCTTTTTCTTTTCATCTTCTTATATAATTTACTTATCACTAATAGTATATATATATATATATATATATATATATATATATATATATATGTATGTATGTATTTTGTGTATGTATGCGCGTGCGCGCGCGTGTGTGTGTGCAACCGTTAATTTACATTCTTTCCATGAAACGCAAGTTTCTAGTGCGCTAATTGTTATAAATACAGTAAGATGATATAAAATCAGCAATATGTAATGCATTGCAAATTAAAACATTCTTTTCTGTAATAATATTTGAATAAATGTTCTAATAATTAAGTACTCATCAACAGTCTAGAAATATGCACTGGCTACGTTTAAAAACTAATTTGAAAATTTAATGCTAAAATATCACATGTATAACAATGTTAATATGTGTATATCTGAATTATTAAAAAATATAAATAGTTTATAAATCTACAAACTATCGTTATCGATAAAGACAGATAAGGAAGATAAAATACATAAAGCTAATAAAATTTTTTTCTATTTTACACTATTTCTACGCGCAGACAATTAAAGTTGTAGAATTTTAAGTCCAACATTTTTATAAACCAAGTACCTTTGATAGAAGTGTTAATTGTTCCGGATTTGCCGAAGTGACGATGATGACTTCAAGTGCGTGCGTAAGTGTATATATACATTTGTAAGTATATAGGATACCCGGTCTTGTCTCATTGCAACGCATCGAGGCGCGCCGAACAAGGACGTGAATAATGAATAAAAGAATTAATCATATTTAATGATGCAAGGGCATTGTGTATTAAGTTGATATACTTTCCCTCGTGTGACTCCGGCTAAAATATTCCTGACGAGGATTGACAAAGAGCAGCCAGTAATTGCTTGATAAAAAGTCATATAAGAAAAAGATTCAGTCATTCGTGTGCATCTGGTAAACAAACGTTGCATATAAAGGATAAAATAGTTAAATATGGAAAACCTCGATCTACGTCGGAGGAATATAATTTTCGAACGATGAGTGGAAACAATCGGTAACCGGCTTCTCGCCCAATGACGACAACGTCGGTCCCGCGGCAATGAAGACGCGAACAGAACCTATAATGCGCGCTTTTTAATTATTGGTTTCACTGCAGAGATGATGATGATGATGATGATGATGATGATGATGATAATGATAATGATGGTCATGACGACGATGACAATAACAACGGCAATGATCAAAGAAATTCCTCAATTTTAATCGTTCTACAGCACGAGTATCAACGGCTTCGCATAATCTCGCTTGGTTATGTATTATATAGATATATATATATATATATATATATATATATATATATATATATATATATATATATATATTGATGCGCAATAATTTCGTATCGCTAGGGCGTTTATATTATACGTATGAAAACGCTTGCTCGGCAAAAAAATCGACATCATCGCCGAACGGCGCGCGACGCATCGGCGGCAATGCGATGCGCATGCGATGCGGGTCCTCGATCGAGAAGCGCCGCACCGCATTCGACGAGTCACGTGCGCGACATATAAGCACATCGGCAACGGAGCTAGCGGCAGCATCAGCTGCGCCGCGACATCGGAGCGCGACTAATTATGCAAGATACACGCGCGTTATATATATATATATATATATATATATATATATATATATATACACACTCGTCGTCGTCGTATATATTGTACTCTGCTGCGCAATTAATTCAGAGCTGTGCCACACTCTGTATATATATATATATATATATATATATATATATATATATATATATATATAATTTTCGCGTCCCCTCGATAACAGTAGCTCGGGAAACCACAAGAGCCACTATTATATAAAGTGGGAAGGGAATACGTTCGTTAGATCATCATGATAGGGAAGCAGAGACGCGCATTTATATTGGTTATCCTATCTCTTTGGTACGAAGCATCTGCTTTTCTATATATATATATATATATATATATATATATATATATATATATATATATATATATATATATAAGGGCATGATAACTGCAGCGTCAGAATCCGTCCGATAGGAGAACCGGGCAAAATGCGATTGTGGCTGCTTCACACACAGTGACGATTCGTCACTCGAAGTTCCGCCGCGCAAGCACGATTCGTCAGTTGTCGGGAGAGAAATTCCGATGGTATCTCTCAGAAATAGAATGTAACGAGAGCTTTCTCACACCAGTTATAAGAGTCCTAATGAGTTCCCGTGTACATTTGGCCGAGCTCTACAGAATTTGCAAAGAATTCCGATAAGTTCTTAACGATTTTGAAAAGACTTTCAGTCTGAATAGTTACGATGAACTTCAAATAATTTGAGTTCCAGACAGATGACCGAGGCTACCAATAAATTTATTACTATAATAATTCATAAAGTACTTAGAGAAATTCTCCGCGAGTCCATAATTTCCAGCAGGAAAGAGTTATATAAATTTTATATACAGTTTTTTTTCTTTTAATAAGAGTCTTGGTCGAGGATTACGGTGGATTGGTAATTTGGTGATCCGAGTTCAAATCCCGCTCTCAGCCGATTGACACGAGCAGCTCTGTAATAATTTATAGGTGCTTTATTGACAAACATATCGTAGGCTTCCGTCGTTGATTAGCAACGTATAATTAAATTTTAGGTTGCCATTAAACAACATAAACAAAAGTCGTGGTCATAAAAAGTTTTAAAACGAAATTATCGGAACCAGTATACTCAGTGGGAAATACATATAGCCCTCGAATTAGCAGCATGATTAAATATTCGTCTCGCAGGAGTATGCATTAAACGAGCACGAATTGAGGCATGGATATAAATATTTCTTTTTCTCGGTCGATTTTCACTTGGATTCGAATCCGAAACAAGTGTGGATGATGCGTATAGTTTGGAAGGAAGGATTTATAATAGTGCTAATAAACTTGACAAATAGCAAACACTATTCAAGGATGTGATTCACTTTGCAAACTTTGCGTCAAATTAACAACTAATTTTAACCACGGTAGATATATGTCAATAATTTCCTCGAAAGTCCCTCCATTGCTGTTTTATCCTCCTCCAAAACAGTGTAAATTCTCATATCGTAGTAGCGTATCGTCATCGATTTCTGTACACGCGCGCACACACAGAATATATTACCTCTCTAAAATCGGCGACAGCTTCGGCTGATTCTCTCAAAATACAGAGCTATAATTTTAATAAATAAGATTCAATCAACGGTACGCCACAGCTTCGATGCGTCCTCGCCGCGGTGCGCGTAGCGCGAGAATATAATCTGAACGCCGTATTAGATCACGCGCGCATTCCAGTAACGCAACAGCTAATAAGTACATATAGCGATCGCGACTGCAGCGAGCATCAGCCGCGATTTCTCGATGGGCGCGCTCATCTATCTCACACAGGTGTATATAGACGTAAAGGTATGAAGTATGGCAACCGGACTCGCAACACACGCAACTACGAGCAAGTGCGAAGGTCGTATTGGCGTTGTATACGCGTGGTACAGGGCAAAAGCTGCAGCGAGCGATCGCTCGATAGCCGAGTAAATAGAGTTGATGTGTTATATAGACGCAATTGGAAACGCGATCCGCTAGTGGTGATAGCATTCCGATATATGTATATATATTCCGAAAGACGCCCGATGCACGAGCCGTGCTGGCCGGATGGCGCAAGCATTATAATATACGCATCGACGCGTGAACACCACGATAGTGCCGCATGCTGGCTGATGGTGCAGTGCAGAAAAACTGCATAGCTAATGAACCGTCTTTCGACGTCCTGTGCCTATAATATACAATGCGGAAAAATTTTGTGAGAAGTCAAAAAAAGGTGAGGACATATTAAGGTTAGATATTTGTTACTTTTGCAGAGAGTGCAGGATGCAGAATGTCTTCTAGTAAGCTTTCATACAGATTTCATTCGAAGATTTCAGATTTCACGTGAGCTCTCTGTGAATTTATCGTATTATAGAGATTCCTAATCTGAATCCTAATAACAACACACATTTTCGTAAAATTTCTATCAATTTCATTATTGAAAGTATTATATAAGAATTAGCACAACAGTCGTTTCAATATCATGAAAATCTTTATTAGGAACAGATTCATCGTCTATTACAAATAAGAACAAAAAAGTCAGTATTCATATAGTTCCACCATCGGTCTGTGAGTATGGTTGACGAGCTTCAACTATTTTTCGAATATCCACTTAAAGTAATCATGTTCAGTCATTAATAGTAGGTACGTAAGTTAAAATTAATATAGCTAAACTTTTAGTTAATATAGTTAAGAAGATAAATTTGCAAGGAGAGATTAGCACCGATTTGGATCCAAGGTTTTTCTCTTATAAAATCTAACTTACAGAATCGTTCCTAATATCCGTAAATAGAACATATGTCCACAATCATTCTTTCTAATGATCCCCAAAATAACAGAAATTTCTAATTAGAATTTGGTGCTAATATATACTCTAATGAATGATTCCAATGTTCTCAGACATATTCTTTACTTCATATAGGATATAATACAACTAAAAAAATATATTTTTTTATTAAAACATGTTGAAAATAAATCCTACATAATATTAATTTAAGTTCATCCTTTATTAATAAAAAAAGTAATAAAAAAGTAAAAATAAAGGTAAATAAAAACGCTTGGCTAGTTTAACAAAAGGTTGATGATAGTCATTCTGTGTAATTTTTAAAATTCAATATTCAATTAATATAATATAATTAAAAATCCTATAAATTCAGAATATATATTTATTAAAATAACTCGACAAATATAATAAATTATTTATTAAAATACGTATTTGTTAAAAATTTTAATTTTAAATTTCTTTCAATCAAAAAGGTATTGGAAAGAATGGCTGCATAGATACTCTATGTAGGTATGTTCAGAAAAATTCTCTAAGTTTCAGACCCAGGATACAATAATAACATAATACTCTCTTCTTGTTACTTGATAGACACTTTTTTTTATTTTATAGGCGAAACCGAGTCAGTTCGCCTCCCCGTGGGAGCTTATATACGCTTCACCAAGAACCCCGCTAAATTGTGTATAATGAATTTGCCAAAGTTTATTCGAAGTCTTTGCGAAATCGTCAAAAGTTTGCAAATTTTTGCATTGCAACTCTTTTAAAACCATCGGAACTCTACTAACTCATTTAAGCTCTTGATGAAAGTCTTTGATGCGAAATCTACTGATTCGCTAGAATTCGCTCGTATATATATATATATATATATATATATATATATATATATATAATAATATATAAATATATTATCCGTATAATATAATAATGGAAACTAATTTGGATTTTGAAATTGTACGAAGAAACAATTCGATGGCTACGAAGTACATCAATGGACGCTTACTCAATTTTTTTAACGCCGTATACAAACATATTACTTTTTATTATTTATTCGCTATAATTCGTCAGCGCGTTTAAACAAAGGCTGAACGAAAACACGCTCCAAGTTATTCGGTGGTGAGCGGTTTATCGGCTTATGTATATTACGAAACGACAACATTATTATGCGGAGAGCGAATGCTCGAGCTTGTAGGTATGTATTATACAAAGCGCGCTAAATGTCGTCCGATTTTCCCACATTCTATATATACCGAATTATAACGGGAACCAGCGCTCGCGTTGACGAATATCATAATGTAACGTCTTCAATTTTCATTGCGGAAATTCGCACATAAGAACGTTTTAGACTCCCAATCGGCAAGCTACTGCTCCAATTTCGTTACTTCTATATGTGTATATATATATATATATATATATATATATATATATATATATATATATATATATATACAGTAATCCACCTATACAATATATATAACGTGTATGTATATAATATAGTGATGCGGAGGAGCGAATGTGCGAGACAGCTTCCGACGCAACCACTGTCGCCGCCGCCGCCTAAGTGGGATAATTTGCTCCGCATTTAAGTCATTAAATCGTTTGCAGCATTCTATCTATTGGGAAGAGTATCATTGCCGATTAGCCTAGCTATATTTAGCCTGCCATATAGGATGTTACAGCAGCAATGCCCTCTCTCGCATAATATAAAGAAGCACGCATATATACGAGACATCTTTTTGTCGTGCCTCTGAAAGTAACCGCGCGTGAGTACAATATGAGACGGATTTATATTATATTATATTATATATATATATATATATATATATATATATATATATATTAATTTATTTATTTATTTAAAAAATAAAATGCTCGTAATGTCAAGAGAATTGATGTTTCTCTTTTAACGGCTGATGATGATGATGATGCTTATCACAATGATGATGGGAAATTCATTTATTATGTGTGTGTGTGTGTGTGTGTGTGTGTGTGTGTGTGTGTGTGTGTGTGCGCGTACGTATGTGTTTATGAACCGCATGCGAGACGTTCTTCAACATATAATAAATTAAATTAGGAAAGTAACGACGCGACACTTTCTATGGGCCATCTTAACAAAAGCTCAGCGACATCTCTTTTGGTCTTAAACAATATAAGATGTGTGTATAAAGAAGATCTAAAGGAGCTTTTTACAAAGCCTCGCTCGATGCGCGTCGAACCCGTTAAAAAATTCTGACACTGTGTTCAATGCGCGCGCACGCATGTGTGTGTGTGTGCTTACGCGCGTGCGTGCGTAAGAACGTATCTTGTGTGCATGTACAGTGTATAAGTCCTGTGCCTGCAGCTTGGAAAAAAGAAAGAATGGAACACCGGTTAATATCGTATTTGGTTTATAGTGAGCGCAATCCGTTGTTTTCCGTCGCAACAACAAAGCCATCCTGTAACGACATTTCAAGTACACGTGTATGTGAATACGAAATCAATAATTAGAATGATTTATGCGTGTATGAGAGAACAAATATGAGATAAACGTTGCCCTTCGTTGGCACAGTGTATATGGACCGGTGTTCCAATAATGAAGCACGCGTATATACTTTCAATAGATATTGTTCTTCCTTTACCAATATATACATTGTGTTATTGGTACAGAAACCGAGCTAGATATTCTGTAATTCCATTATAGTCTATTGAAAGAAGTTTTTCATATACGCAAACGTTCCATTCAACGATGTATCAAGTACAATTACGAATATCCAAATAAAGTAAGGTAAGTTGATTGTGTAACGTTAGAGATTAAACAACGACAATAAACTTCGACCATGTATATCGTTAATCGTCGTCAACGGTTTATTGAAACGAACCAGAGTAAGGTCACGATTAAAAAGACCGAGTATTAAACAATTAAATCTATAATAATGTGTTTAATTCAAACAAATCCCCTGTCCAACGCCATTTATATATGTAATCGAACAATGAATTAAGTGTTTTCACTAACGTTTCACTACACAGGATAATTAAAATTTGTTCATTAAACTTAATCAATAATTATTGTATCGCAAACGCATTATTTTCAACGAGTTTTGTACATCAAATATGAAGAAAAAAAGGAATCCGCAAAAACCTCTATTGCATTTCAACCAAATGTTATTGTTAATGATCTTTGAATTAGCTGATTCAGAGTATTACGATTTCAAAAGCACAAAACGATAAATATTGAATGTTTAGAGAAGTGCATAAAATTTTTATTATGAATTTCAAAAAAAGTAAATGAAAAAATATCGACATGGATAGATTTTTCTATGAAAAATTTTCAGAGGCTGTAAGGGTATTTTATATAATTTACCAGTTTACCCAATCAAAATAAATTTATGGATGCATTCAATATATAAAATTATTTACTCATATTCTAGAACTATTGTACAATATACCAATTTATTTTTTTATATTTATTTATTATATTATACGATAAACCAATTTCCCTAAAATCGTATACGGGTACTTGTCGGGGTCTACTAGTTTAACGCCGTATAATATTATATTTTCCTAAATCAAATAAACTGTATATCAAAGAGGACGATCTAAGACGATCGAAAGTTTATTATATCTCTCCTTGAGAACAACATTCGACAGACGATTCGGCGATGGCAAGAAAGTGCAACAGCGCCCAACGGATCATTAACGCTCGCGCACTGTGCTGTTGCTTGAGCGGTTTGCAATTTCTGATATGCGTATATATATAGTATACCAAGCGCGACGCGAGGCGCGACGAGTTGCCGCACGCATCAGCGGGCGACGACGTTGCGCGCATCGAGGAATTGCATAATGTTTCAAGGTGAAAATCTTTCGTTTCGCGCGAGTCGTTGGTGTGTGTGTGTGTGTGTGTGTGTGTGTGTGTGTGTTTGTTTGTAAAAAATATAAAAATTCAATACATTAATATTATAAATTAAATAATATCGTAAGAATTGGTTACGCCTTCGTAAGATATTTCGTGAAAACAAGAATATATTCCGCACTATGAATATTATAAAATAGAAAAGTAAGGCACTCTTGTCTTTATTACAGATGGTTAAAAAATGTAGCAATTGCAGAATTTCCAACATCAACACCTTAAGAGTTGTCAAATTATGTCAAACACTCAAGCTAGTCAATTCTTAATTACACGCACGCAGAAAATTTAAAGCTAGGTATATATATATATATATTCTGAAAATTCTGAAAAATCTGCAATCTTCTTCTTGATCTCTTATGTGATGAATTTATTAGAATAACTGGACTATAGACTAATCGTGAAAAAAGCAATGCCTTGACGAGCCTCTTTCGTAGTATTTCAGATGTATATTTGTGGAAGAAACGAATGCCATAAAGTATTAAATTAAACTTTTTTGTGAGAGTATCGACACTTAGTCTCCGTGTTAAATTATCAATCAATGTAACTCCTAACCTTGTATCAGTATCAGAGAATAGGATACTGATAATTGTCATTCAGCTTAAAACTCATAACTTCTAATTTTTTAAGTTTTAAGTTTAATTTTTTACTCTTCGTTCTTTCCGTGTGAATGGTAAGAAAAGAACTCCTCGCTCAGTACGATATTTCAGAGGCTGCACGAGTTCGCAATATCATTTCTTCGTACAAAGAATACGCTTGTTTGTCGATGGATGACGGAAATCTTGCTGGTTATTTATACAGATATATATATATATAATGGTTCCAAAACAGATCCTCAAGGAACTCCTATAAATTTGTGGAAAATGAAGAGATGTATCGTGCGTTTTCGAGCGCTTTTATGAAGTTTCCTTAGCGTACGAAGAGCTAGGTTCATTACATTTTCAAACTCTCGGTTCGCGTTCGTTTACAACTCTGATATAGCATCGGAACTATATATCACTGTAGCAAGTCCAATTACCGTGACATTATAATGAACTAAAGTTATATGATAATTTCAGTTCATTAATAACTAAATACTCAATAGAAATGAAGGCAATATGAAATTTGATATATTCTAAATATCAGTATTGGCGAAGACGCGTTCGCGCTCACATCGGCTCACGTTTAACGCGCTCGAACGAGATCGATGCACAGGCCCCGCGACCTATTGCGCGAACTTTTTTTCTCTCTTGAACATATACACAAAAAAAACTACGATGTCACGCAAATGCCAATTTCTTTTTACGATATTGTTATCTTATTTTCTGCGCGTTCGAGGTAAATAATTTATATGTGTGCTAATGTGCCTAATGAATCATATACCGTTGTTATACCGCTCTTGTTTATAAGGATTTGTTTATATGGCATATAAGCAAAAAAGAAGAAACGCCTTCGCCATCACATGAGCGGGAACGCTAAGATTATAGGTGGATAGCGTAAATATTTACCATTATCGTGTCATGGTTAAATCATCGTTTCATTAAACAGAGGAATTTATACAGAGGACGTTATTTTGCAAGCGCCTAAAATTTAATTTACAGAGTAAAAATTTTCAAATATCGAAGGCATGAAAACTCAGTGATTATATTATTTAAAAGAAAATCATTTTTGTTTCAGAGAATATGAAGAATTACTTTTAGTTACCGAAATTAAAGAAAAAGTTATGCAGAGAACATTAAATCTATTTGATAGTCTTTGCTGAATATATGCTACTATTAAATGACGAGCACGTTCCAGCACTTAATTCGAAGCAGCTGCTATACGCGTATAATTCCAAATGATATCATGCTCTGCATATAACTATAATCCACTTCCCATTTCACTTCCGTTTTCAGACGTCGTTCTGAGTTCGTGTGTGTATTCCTGCCTCGGCCTCCATATGTACTCAAAATGTGGGCCAACTTTTACTTGACGAATGCCTAGAAGAATTACATTTTTACATCTTTTCTTATATATTGTAGCGAATACCTGTACTTCTAAGCCAGTCATCCTGCTTCATTCATTTTCTACATGAAATTCATTTTCCAAATGAAAACCCCTATGCTTATCTTTATGAGAAAATAATAACGAGAGAAGTAAAAAAGTGTGCAAACATTTTAATTTTAACTGTCTTTCTTTATGAAATTAGCTACATATATACTTTAACGTTTTGCACTATGAATAAATTGTTAAAAAAATTGATATATTTATTTTGTTTAGGTAGAGCTACGATTAGCAACTACGACTGCTTTTGATGGTAATTTTCATATTATTTTTTTGGGGCACTAATTACCAATATCGTAATGGCTTTGGTGAAAAAGAAATTTTCATTTTGGAAGCCAGAAAAATGCTGATTTTCGAACTTGTATCACACAATTATCCGAAATATGATTAAAATATAGATCTTATTTGTTCTATGCTTTTTTTCTCTACAAGTTGTTTCCGGAAGAAATTTCATAAGCATATGAAGAGTATTGGATTATATCTTCGCTGATGCCCCGCGACTCTCCGAGACACGAATGTTTTACTTTTTCTCTAGAAATATCGCTTGTGCCGGAAAAATGAGTAGAACAAAAAATATCTATTACGATAAGGTCTATAACTTATCATTGAAAGGGTTTGTGAAATTTTACTTGTTTTGTGAGATAAATTAGGAAAACCATGATTTTTCTAAGATTTTTATAAATTTTACAATGAATATTCAATTTCTGACCAAAATCACTACGATAGTTGGTAATTGTAACGCCCAAAAATCATAAATATAGATATTTTCATTCAAAGTAGAATAGATGTTTTTGGGAAGTTTATCCCTTTCTTTATTCAAACTAATATTTACGTATATTTTTCTGTCTAGAAAGATTCCAGAATATTATTTTAAAAGTTGACAGTTCTAGAAATATGATTTCAAGCCGTTAAGCTGGTCTCTTATAATCTAAAAATACATTATCATCAGGCGCAGTAGTTGCCAGTCGACCAAATCAAGTGCAGCTGGCACGTTGACCGCTACGCGACTTCGCCCCCAGGCCTTTGTTACGGTCACGAATAACCAAGCCGTTATTATAATATTGTGATTATTTTTGATTTCTAGAGAAATCAAATTTATCAAGCTTCATGGAAAATCATAACGGGAAATATCATATATACTGTGCGGAAGTTTCTTTCATTAATGTATGAGAACGTGCGTGCAGGAAAGTAACAGTAGGAGATTAAGTTGATCATCGTGATATATTCATAATCGCATCTCGCTTTTTTAACAAGCGCTTTCGTATTATATAAAAATATTTATAAAATTCTATCGGAACCAGGGAGTGACAGTAGTATCCATATATTGTATATTTATGGCTTCGAGCACGGTATCGTATATAGTAATCAATAATCACTAATTCATGAACAATTATGGGCGATAAGTAGCTTTGATAACTCGCTGTATATACGGAGCAAAAGGAGTAATTTATATGCTCCGAAATATCGATACACCATATATACATTTATATATATATATAATAAACGAGCGGAAGAAATCACACTTTCTCGATATGTGAATGTGACGCATGCATAATAAGCCGGAGGCGGACGAGGGCGATAAAAGAAAATGGCGTGTGAATCAGCTGACCAAGACCTACAGTCGAGCGAGCCGAACATTGCGACTGTATACATGTATATATGTGTGTGTGAGTATACTATATTATGGTGTTTGGCGTGTTATCGATTACCTTTTTCATTTTCACCGCGTATTTATTTATCGGGCGCTCTCAAAACGACTACGAAATTTTATAATTATAACGCTCATTTCGGAGTCGTAAATGAGTGTTCGTAAATTAAATAGACTACATGATTATAATCACCCGACAGTAAGATATTTCTCGCTATGGCCCTGCTTGCAGTTGTCGTTTCATATGTATCTTTGCTTATTTTACCACTGCCAAATACTAGGCATAAAAATATAAAAATCTTAGAAATTCGAAATCAGTGAGTCTAAGTTATAGACGTGTATATAGTCGGCTATATACGAGGAGGCTTAAACGAATTTCCCCAATTAGCTTAATCTGTTGTTCAGCAAGTTTTTTTATGCTCTTGAAAATCATTTTGACGTAACGGCGCTTCTCGTTTCCAGGCAGTATTATAAAGCCCTATCTAAGGGGAATAAATAACAGAAACGTTATAATTATGAGGGAAACGGGCGCGGAGAGTTGACAGCGCAATATATATATATATATATAGAATCGACGTCGTGTCGTACAGCGTGAAAATAGATGGTGGTAGACAATGCTCTGGAGGTGTCGATCAAATGCAACGGTTTTCTTCGATGAAGAGAAAAATTACTAAATTTTCAAAATTGATTAAATCGGACATTTTTGTTTTTAACTCAAAGTGAGGACAATTCATTTGTTTTAACGGTCAATTTCCAAAATTCATATTTTCTCGCAATTATTACAAATAGAAATTCACCTAAATCCAAAAGTGAGCTCCTAAGATCGATATAGGAAATTTCCTACAATCTTTCATTTGGAAAAAAAATTTTCATTCCATTTAGTCGGCATGTTGAGAGACCCGAAGTAATTGTTGGTCTGGAGTCGTTTTTTTCTCCATCGTACATGGCATCGCCTATACAAACCAATATATATTATAATGCCATACGATTTTCTTCCAACGGATCTATGCGGTCAATTAGAAAATATTCCGGTGGCTCCGCGTTCAGCACTTTCTCCCGCATGCTGATGGAGCGGCACGACTTCGAAAACCGCGCGCCGCAAACGGCACAGATTCGGAAAATGCGCGAGTTTATATATATATATACAATACATATTCTGGTCTGCATGTATATAGTAATGCTTCTCTCTCTCTCTCTCTCTCTCTCTCTCTCTCTCTAGCTGCGCGCGCGTGCGTGCGTGTGTGTGTGTACACGCGTATAATAATAGGACGCGCCATTCGCGGCACAGATACGGAACGCGAGGAAAACTAATATTAAAAGTATGCTTGTATAGGAGCGGTTGGGTTTCGCTTTCTATATATATATTAAAAGATGCGACCGATGTGAACAGCTTCTGTTTTTGATCCGAGAGAAAGCATGGATTATATACATGTAAATGGATTATATACGCGTAAACATGTACAATACTTTGCCGAAGATAACGCTCCTAAACTTAAATTTACAATTTTTATCCATTGTATAATAATTGATATTTTTTATAGAAAAATTTGGTTAATTTTTTTTACATTCCATCTTTCTGGACTGTCTAAATTATCGCAAATATTATTATTTCCTTTCCTGTTCTGTATCAACTGATATAAATCTCAACTATTTCGGTTCATAAATAGAAATGAACGAAACTACGGTTTTACATGCATCACAAATGTACGTAAACTATATTCTTTTAATAAAAAATTCTTACCAGAGCGATGACTAAATGTTTCAGAAAAAGCATTTTGAAAGTATTATTTTTACGTGCCCGCGCGGTATAATGTGTATAACTATGTATATAACTTATTCCGATGTTTCACGCTTTTTCACGAGAATTTAATAATAACACTTTTTATACATATTTCATCTCGTGTAGAACAAAAAAGTATATGCTCCAAATGTACAAATCCAAAGCTTTCTAATAATACGTTTAAAACTGTATATTATTGACTATTAGAAAAAGATATTTAATGACCTTTGCAGAGAGTTGAAGTATTTTTTTTCCAGTTTTATCTATAACACAATTATTGGTACACAGGAGTAGTACTTATAAGGAAGAAAAAACTCAACGTAATTTTAAATGATTTCAAACGGTACTGAATTAATTCTTTTGCTATATTAATTAAGTTTTATTTACAGAAAACTAATAAGTCAGTATATTGTTGTACTTCACCGATTTTCGAGTGTCGAACATGGGACAAAGCACGCAATTATCAAAGTATTTCAGAACAAGCTGATTTTCTTTTTTTTATTTAACTTTAAAACGTTGTTTAAGAAGAAATACCCGCGTGATGGAGCTAAATCTGTTTAAATCTATGCGCACGTGTTTTTTCTTTTGTTTATCTTATATCAGCTGTCGAGCTATTTCCGTTAAAATGCAGTTCTTAATTAGAAATAATTGCACATATAAATAAATGTACAGCAAGAAGCTGAAAAGATTTTAAACGATTTTCCAACTATTATCAGTCGCAAAAAGCACTGGAGACCTTGACCAATGTTTGTTTATAATCGTTATTCATAATAATTATAAGTTTGTTGGTATAATAATATGAATGCGCGTATGTATGTATGTATGTATGTATGTATGTATGTATGTATGTGATGTATGTATGTATGTATGTATGTATGTATGTATGTATGTATGTATGTATGTATATATACATAACATCTACAGAGTGCATAGTATACGATGACGCAACGTCGTGTCACATCAGACGAATAGAGGGAGGACTGGAGGAGGACTGGAGGAGGACTGGAGGAGGAAGGTGGGAGGAAGGAGGGAGGAAGAAGAAGAAGAATTGGGACACACAAAACCGTATATTATCGGCGCGAAGTGCGCATCAGATGATATTTCTTAAATCATCCGGCGAGCGTTTTTGCATATGACGATGACCCGCGACGAATGACCGCCGAGAATCCCATCGGAGCGCGCGCGTGCGCTGCCAGCTCGGCGGTTCCTTGACTTTTCCCCTGATGGGCGATTATTTCTCGAGTGAGAGTGTCGGAGTCTGCACGATAGCAAGTATATTATCTGTCACTCGTTATCTTGTCTCGATATAATTGCGCGTCGCTTATTCTTAATATGTATAATGAAGAAAAGCGATTGGGAACGCATTTCTAAATACGCATATGTATCGCTAGTAGTAAAATACTTCACCGATTGCATCGAGTGGAGGTTTTTTTTTGAAGAATTTTTTAAGAGTATACTGTTGCATTGTAATTTTGAAAATAATCTGAAAGATAAGGTCGTAACAAAATATAAGAGAGCATTTTCCTTTCTACAATCAGTCGAAAATTTTTAATAATGGAATTGTTAAGTCTATATTTCTAAATTAAAAGAAATATCATATGCTTTATATATTTAGATGTAAATTATTTAATTATATATAATTTAAATTTCTGATGCGCAGAGCTAAATGGAAATTTCCTTGTATAATATTGTGAAAGGTTGTATTAGACTTGTAATCGAGGCTATATATGTACAGAAAATTCTTGAACCGGAATTTCGACTGCAATCGCTATAAAGACGATAGTTTTATGATCACATTCAGGATTGAGAAGAATAAATGTCGATTTGCTTTTTACTCATGCGCGCTTAGAATTTATATAATATACGTATATAAAGCTTCAAGTTTCCAAGGAATTTTATCATTAGATTAGTAAATTAGCTACAATTTCTGGTTAAACAAGCGAAATGCGTTATTAAAAATCAATTTTGTAACAATTTGCAAGCTGAAGTATAAGCGCGGCTTTTTCACGATTACTCATAGCGTGTAATAACGTTAACGAAATTTTATATACATTCTGGAAATGAAGGCCTTGCATCTTGAAATTTGCAATTCGTAAAAATCGTACATAAACGGCACGATAATTGGCACATCTTGCTCTTATATAATGCAAAATATAATCGGAAGCAATTTTTAACGACATCATTCCGTATATAATACTCATTATCGAGACGCGGGAGGGACATTTTTAGTGGAAAATGTAGATTAGCATAAATTAGTTTTTATAGAACAATATTACATTGGTTTAATATTGCCGTTGAATCGGGCTGATTATATTATCCAAAAACTACAAAACAATTGCATTTATTCTCTCCACTTGAATTTTTCATGATTCAAAATCTTTATTCTATCGAATTATTCCTTTTTCCGCTTGTACATTCATGTTTTTGTAAAACATATATAGGTGTGTGTGTGTGTGTGTGTGTGTGTGTGTGTGTGTGTGTGTGTGTGCGCGCGCGCGTGTGTATGTACACTCGAGAGCAAGCGATCGACAAAACAGGAACTCTATAGAACTGGAACGGTTCATCAACAGGTTTCTTGAATGCCCGTGTATATAGCGCGCGAGGGAGGGGGCAAAAGAAGGAGGCAGCACCTCCAGGAGACAGCCTATCTCGATTCCTTGTCTGTTCGATATGACAAAACGCTATACACATCCTTCTGAGAGAAGTATAAGGATAGAGTGAGATATATAGAGAAATAAAGAGAAGGAGAGAGAAATTGTTGCCCGTGCGAAAGAGACATGGCGCGCACCTCGTGCACGCGGAACGCCCGCGACGGTTCCCTTCAAAAAAAAAAAAAAAACTGTAAATCACTCGCGGAGGAAAGGCTTAAGAAAGACTGACCTTGTTGCGCGCTCTATAGCACAGAGACCGCGGCGCAGACGGACAAAAAAGGAGAATCTACAGTTACTCGCGCCCGAGCGCACGGCGAAGCAGACACTTTGAACTTTTCTCTCCTACATATACGTATGTATGTATCTATCTATCTATCTATCTATCTATCTATCTATCTATCTATATAAATATATATATGCATAATTATTGCAGTGCCGGGAGCTGATGCACTCATGTACCACAGTTGCAACGCGGCGCGCGGCGTCCTTGTTGTATATATATAATCAGTAATCAGTCCCTCGCATTGTTCTCCTTCGCACAAATACTGCTCTGCATGGCGCGCACGGTCTCGTTCCTCTTTTTTTCTAGGTTAATTCATCGCAAGCGAGCTCGCGGTTCCGCCACCACGTCGGCGTGGTGCGATGCCGTCGGCTGCGCGAGGCTAAAATATACTCGGTGCTATACAGAAACGCACTATTTTGAATTCGCGCAAGACTTTCCATGAGACTGTTACACCAAAGATGCGGATGTATTGACAGGCTTCGGATTAAATTTAAACAGATTTGAAATCGAGTTTCCTCGTAACGAGTGTCGTAATTTTGAAAGAAGCTCCATCGAACTTCCCAAAGAATTCCATGATTTGACAAACTGCAAAAGTACTCACACCAATTCTGAAAGAGTTCAAAGAACTCACGCGCAAATATTGTTGAGAGCGTTCGTCTCTCCGTAGGGTCTTGTGCGATTGTCCAAGAAACTCACTTGAAGGCTTTGTAAACTCGTCAAAATTTAGCGAATCCACTGGAGCTCTTACGAAATTGAGAACCATCGAAAATCTACGAGTTCAGTCTTTAGGAATTCGTCAAAATTCATTGTACGTTTTTGATAAACTTATTTGAACTCTTCGAAGCAGCATTGTAGGATTCTACGATTTTATTCGATGACTTCGTAAACTCATTCGAATTCTGTCGATTCGCTAAAGCTCGCCCAAGCTTCACTCTGTAATTAATTCGGATTCTTAGTTTTCGAATGGATCGGACGATTAAATACTCGACTATATTGTACACTTACGTTCACCAGTACATTGTTATTCATATAGTAAACTAATGTTTTCTACAGTTGAAAAGGTATACGTGTATAAGTGTCTGCAATATAGATAGACATAATATGGTGCATGGTGCATGGCGTGGTATTCGTCGATCGAGGCACTCAAATGAGGTACCGATGCAATTGCGCGGAACGTATATAATATATATATATGAATACGCCACCCCGTGGCGCGACGTTACGACTTTTATAATATTCGCAGAGCCGCGGGGCTCTCTTTAGGATTTGCCGATTCATCATCTTGTCCGCGCTGTTTACGTTGTCGGCGAGTAATATTTACGGCTTTTCGTATAATGAATAAAGTTCATTATCGATGTACATATATATACGCGCATTTTGAATTTTTACCGGTGCTATCATCATAATTTGAACGCGCAAGCTCGATCGACGCACGACGCATCGGAAAGTCTATAAGGTGCGTTGAATTAAGCGTTTCAAGTTTTCTCACATAGAGATTGCGCCAATCTTGAATCTTTTGATCGCAATTATCAATTATATGCATTTTATAGTGCCGAATGAATTCTAATGTAGAATATAACTGGTTCTTTACATTATTTTAACTATCCTTCACAATATTTCTAACGTTTCTCTACAAAAGCTATACCGATAATGAAAAAGTACCCGATGTACACATCACTGTGGAATTAAATAAAGATTAATTTATAAAAGTTTGTACAATTATCAGAAACAGGAGATATATAGGTAATATACAGCTTTATTATATGAAAAAGAAAGAAAATAGTTTATGAGCAGGGGCACGTAGAATAACAATCGGTTCAATTTCACCCACGATTTGTTGACTATATATAGTTTTCGAACAATTAAAAAGGAAAAGCCAGCTCGTCTTCCCACAAAGCAAGCAGCAGCTGGGGCTATAAGTACATGGTATATATGTATATATATATATATATATATATATATATATATATATATATACTTATAATTCTTCTCAACAACCTCACGTAAAATCCTTTCTCTTCGCACTCGGTGAATATATTACCCGGATTCGAATAGCAATCATTTAACGGGCGGGACGCAAAACAAACGTATACCTATTGTACGATTATCATATTCCGATATTGAGTCTCTATCGCGACTCTCTTTCTCTCGCTCTTTCTTTCTT
Organism: Sycobia sp. Sy_11; assembly: GCA_018907035.1. Lineage (NCBI taxonomy): Eukaryota > Metazoa > Arthropoda > Insecta > Hymenoptera > Epichrysomallidae > Sycobia > Sycobia sp. Sy_11. The sequence goes on along the minus strand of JACCIC010000169.1, from coordinate 392,797 downwards.
CGTCGTCCTCGCGCTGCTCCGTTTGCTGCCACGTGCGACAACGACAACACGCTTCAAAATAAACACAACGACGACGAACTTTATAGCTCTACTCGCGCGAGACGCGCGTCGAATCTCTTTCTCTAAAGCCCTCGAGTGTATATCTCTTTCTTTCTCTTTATTATATAGCAGTCAAAATGCAAATTTCTCGGTCCCCGCAAGGATGGCGAATGTCGCCCTTTTCAAAAATATATATATATATATATATATATATATATATATAAATTAAAAAATATTGGCCGTGAGAATAAATGTCGTGATTCTGAAAAAAAATCGTCCGGGATGAATTCCGCCAATAAAAAGCTCAAAGATAATGTATAAATAAGATCGTTATCGTCGTCCTCGAGGAAAAACGAGGTCGATGCCTCTTTGCCTTTGGCGTTTCGATGGCAATGCCGGAGGGTTTATTATTTGTACTGCGCCCGCGGTATAAAGACGTCGACCTTTTGTACTCACGCACATACACGATGCCGATTTATATACCCACTCTGGTGTAAAGAGCGGAGCCCATATTTCGAGATATTTTTTTTTATATACAGAGAACATAATGTACGTTATAAATCTTCGCTATTACTTTACTACTCACTGTTATTGGAATATCGAGAGTAACGCGAGGTTCGGGTTGATGTCGCCGTTCTTTCTTTCGTACTATCTTTCTACGTTAGACCGTTAAGAGCAGTACCAAAATCGGACACGATTTATGAAGTTAAAAAGTCCGTGTGATTTTTGTCTAAGAAACTTGAATGATCGAACCTTAAAATATCGATATCGACAATTTCGAATGCCGATTATACGCGCGCGTGCACGCGACTAGATCCATTATTGCATCTGTATGTGTCTAATACATACGCACACACCATGTATACATATCTATACATACAGACATTCAAAAGGAGCCGCGATTTATAAGCACGCGCATCGAATCCTCCAAAATTGTATATACCCTCTATATATCGCTCAAGCAAACGCTTTAATGAATTAAAATGTAAATATTTGTATATATCTGTTGTGGGAAAATCAGGAATCCTGAATCTTTTTTGCATTCATTTCTAGATATATCGATATTCGAATAGCAGCTATTCGCCCTCCTGCCTCGGGCAGATGGAAACAGAGCACGATCCGCGAACTTTCTATATTAGTTAGATTATCTGTAGATACACACATACACACACACACACACTCTTTCTCTTTCTCTATATATATGTGCACAGGCGCGCGCACATGCGCGAGAATACGCAGAAAGTCGTGGTCGCGACTAGAAAATAGTGTCAAAAACGAGAGGTGCAGGAGAAGCAGGAGCGCTGCAGCGGTACTCACCAAGAGAGAGATCGGGTCAGCAAAGCAGCGACGACGACGACGACAACTACGGCGCTCACCTTCTACTCCGGCACAACTGCTTTGCACGACTCCGATCTTTATAAAAACAGCTTATACGGGGATCCGTCCAGGAGTCGATATATACGCACTGGTCGCACTATATTTTGTGTGTATATATATATATATATATATATATATATATAGCTTTGCCTGATCGGCCCACGCACCGCCGACTTCCTCGAGGAAAGAACAGTCCAGCAGCAGGAGCAGGAGCGATTTTCTCGCTCGCACGCGCTCTCGTCGGGCGCTCGACGATAATTCGCACGCGTGCCCGCGCGACGCGATGGCGGCCCCACACGGGAGAAAGTCGAAAAGCAGCCCGTGCGCTTTATTATTTGCGGACCGCTGAGAGCGAACGAGCGAGCGATCGGGCAGCAACACCAGCAATAGCAGGAACAGCGGCGACGGCGACGGCTGCGCTCGGCGGTCGAGTGAAATCCACTGCAGCAGTAGCGCACGGCGCTCGTCTGTCTCTCTTTCTCCGCCGACGCGGTGCAGCAGCAGGAGCCCTGGCGTTTTTCTTTTCTCCAATAAAATAAAGACGGCCGTCGACAAAAGGCCCGCTCGCGCACCTTGCGGCTGTGTTTCGTCCTTTGTCTGTATATATTGTGTGTGTGTATGTGTGTGTGTTTAAATATACCTGTAGGCTGTACGCCGACTGCCGCGGACGCTATACACGCACGTTATAATATTTATGCGATCTCCCCGACGAGCTGCGACTTGGGCCCGTCGTTGGCTGTATACTCTTCGCGGCGAGAGACAGGACCGACCGTGTATGATATTGTATTTGAAAGACCGGCGCGGTGCGCAACGCAACCACCAGCTTATGCGCGAGAGTCGCGACAGCAACAACAACGACGACGACGACGACGACCGCAGCGTCTGCGGCGGCTAACGTCAGCTCTCCTTCCTTTTGCGGGACCCCCGCTCTCGCGCCGCGCGGCGGGAGTTATATCGCGGCACGGAGTGGGAGAGCGCGAGAAAGAGAGTTAGAGAGAGAGTGAGAGAGAGAGATTGAGAGGTAGCGCTGGCAAGTGCGCGGTGAATCGTATGAGAGAGAAAGATAGAAAGTGAGAGAGAGAGAGAGAGAGAGAGAGAGAGAGAGAGAGAGAGAGAAGAGGGATATATTTGGGGGATAGAGTCTGACGTCTGCGAGGCCCGTATTGGGAGGGGGAGGACGAATAGGTGGGGCGGGAGGAAGAAGGGGAACAGGAAGAAGAGAATGCTGGTACTGGTAGTCAGTCTGGGTACCAATGCGGTGGTACCGCGACTGAGACCGACTGCTACCACCGCCATCGCCGTCGCAGATCGCGATTGTATATATGTATCTAGAGAACAGATATATATATATATATATATATATATATATATATATATCCCTGTATATCCGTCTCTATAAATCACGTGTATTATAATTTTGTAATGCTCGCGATACGTCGCTTTTTCGGTCTATCTGCCTGGCTCTCTCTCTCCCTCCCTCTCTCTCTCTCTCTCTCTCTCTCTCTCTCTCTCTCCTTATTTTAGCCTGAACTATTTAATATACTACACTAGTAGTTTATCTTCTCTTTCCTCGCTCTTTTCAGTTGTACATATTTTTTTCATTCTAAGCTCTTCGTTTACTTTATATATATATATATTATAGGCATTCAAAACTTTATTATATAGTCTTTTACAAATATAATCTAACAATAATATAATACTAATTCAACAAACTGGAATGTTATACGTTACTTTTTTAACTTCAATTTAAAAACAAAGTTTTATATATATATACATATATAAACCAAATGGTAATTATTCCCTTCTGATTTTTATTATGCATTTGCTGTACAAATTATCATTTCGTTAGTTATCAATCGCAAGTTAGTTATATTTTAATGCTTCTATTCATCTTTAATACTTCTTTAATAATTAAGAAAAGTCTTATAAGTTTCCAAATCAGAAAATATTATTTATTTTTACTTTTATTATAAATGTAACAAATAGTGCAATGTTGTGTTCGTACTAATTTTGAAATAGATATTATTACAGTTGTTCATTTGCACATAGCTGGAGAGATTGCACAAGAGAAAGAGAAATAGAAAATGTAAAACACTCTACTTTTCTATTCTATTTTAAGGTTCCTTGACAATTTATGAATTTTCTAGCTATTTTAGTAAATGAGCGAGTCGTTTATTACTCATCATCAAAGTAGTATTAGAGAAAATGATCTATTTGCCCTTAATTTTTCTTCTATATACTTTTTATATTTCTGTTTTTTAATAATCCTTACTTAATAAAATAAGGTTTTCTCCCAAAAATTATTTTCTTTGATAAAATAAAATTTTCTAAATGTTTTTACACGTGTGTTTTCAGTGTTGATGGAAAAATTCAATGTGTATATATTGTATTTTAATATTAATAATAATAAACAATTAAATCATCGAAGAAAATTAGTTATTAAGACTATAGTTGAGTTATAATTTGAATTGGTACAATATTTAATGGATAATATTATCAAAAAATAAATGAAAATATCGAGCGATATAACAAACGATTACCCTCGAGTATGTAATTCTGGAAAATTTTCAAAGAACAGTAACATTTTGATGATAACTGCATCAAAGTAAAAATTATCTTTATTAAAATTATCATTTTCTCTTATTGTCTCTGTCTTTCTCACCTTATCCGATGCATTTGTTACTTTTTAAAATTTACATCGTATGCACACGCACTGTACTGTCACCGTTTTTCTACACCGTTTTTGTACACGTCGGGGTTATCATCGAAAATACTATCAAGCTTTAAAGCCTTTCCATTTTTCTTTTAAACCTCCCGTAATCATTAACTTCGATAATAAAATCCGTCTTCCAATACACACACGCGCGCGCGCGCGAGTACATACATACATCATTATATGAAGCAGGAACGCTTTCGTACAGCCATTCCTCGTAAACTTCTCCTCAAGGCCGATGCTTGGCCGATTGGTCAGTAAAGGCACCTCTCGTGATAAAAAAAAAACAAAATATATACCATGCGTCGCAGAAGATCGCAGGTAATGCCACGCATCAGGTGCGGACGTCCTATGCCCTTACATGCGTATGGCTAGTCCACCGAACAGCCGGTCAGTCTGCTTTGCACTGTCTCGTGGGACCGCGCGCGCGGCTGATCCCTAGAGAGTGCAGAGGATCACCCGACGTATTCACCTGTGCCAACACCGCGCGCGCACGCACACCTGTTCGCCCCTGCGCAGCGGACGGACCAGCGTGTCATCAGCGACGCACGAGCGATTCCTATATATATATATATATATATATATATATATACGCGCAGCGTCGCATCGCGGGTTTCGTGGTTCGTCCGGCTGCCCAGAATCATGTACGTATGTATATGTAAGGCGTTCTGAATGCGATTGTTCAGACCAGCAGGCCGGTTATAAGCGGGGAAAGTCAAATAAATACAAAGGTTGTATGCATTCGGAAACGTTGCAAATAGATTATGGGCCAATTTTCATCCGCCAATGTGCAAACGCTAATTCATACCTCGATTCATGTGTATGAAAATTGAAAAGACGAGCGGAGATTTTGACGTGTAACGAAAAACTATTTACAACTTTCCAAAATGCATCGAATCTTAGTGTACGACTTCCCCTGCTGATTACCGACCGAATAATGCGAACCATCACATTTTAGGCACCCTATATATATTTAGTAAAGTATGCGAGCGAGCTCTTTGGCTGCATCGGCTCAAGATGAGCATTCGAAGCGCATATTGCCTGCGCAGTTGTGCGTGTTTTGCGAATAACCGATCGACAAAAGGCAGTTGTCGATATATATATATATATATATATATATATATATATATATATATATATATACAAATTGGCCCTCTTCGAGAATTCGAAAAGAATTTTAAAGTCGCTCATGGTATACTACTACCTCTCTATATAAGAACACGGGGGAACTTTCACTGCTGCGCGTGCGGGAGTTGCACCCGTGTCCGCCCCGCGCGCGTTTGAAATGCGATAAAGCAAAAGCCAGCAAAAAACCCGACTAACTACACACACACACACACACACACACATACGCAGTTTTGAACAAAAGGCCTCCTGCGCCTATATATATTACATGTGTGATACGCACGTTGCACATGGGCTGCAGCAATCAGTCTCAGGGCGATAATGCAGTGCGTGATAACGCGTGTTAGACTTTTGTCATGATAATTATATATATTCTCGATCATTTTTCAGACTTTCGCATCGTATACAATACTGCTAAAATTTATTTTCGCGCAAAATATAATTGAGTCAAAATAAGTATATAGTTAATATGTATACGAAAGTGTGAAAATTAAGAGATCATATGTATCAGCGTGAGGAAGTGCGTGTAATATATATAGTATATCGTTAATTTTGAATATCCATTGCCAGTTTGCATTAACACATTAAATTGGATTCAAAATATCTCGCTTATGAAGATCATTTCATTTCTCTATGTGCTTAATGGACGAAAATATCTCGAGCTTTTTAATCCGAATGAATTTTTTGAATTATATAAAACAGACGAAAGCATGATTCAACTGCAGATTGTTACAGGCTATCATCAAAACAGAAGCTTAATATAAAATCATACTGCTGATATTTTATAATGATTTTACTATTCCAATAGAAACATTTATATATAAAATATAAGTTCAATCATTATGTATAGATTAACCGGAAATCTTTGCAGTAAAATTGAAAGAATATTTACCGATTTTATCGTTAAGAAAATGACTATACTAGAATACAATAGATGAATATAGTATTATTGTGAATTAATCGAATAACTTATGAGGTTATTAACCACATTAAACTTACTGAAAATGCAATTTCTTTGGATTATTTGCTTTCATTAAAAATACCTTCGTGAATTCTAAAAAAAGCATCTATAAAATTAAATATTTCTGTAAACCTATATATATATATATGTGTGTGTGTGTGTGTGTGTGTGTGTGTGTGTGTGTGTGTGTGTGTGTGTGTGTGTGTGTGTGTGTGTGTGTGTGTGTGTGTGTGTGTGTGTGTGTGTGTGTGTGTGTGTGTGTGTGTGTGTATACTAAGGTGCAAACCATAAGCACACAAAAAATCTGTGTATATGAATGCTCAGCTGAATTATCTTTATACCAACTCAACTTTATGCATTTCAACATTCATCATTTTCATGCTCTTACTTAGTTTCAGTGAAATATTTAGCTTCTTGACTAAAAAAAATAGAGCATACATCTTTAAGTAATAAATATAATATTAGAGTCTTTAATATATATATATATATATATATATATATATATATATATATATATATATATATATTTGTATAACATAAATAAATGAAGGAAATAAATAAAATAGGAAGCCATCCGTTAATTTACTATCTGCTTCGTGAGATAACGGTACATGATTTTTAGAATTATACTGCGTACATTATTAATTATACTTCCAAAGTTAGGAAACTATCAAGTGTAGTGAATTATATCAGTATATAATTACAAAGATATATGTATAAAAGATCAAATCGTTACACTGTTTAATTTATAATCTTTAAAACTTAAATTTTATCATTATACTTATACTACTTGATCCGCCAAAGTACAAAATTCATAAATCGATAAATTAAGCTCTAATTTAAAATAAATCATCTTTAACTCTTTTTACCAGTAAAACTGGAGCTTTTTATAAATAATAATATCATTTTTACTTAATAAAAGTTGATTTTTTATAAATTTTTTATAACTTTTTTATAAATATAGTTGTAGTAAAAATCATCAAGTATGACTAAAATTTAAATTTTATATTTTATAATTTATAAACTTTATCCAATCATAACAGAAAAAGAAATGATACGAACAAAAGTAAATTAGTATTACTCACATTATTAATATTAACACATTATTATTTTAAATATAACATTCTCTAGAAAAGAAGTTGTGTTCAGTTCAAATAGATTTTTAAGGTTTAGTATAATTTTCACAATGGAATATCTTTCCTAAGAGTTAATAATTAATAAAACCCACATAAAAATAAAAATCTCCTACAATAAACAATAATAATCAATAACATTTTTAAAGAATGCAAGTTATAAAAGTCAAAAACAATTATAATTTATTATATATAATGGAGTATATGTATATACATATATGGACGTTGTTATCATTTTTGACTTAAAAAAAACATTATTTTATAAATCCTTAATCTAATAAATTATTTTATTACGTTGGTGTAATTATCAATAAATATTTAAGTATTATAATTGTTATTTAATATAAATTTTGATAGTAGTAAAACTAGACATATATAATTATGAGAAACGAGATCATAAGTAAATATTTGTTGTTAATAATCACATTACACGTTTTGAAAAATATAGATCAAGGATGCTCGATGATATTTATTTAGATAAATAGCAATATGAAATAATAAAGTAACGTATAAAATTAACGTATTGATTCTTTTAATATTTTTAATTATTTAAAATCAATTAAATGCATAAAAAATTAGATTAATAATCATTATATTAATTAACATCTTTTAAGAATAATTATAAACAATATACTTTAATATATAATTACACATTATTTATATAAATTTAAATTATACTGCTATAAGAATCGTGAAAACAAGCAAGTAAAGTTGAGCTATAGATTTTCATTAAATCAAACAATTTGCTCGTATATAATTATATTATAATCGATTATATATATATATATATATATATATATATATATATATATATATATATATATAACCTAGCACTTAAATTTATTTAGTTGGTGGATAAACCAGAGAATTTATCAAAAATAAATGTTTTCAGGGCAAAGATATATGATCAAATGAGAAATTCCTCTTAAGGGAAAAAAATTTAAACGGCAAAGCGACTATATGAGAGCGAAGAGGCAGGTGCACGGGCTACGCTCTTTGGGCTCGTAAAGCATTGGTTCTATATATATATGACTAGTACCTGGGGCAATATATACGCGCGCGTTCAGACGCGAAAAATTGTTTCGCGGGGGCTCCGCGCGCTGTGCAGCAGCTGCATGCGTGCATCAGGAATATATATGTTCATATATGTATATGTTTATGTATACATGCATGCATATGTACACATGCGAAGATTTAAACGCGACCTTGACTCAGTTCGAGGTCGCCCGCGATCACAGAACTGCGTCGTTGAGGACACGCCGCCGAGGCAGTTCCAAGCCGCGCGTATATGTATCTATAAGACTTTGTTCTAAGAGAAAATACAACTAATTAAACTGATATAAATATATATAAAGATAATGCAATTTACAAGAAGCTTTATATTAAAGAGCTATATTAGAAAAAAAACTAACACGAATGCATATAATAGTATTGGTTGCGCTTAAACTTGTATATATATATATATATATAATATGTATATATACCTACATTTGCTTACGGGGTTCTCCTGCACCTCTTGATATGAATATAATAATAATAATTATATGGTCCGGGCCTCCATTTTCATTTTTTTTAGATCGACGCTCGTTTGCACGATCTCTCTCTCTTCTCTCCTCTCTCTCTCTCTCTCTCTCTCTCTCTCTCTCTCTCTCTCTATATATATATATATATATATATATATATATATATATATATTTTTTTTTCTTTCTACCGATATTTTATACTGTGTGTTTAAAGAAGAATGTTTTAAGTTCAATTGGTATATTGCCATTTTATTTTTATTATCTATTTATGCTCTATTTATAATAATAGTAATAATGATAATATAATAATAATAATAATAATAAAGAGGAGAAAAATCTTTTATTTTATAAACAAAATATTTTTACAACAATAAGGGTATATATTTAGATATTTAGAAAAGTGAAATTGCAAAGTAACTAATGCTCATTCATAAAATTCTGAAATTATTTATTCCATGAATAAAAAATTTAACTGTTTTACTATATTACCATAATGGAAATTTCTTATTGAACAATAATTAATCAGAAGAATCAGAGTCTTGAATACGCGCAATTTCTCGTTGAAAACTCTTATGTACGTGCTTCAATTGAATTGCTGACTCTGTTTCACTTTCTATCTTGTTAATTTTGCAATGCAGTTATTGTTGTAATCTATGCGTACTTGAAAAGTAATATTTTAAAATACACATCATTATAAAATGTTTTTACAAGATGCAACTCGTATGCGCACTCTAATCCTATCACCGCATTCATCCGCGTTAATGATTGTTCTATAATGATAAAATTTATAAAATACATTGCTCATCAACAAAAATTTCTCCTTCGTTTTCGCCTGCCCGTTCCCGCGCTTGCGAATTCGACGGAAAGTCGAAGTGGCCAATCATACTATTTTGCAATGCGCGATTATCGATACTTCGATACACACACACACACGCGCGCGCGCGCGCGTTTTTGATATATATATATATATATATATATATATATATATATATATATATATATATATATATATATATATCAAAAATATAATATGCCGATGCAGAAACGCTACCACCTGTAGCACTCTCCCAACGCACGGCCTACAGGTAGCTATATATATATAGCCGTACCTTTTGCGGTTCGTGCCGGCGTTATATTATTATATATTTTCGATTATAAAAGTTAATCGACGGGAATATTCGCGCGGGCGCGAGTTTCTCCATCGCCGCGTGCGTCGCGCGAAAACTTTCCCGCGCGCGGCGCATATTATATCAAGGCGTCCCCCGCGTGATTTGTTTATACTTTTCGTGCACGGCGAAAGTGACGTCAGGTGGGAAGGGGGTAGGGGCAAAATTCCAGACGCGCGCGCACGAGGCGATTCGCGAATCGCGATGCATATTTCGTTACACTCGTTTCATCTATATGACGTAGTTCTCGATATTGTTTGTGTATAAGTATATTTCTAATATATTTTAAAAATATAATAAAAAAAGTAACTACAAAAGTTTGCGCGCGCGCGCGTGTGGTTTGTGTCTGTGTCTGTTTGTACATATTCATATATACTTTAATACGCTAAGATATATTTATTATGTTTTCCGTATGATAAATATAAAGAAAATTGCATAAACGAAGAATTCATTATTTTCTTTGCCAACTTATCAAATCTGTCAAATTTTTTGTTCCTTTTTTAATCAATTTGTTTACATTTTTTAGTTACAATTGGTATTTATAATCACTATTAGAGTTATTGAAATAATTGAATAGAGAAATAAAGCCCATGATTCTATAAGAAAATTAAGTAATAACGAGAAAACCAGTATAAAATCATCTTTATTGTCACTTTAATTTTAATGGATAGGAATTTCATGTAATAAAAAATAATCTGAAATGATATAATTTATCATTCTAATCTTTTAAGACGAGTTTCCTCATAGGGATCTCGCCGACCGAATTTGAAAAAAGCACTTCAAATCCTCGCTTAAATTCTTTATATGTTTATTTTGTTATAAAATAATTGATTTCTGGAAAAAAGAAATGGTTTGCTGATTCTATATTTAGATTCCAGAGTGCAATTTTGTGGAAAAATGTCAGATGTAGATGAGTATATATATATAAAAGGCGATACTAAGAGTAATGTGAGGTATCAAACGTCTGGATAAAATGTGAAAGCATGGGTCATTCCACTACTGCTCGACACTGTATTTCTTGTGGAGTCGATAGGAAGCAAAGATTCATTGCACTTCGGAAACGAAGATCAGACTAAGATCCTAGGATAGTGTTCGATTCTTGACTAGATTTTATAATTGGATTCATTTATAAACAAACCAACGCAAAGGTAATAAAAATCAATGCCTAGCACAAGGGCACAAAGCAGCAAGGTAAGTTTTTTTGTTCAGTTCCAACAATTGTTTTTATATTACACTTGAAATAAAAATAATTTATGCATTCATTTTTAATGAACGAACATTGAGATGTAAGAAATAGTAAAACAATTGCCATATATCTCATAATATGAAAGTTACTTAAGATTGATAAAGTATTTGAATAAGATTCTGATTGAAAATCGATTGAAAATATAAAATGTTTAAAAGAATTACAAAAATACGTAATTAATATTTATTTTTTCTATTAAATTCGTTTAAATATATAATTTTTTACTTTCAGTAAGTTCTTTTCAACATCATTACATTCTAATCATACTAAGATTGTTTCACGCATATTATTTTATAATTTTCGATTCTATTTTTAAACCATATCTCTGGATGATAAGATCGTTGTAATATTTATTTTTATATTTTTCTGATGAGCAGAGTAATACGAAGCAGGTAAGACCGAATTTACAAATAGCCGATCCTTTTCCACGAATAAATAAATAGACGAATACAGAAAGGAAATAAATAGATTAATAAAATAAACTCGCATGTAAACTGGTAAAACCGGTATTGATTATAATGTCAAATGCAATGATCAAGTTCATTTATATCTTATTAAAAAAAATAGATTCAAATGATAAAATTACACTAACTTCTATTTTTGTGTTGATATAAACTATTTATAGGTATAAACTTTTCGTTGATATGACAAACAGTTTTAAAAGTAAACATCATACCTTACGTGCTGAAATACACGATTTTGACAAAAATTTTTTCTAAACTCTTATTTTATACTTGATTCTAATATTATTACCTACTCGATTTTATTCAATTGACAACTGTTACAACGGCTGTCTAACACTGAGCGAGTTAATATTATTATATATACAATTTTTTAAATGAATTGTTCATAGGCACAAATAAATAAAAAGAGATCTACTAATATAAAAATACGAGTAGATTTTACGAAATGACCTCATTTATTTTTACATTTATATAAATTTTAGTCGAGGTCCATTTTTTGCGCGTACGAAGATAAAACTCATATATGCGTTGTACGTACGCTCGCGCTGATAGAATACAAGTTGAAACAAAATTAAAAAAATCCCATATTATCGTTAAACCAGTAGTAAACAGTACGGGAAAATACGCAGCAGCAGATTTCTTTCTCGTCTCCCACACCAATAGATTTATTTATATTCAAACGAGCGTACGGGGGCATAAAGTTTAATGTGCGTGCTCTACGCACACACAATACACACAATACATACACGCGCGCGCGCACACGCACACACACACACACACACACACACACAAAACACATAAAATAATGCGCGGTCAGTGTCAAACTCCGTGTTCAAACGGGTTTTAGACATTTATATATGATTCAGCATTCGAGTGTAAATTTGGAACCGGTTTTTTTACAAACTGCTATATAAACACCCTCTGTCTTTCTCTGTTACCCCTCTTTCTCGGCACTCTTCTTTTTTCTATTACAGGTTCATTATTCAATTAAACAAAAAAATCTATACGATGGAAGATTGCACAATACACAATGTTTTGACGTTGAAGTTAAAATCGACTTTGGCATCGATCTCCGCATCGGCGGTAAAGTAGGATAGATAGAACGAAATAGTACCCAAAACGAATCAAAATTCATATCGAATGAGGAAATCGATTTTAAAGCTCAGGACGTTATATATATAATATCACTGGCTATGCTGTAATTAGTATATAAAAGTATATTAAATAGTACTGAGGCATGTGATTATTAAAAATTTTTTCTACTTTAAGTACAATTTAGAGCTATAGAATGATTTATTTAATGTATTTCAAAGGTTATTTCTTTGAAACTCAAAATACGAATAATACGTATTTCTTAAGCACGTTATATTAATAATATATTTATTTTAAATTTCTTATTTATGTTAAAAAAATAATTTTATTTAAATTTTTAATATAATACATATAAATATAATATGAAAATTACTGTTGTACTATTGGAACATTGTCGTTTTTTGTATTTTTAACTAAAGAGGTGAATAATGTAGAAATAATAGTAGTCGGTTAGATATTTATATTTTTTATAAATAAACATCAATTGAATAGGAAATGCAAGTATTTAAGTAATACAACACTTATATTTTAAATATTATTGTAAAAATTTGAACCTGTTATTTTGAAACTGAAATTATTTTTTGAGTGAAATGTATTTGCTAGTATCGCTTTCTTATTATTAATCAGGTCCATAATATACCAATGAAATAAACTGATTGAGATTTTTCATGATTCAAGTCATATTTTATTTTAAAGGTTGGTACGCATTACGATTTGTCTATACGTATATAATATACAATATGCACAATTTTATGTGTAGTTATTTTCATTTTTGCGGTCAAGTGAATAATTTCTTGAGTTTCTTTAAATAATCACGTTTAAAAGTTACATTAATCTTAGTTGTGTAAATGATCAATGTTTTGCTTTTAATAGACAAGAAAAAGACGATTTGCTACTTTATTGCTACTTTATTTATATAAACTATTATCGGTTTACAACTTTGGAAAAAATAGAGCAATATTTACATGAACTGTATTACTTTAAACGTGAACTTTCACATCAAGTAAAATTTTCTACAGAGCCTCTATAGATCTGTATAGATCGTTATATGAATATTGGTCGATGTAATGCACGTTTACCAGCCATAGATCATTTTACTGGATTCTCTATTGAGAATTGTTGGAAATTTGACCCTCACTCATACAGTTGAGCCTCACCTCTCAAATAAAGAGAAAAATAACATAATAAAAGAAAAGAAACTTTTTATTGTCTGAAACTTTTTATTTTTAAGCAGGACACAAACAGCGAATCAGAGACGTATAGAGCGAAAGAGAGAGAGAGAGAGAGAGAGAGAGAGAGAGGGAGAGAGAGAGAGAGGGGGGGGATAGGGAAAGATGCCGACAGAAAGAGAATGCGTACAAGAAAAAACACGAATGTACGCGCGAAAGTAGGGAAAGTATGTAACTTTACGATACATGAACTCCCTCCCACCACTTACATTGGCACTCGTATAACGATTAGACAAGGTCCGCTAGGTTCATGCACGAAATGTGGGAAAGACCATGAAACAGGCGCTAGTTTTTTCACTGCTTGATTTCCTCTCATTTTTATTGACCACTATTACTTATCAACAAGACTTACTTTCTTTAACGGGATAGAAAAAAGAAACTTTATTTATTAGTTTCGATTCAAAAGTGAATAGCTTTTGGATTTATAAAATATAACGTATTAAAATTGTTCCTATATACAAACTAACGTGCGTTGCTTCCCATCTGGAATAATAATGAGAATAATTCAAAGCAATTAATTGACTGATAAAAAGATTTTGATTACTAGTGTTGAAAAATTTTTTATACGCATTTCTTATAGTACATGTTGTTGCTTTACATTGCATACATTCTGACATTATATATACTATGCATCAAAATGAACCAATCACTAACTCAACTATGTTTTTTTTTTCAAGCAAGGTTGAAGTCTTTACTTTTTGTTTTCATAGTTAGATATTTTATTAATCTTAGCCCCAAAATTAATTGATCTTTAAATTGAAGATCATGTTTTAATCTTTAATATTGACAAAAGATTCACAATCTGTGCAAGATCGCTGCTTTTCTTAAGAATTCTGAACAAAAGATCTGAACGTGATATTCTTCTCCTTCATTTGTAAAAACTTTGTTTCACTTTAATTTTTCTTTAGTATGCGTGTATAATGAATATTGAGAGACATTTATCATGGGGCGACAATTCTCTTAATTCATGGTACAGTATCCATTCAATTAAAGGATAGATTGAAATAAGTTTATACTTATATAGGCAGTTTTTGTTGGTGCAGAAAAATGCCTAGACAAAGCACTTCTAAGCTTCACATTAACGGTATAAATTTAGTCTTCATGGGATTATGGAGTTAGGTAAAAGTCTGGTTAAGGCATTGATTTCATAAGAAAAGAAAATTGCAACTGAAGTGAAATTTTGAAGCGACGTGTAGGTGAGACTATTGTGCATAATGAGAATTATACTAGTTCAAAGTTGATAATAATGAAATAGTTTATAGGTCTGCAGTAAGCGTGAATATGTGTAAATCGGAAAAGAACAATTATAACAGATAATATAATAATCGAAATCCGATATTAGACAATTTAACTTGGAAATTGTGATAGTTTGTGATAGCGGGAATTGATGTCTACGAAAAAAGCGGTAACATAAATATCTCTAGTAGTTTACGGCACTACTCAAGGATATAATAGTATTAGCCATTTGAACTACAACCGAAGAAGTAAGGCAACTAGAAAATTGAAGAAATATCTAGATTTGCTCAGATAATCCCAATGCCTCGATGCGTCTTGATGACTTCACGACTAATTACGAACTGTTTTCGGAGTTTGATATGACACTGAACATGTTGGCGGGGAAGAACATACGTGTTTCGTTGCACTGAATATCCAGTCGTAGGAGTTTGTGGAGCAACGTGTGCGCAGTTGGATAGTGAAATTAACGAGCAAGGGAGATTATCATAATTCTACAGCCTGTGATCGGTATTAGTAGCTACTCTATTTGTAAAGATTTCGATCACTGTTAATTTTTAGAGCATTGACCCATATAGCATACGCATCAAAACTGTCGTCAAATCAAAGAGCTTAGGCGCGTATGTATAGAAAAGAGAGTTATGTATATAAAAAGAGTGAATGATATGCTAAAATAGAACAAAATGGGTCTTCATATCACTGAGATTTTAATTTATGAAATAACTAAAATCGAAATTCGGACAGATCCCGACTGACGTTTCTATGATGTAACATTAAAACCCCCTTCCGTTGTCTTTTGCGAAGGTTCGATGTTAGATGCTACTATGTCTATTAGGTACACCACATGAGTTACCGAATGATTAATATTATTACTGAACTCTAGGAATTGCTTCACTTCTTATGAATTAGAAGAGCTTCTATGGAAAGGAGAATCTCCAAGCTCAAAGAATACTCAACGCTCAAGTTATTCGAAGATTCTAACCTCGGTAGATGGCTTAGCCTTACTGATATAACAAAACATTGGAAAGAAATCACACAGATAGCAGGGTCGACTCTAGTTGTCACAGAAACATATTAGGATTAACAGCCGAAAATATATTCTTATTGTTGCACTACACTGTCATACAAAACATGAACAGCAAATTTTTGTAAAACTTTGCTGTAATTTAGTGCATTTATGATTCTAAACTCGAATACCAACTATTTATAATCGTAAATTATGTATTACATTAGCATTAACGTAACGTAAACGCCTCTCAGTGTAGACTATTGCTATTACTATACATACATCCAGGTAGGCACTTACAGAATGTCTTGGCAGAGGAAGATTTATTACAAAAATTAACATAAAATTGCCTTTATGTAAATAATCGTAGAGGAAAAAAATCGTAAATGTACAGTTTTTTTTTGTCACCAGTTCAGATTTCAAATATAAAGTAATGATGCTTGGCTTGATTAACTATCCAAATAATTTAACCGTCTAAAAACATGTTTTTGCAAAATTGAATATTATAAATATCGTTGAAATTAATTTGCCAAAAATATTTTAATTAAAGTGTTACAGATATTACGAGATACCGTAGGGCTTTAGCTCAATATACGTAAATACCATTTGGGTTCAAATGTATCAAATATTTTGATTGTGTTCTTGATTGAATAAGAAAAAAGTAGAAACATGTTCTTGTACTAACCAGAAATTGGCGTTTTCTAACGGAATTTACGATCTTTGTAAAATGAGACCAAGAAAACATCCCTCTAGTTAAACTGCTCACGAGGGAACAGTCCTTTTAAAGCAAAAAAGAAGTAAGAAAAATTTTTTCAAGATCTTGATATTTATATTGATGAGACGATAATGATATTGTAATATATATTTGTTAAAATTAAAAATTGTATTTATGTCGACTGTTTTGAATTAACTTCGTCAATATTTTTTATCGGTCATACAGTCTTTTTAATATAATATATTAACTAAAATAATGACAGTCTGACTGTCTTTGTTTATAATACCTCCGTAGACTCTGAAATGAAACTTATTACTAAAAATAAATTAGATTAAAAATTAAAAATAATAAAATCAAATAAAAATAATAAAAATAATAAACTATATTCTATGTTAGTGAATTATCTATGTAGTCTATGTTGACTATGTAATCATTGTTTTAGTTAATATATTATATTATAAAGACTGTAAAACTGATAAAAATATTTATTAATTTAATATATATATTTGTTCAGTAACATAAATTTGAGTCTTATAGATCGACGGAACAGACCAGTCTCTGGTATATTCTCAATATATTAACAAGCTAACCGTTCACATAGTCGGTATTCAAATAGAAAGAAGCAGAAACCGGATTCAGAATATTGCTAACACTGCAAAAGAAGGAACTGAAATTTTTTAACTTGTGAACGTACTTTCTTATTAGATGTTGTAACTTATTCGGGGTAAAGATATCTTAGAATAGAAGTGCAATTGGTGAAGAAACATTGTATTGATGAATCGACAACGATGTAAGCTACTAGTGCATTAAAACGATCTGTTAGAATATCTTTTACCAATTAGGCAACAAATTGGCTAAGTTTAATACAATTACAGATTGCGACTCTGTAGGTAGTTGGGATTTCTTCTACCAACGAATTTAGGTTGGGAAGAAATTGGTACAAACCATATAACTATATTCAAAGATAATATGCACGGGTTTTTAAACCAAGAATTATTTGTTCTTAGTACAAACTGAATTAACAACATTAGCACATATATAGATCTCATATTTAATTTTTTATCGCTATGTCAAAAACGGTACTTAGTACATCTCTAATCTTAACTAAAAACCTCGATTTAATCATTGAATTTGATCAACTTAAAATTCTTCGCACCGATACCCCAGCTGAGAAAGTAGCTTGTAACTCATAAGGAGTCTCTTAAGTAAGTAAAACGATTGGTTACTCTTCCTTTTTCTTACAAAAGTAGAAAAGGGCTTGCTAATGTGAGAACTATTGTAGAGAATGAAAAGAATATTTGTGAATGTGCAAAAGAATATTAATAAATAGGAAGATGGTATAATTATTACACATATTTTTATGTATGCGAATAATGCAAATGATTGTTTAATATTTTTTCCGAAAAATTTATTTTCTGTACTGCTTTGTTTCGATTTTAACAATGCTTCGAAATAACAATTCGAATTTATTATGTGCGATAATAATAATATAAAAATATCAAAATACGAGTAGTTGTTAATCTCAATTTCTGTAAGAAATTATAAATAATAATTGCACGCATAAGTATGTCAAGAGAGTAATTATGCATATTTTTAGGAACACAGATCAATTTTATTCTCTATATATATATGTATCTAAATCAACCAAATTATTTGAAAATATAATTCAAATATGAATCACATAAGAATTTAAAAACAATTCTATTACATATTAATTTGTATACAGTATATATAAATGTGAGCGCGTGTTCGTGAAAAGCTAAATATACATATCTTATGAACTTTTTACATTAATGCTACATAGTATGTTGACGCCTTCTTTAGCGCATGGAGTATAGACGCCCACATAATATTTACGTCATTGTAAAAAATGCGTTGAATCAGTTGATTGAAAACAGAAATTATACGTACAGACGATATATATTAACTGGTTAAAAATCATATCTTTGATATATTTAGCATTAATATTAGTCTTAATTGTAATACCCATATGATTAATAATAATCTATGTATATAATAATATGCATGTAGAATATTCTTTATAGATATAATCTTTTTATGATACAGCATTTGATTTATTCATCTACTTTCTTTTCGACTTTTTTATTGAAAAAATTACAAAAACATAGAAAGCATATCTTCGAAATTTTTTTATTTTCAAACAATATTCAATTCGGTACTTAATTGATTAATAAATGAGTTAATAAAATTATTGGAAGTTGTGAATGCAAATGAGCAGTACTGATAGTTACCAAATTACTGCTAAGTAATTGTTTACTATACTATACTAATAATTTCCAAGTATAAAATAACAATTATTTTTTTAATTTAGTTAATTTTAAAAATATTTCTTTCAAAATTTAGTAGCAAATGGTTGAAATTTATAATTCACCTCGAAGAAAATCCTATTATCAGATATAAACTATATTTATAAAGCTAATGTACAACGATCAGTTTCTAAATGTATTTTTCAACTAGATACATCCAGTATGAATGCTATATATATAGACATTGCTGCGTGAGATGTGAAATGAAATGCCTATCATCGAAAATCAGATGCTACCGGTCGTCAGGGCTTGCGAGCCAGCTTTAGGGTGTATCGCGTATATGTACATTTACAAAAAGCGTCAGTTTATCTGCATATA
Organism: Sycobia sp. Sy_11; assembly: GCA_018907035.1. Classification (NCBI taxonomy): domain Eukaryota; kingdom Metazoa; phylum Arthropoda; class Insecta; order Hymenoptera; family Epichrysomallidae; genus Sycobia; species Sycobia sp. Sy_11. The sequence goes on along the minus strand of JACCIC010000169.1, from coordinate 373,130 downwards.
TCCGTAGACGGACACTTCCGTGATAAGGGCATATCAACGACATGTCGCCACACGCCGCAGCGATTGGCCAGCCGTTTGCCGAATGTTCCCGTCGACGCCTTGTCGAGGCGCACGCTACACTTGCGTCCGCTTGTGTGTGCATGTGTGTGTAAGCTCCGTTCGTATACAACCGCCGAGCGACGTATATCCGGCTGGACCGACGGCGACCCCATCGATGTATTATAACATTGTATACGATGCGAATCTTTACACGATGGCTGACGGTGGCTGATGTATAAAAATGCGCTTGCGCGACACGTGCAGCAGCTTCATAAAAAGTATTACGGGTACGGCGGCGATATCGATTGGCCGAAAGGATGAAAATGAAAATTATCGCGGTGCGTCGACGAGCAAGCCCGAGAAACTGAAATGACGAGGTCATCTGTACGGGGAATTCATTCCACATTTTCATCAGGGTCGCCAAATACCAGGTTTCGAGAATTACCATCAGGGTACAATGAAAGCAAAAAATTAATTGGAAATGGACTAACGCCACCATTTATGCTAAAATTGCCGATCCATATATTTAATTTTATTAGATAACTAGTAAAAAAACTAATTTTTTTATAGAAAAGATCATAATTGTAATAATGTGCGATTTATTATATAAGGGGATTTAAGAATAATGTCAATCAATAGCACGAAAAAAGATTTTGTAATCAAATGAAAGGAGTGATTCCCGTATATTGAAAATTTCACACTTAAAATTTTCATAATTTCGAATGTACAAAGAATTACTAATTTTGATAACTAAGAATTAAGCATTTTTACCGTGATTTCGCATCGACATAAACAAGAGTTCTCGAACCGAAATCATCCTCACATATCAACAGATAATAAATAGTTTTTAATAATTCATTGTAATAATTTTTGGAAGTCTTACACATAGTAAAGTATGTAGCGAAGGATAAAGTGAGAGAAACTCTGTAATTAATGTATATTCTGACAAGTGTTCTTTACTATTCTTTTAGATCATAGATGTTAGGATTTTATGAATTGTACCTGATTTTTAAATTTAAAAGTTAAGTTTTAAGAAGTTAAGTAAAACTTCTTCGTGGTATAGGATAAAAATTACGACAAACGTCATTTTTCAATTACTATATTTCAGAGTGTTCAATTCTTGACAAGGAATCAACAAAATTTTTTATTATCTTATCATGCTTTGATAAATAAAATTTCAGCTATATGTTATTACTATTTACCTTCGATAAATCGTCGAAATAGTGGAAATTTCAATTCTTATATATGTTTAAACTCCAATGCAGGCAATTGTGGATATGAATAATATTGTTTTTGTTAAACTTTCTTATAATGAAGAATTCAACTTTTTTTCATTTTATATTTAAATGATATGTCATAGTAAAATATAATGATAGATATAATATCAGAACAGTAGAGAAAAGTTGATCTATTTTAATATAAGTCATATAACCATTATGTCATTATAATACCATTGCACGACAAAACACCTACTACTACAAGGCAATACTCCTCGAGATTATAGCAGCAGCTATTTCCGGTTCAGTGCTCGTACTCGATCGAGGTGTATGAACTTGCAGTACGTGTTTTGTCACACAATGGTATTCTATTGCTACACTGATAATTATAATGATATTGAAATAAATCAACTTTTTTGTGGCGCAGCCGCATCATGAACGCGCGTAAAAGAGATTTAAGCTCAGGATTAAATTTTCAATAAATTTTAATATTCAACAAGTACTTCACAAATTAATTTGAGTTTTTATTTACATACAATTTAATAATATATCAGTGTACAAAATTTTTTACGAAATAATGTTAAATAATTTTAATCGGACTAATATCAGTTATATTGAAGCAATTATCGAAACATAGTTCAAAATATAAATGTATGAACAATAATCGATAATTAACTAACAAATCGAAAAAGTATTTATAAAAATTTGTCTAAATATTCAAATTGAATTTCCTCTGTTCATATCATAGCAAATGTATTTAAAACAAGCATTCTCAAATTCGAGCTCATTTGATTCATCAGTTTTATTGGAATCTTATGGTTAGGGAATTTCGATTTTGTACTTACTTATAGTTTTAAATCATGTAGATTTAAATAGATCTTAAACCTCAATAATTCTAGGTAATAATGCCTATTTATTGTAGACAAGATATGATTTATATATAACATTTATAACATATATCAAATGCTTTTTTCATTTTATAATTTAATAGTTGTGTGCCCCTTACGTTTGCTTGATATCGAGAATCTCGTGAATAGTACTGTGAAGAATTCCTTCACGAAGTAAAAAAACGTGACGGTCATTCTGGCGCGAGCAAATAATTGTAGTTTGCTCATCAGAATTGACTAATGATCTTGACTTTGAAGACAAGGTCATTTCTGCAGGTTATTTGAAAATCAGCTTTCGCTTTTTCATCAAGTTCTATTTTATCAACATTTCTATTTTTTTAACGTTTCTACTTTTGATCCCGGATTCGCATAGACAGGAAAATTCGAATTTTAAGTAGTGTATCTGTTGCGCGATTCAGTAGATCTTTGAAAATCAGACGAAGATTAACCTTATTTTTTTATTTGTTGTAAGCTAAAAGATCGTACAAAGGTAATGTTTAACTTTTTGGGAGGTATGTTCCGAGAATATGTCATTTGTCTGTCTATTTTTGTTTTATTCATTTTCATTTTTAAGGTTATTTAAAGGCCAATTTAAACAACAAAATACAAAAGTAAGATTCTTATGAAAGTGCTACAAGTGAATTATTACTTTTACTAGATTATATCTATTGCTACAGGAAGTAGAAAATGTTTGTTATTTAAATAAAAGTAAGGCAAACTTTTACTAAAATTAATTAAAAATAATTATTATCAAGAAGCGTGATTACCTATATTATTATTAATTTTTTCTGAGAACGGTTGATACTAAACAAATATAATAATGCATTATTATTTATTCTAGAATTAAAGTCTATGATTTTATACATCGAGTTCTCGATCAGACTAGGGAAACTAAGTTAACATATTGTTATATTAGATTTATTATATTAGATTTATTTTCCTTAAAACATACAATTTTTTTCAGAATTATGAAAAGTAACTATCAATGCCTTTACATAACTACAATCTAAAAATTGTGAAAGAAGATATATTGTATTATAATTATAAGCAAGGTTCCACATCGTCGACGGCAATTTATATTATCATTTTATACTTGTTTATCCTGCATGTAATCAAAATTTTTCATGGAAAAACATTAAAATTAGAAAATAACTGATAAAGTTACAAGTACCTGCGCAATAGGATGTAACAAACAAGTACATATATTTAAAATTGAAAAGTATTTTAAAAAATGAATGTTTTTTAAAAGTGATTTTTTATTTCAATCTAGTGTTAATTATGTCTTTTACGCTGAAGCAATGAAAACAATAATGGTAAAAAAGGATGACTCCTGGAATTGAAAGCATCTTATTAACATAACTTTACACAAATTATTCTTATGCGAACGGCCGTTACTCGTACTTTTCTTGCTGTGTTATTGAAAATAATTTATATTTTATAGAAAAAAATTGAAATAATTTCCATATCAAAATCCTGTAAATTATTCGAAAATATTATATAAACGACAAAATTAATTGCATTCTTTATTTTTACGTCTGTACATATTATACTGAAGCTTGTAACGGTTCAATATACGTCTTGTATATATCATATATTTACTGTGAACGATACCACACAAGACATGAGACGTTGCGACATGTGGTTGGGTAATCCTACTATTAGGAGAGATGCGAAATTGTAAATATTAGGTGAAGCATTAGCTCGATTTCTATATAATCGACAGATCCCAGTCAGGGGACTTAGCAGACAAAAGCTCCCGACTTATTAAGAGTATAGTTGCGAGTAAGAAAGATCCCGAGAGGGTTAAGTTGTATAGAATATGCGTTATCACGAAATAGAATATTAAAATAGAATATTGTATAATAATCATGGTACGTTCGGGCGACCGAGCTAGGCCACAAATAATACATTATCGACGGGAGGCCTATATCGAGAGTTCCCGCAATACTATCGAGACTTCAGATTCGAAGAGTTCGACGGACGACTTCGCCGCAGCATCAACCATCTATGGTATAAATAAATACGCTATCGATAAATTTTTAACACTGCGCTTATTGTTAAAACTGCGAAATGCTTCCTTTCAAAAATATATCCTCCTATGTGTCGATACTCGTCACCTCTGAAATATTATAAATAAATTTAGACTTATAGCAATTGAATATGTACAATGACTTCAATGAACAAACGTGGCGCTCGATATACCATGATTTAAGTATATCTCGTGCAAAGATAGAAAATTACGCACACACTAAATAAATATTTGAATTGTTATTTTTTGTAAGTAATATGTATTATTTTAAGAATTGTTTACTACAATAAATAAAGCAAATTTCTATATTTTAGCTTAATTTTTTTTAATTAACCGAGTTGTAAAACTGTTTAATTTCTATAATGAATCTTTTACAGACATTCCAATTATGTACTGGCCTACCGATTTACGAAAATAATCATACACGAATTGGCTTCACTATAGTAAGCATTCTATGTACTATACTTAAATTTAAGTATGAATGTTGCTACATGAAATTATAATAGAAAAATTCGTATAAATTCAAGAATAAAATTGTATTATACAATTTATATTAAGTCCTTAAAAAATTAATCACAATATAATATATAATGTAATATTAAATACAATAGACGAAGATAAAACCAGTAATTTATATTTTGTAATTTGGCTATACCATAGAGAATAGTTCCAAGCGATTAGAAAATATTTAACTATACCTATAGTAATAAAGTAAAACGACATGAAGCGGAACGATATAAAGTCAGCGGTGTATAAAGTAAAAGGGCAGTGGATCTCCATCCCGTAGGGAACTGATGGGTTGCAGACGTAAAAACAATGGAACAAGTATACACACACACACACACACACACACACACACACACACACACACACACACACACACACACCACGCCTCCTTATGCGGCTTACACTGCAAGCCGCAATTTGTATCTCGTACCCCGCGCGATGACAAATGGGTCGCAGGTCTCATCTCCGCCGCTTAGCCATATTATAGCGCTGAGCTTAAAACCGTTATTACATAGGCGCGCTTCTCTTTCCAATACCAATGCGCGGAACCAAAACGGCGCGATGTCTCGCGTGTCCGCGCGCTGCACTGTATAATAAGTCGCCGAGTATCTATACATATAATATTAGTGAAATTTTCTCGAAAAAGACAGTTGTTCAATTATCCCGAAGACAGGAATTTCCCCCGTCTCGAGAGATCTATCTAAAAGAAAAATATCTCGCGCGAGAAGTATTAACTTTTACTCATCCGTGCGATTTATTTTGAACACTTTTGCGGATGGATATGTATACATACATATATAATTACAAAATTAGATGCAATTAGTGGTGCTTGAGCAGTAAATTCCATGCAAGCTTGTAAAAATTACATATTTTTTTTATCGTCTAAGAAAGAGTAAACTTATACAAGATATACACGCGTATTAATGATGCTCAGTATATGATATGTATTTTGTACATGTAACGTATACATGTTGACCCGTGTGGACTATAGAACTGAATTTTTTCCTTTGTGCCGATGGCAATCGCCTTTGCAGAACGATTAAATGTTTCAAGGAAAGGAAGTTTACTTAATGGATTGTTTTCTGTGTGTTCTTCAAAACCGTGGATATATTAATTAAAATTTTTTATTAAAAAAAAGTGACTTAGAAGTTGTAATTTTCAGCTAGCCTACTTTTAGTTCATATTTTTCTCCATCTATATATACTAAACTGGTAGACGTGGGCGATTTGTTTGAAATACATAAATTTCTCAGAATCTTAGAAAACTCTGCTCATCAGAATAAAATTGTTTTTTTTTTTTTTTTTTTTTAAATATACCTGAGTAATTTAGAAATTTATTTTCATCGATTACAAATACAAAGCAAGAAATCCAATAAATTCTTGTAAAATTCTTTTTGCATTGACCTTATCTTTCCGTTACTCTTCATACATATAACTTCTACCACACTTAGTAATGAAATTTATTGATCAAGGCGCCACGAAAATAGCAAAGTATTTATTCTTGCGTGACTGTGCAAAATTTATAATTATCAAATAAATAATAATGGCGGAATTTTTTATAATTCTCTCTAATTATATGTATAGAGTTATCCATACCTCTGCAATGTTGGTTTTCTGATTAAAATGCCTATCCGCGAGCTGTCATGCTCGCTGCTCGAGCATAATAAGAAACAAGCTGGTAAGTTGGTCTTTTGAGGCTTCGTTTTATGGAATCCGGTAAAATGAAACGGAGCCTGTTGTCCCCTCCTTTCTCCTCTTTTTTTGCACTATTTAAGATTTCAAAGCAAGCAATTTTGCCTGGATATTACGAGAAATCAGTATTATCTAGACTAGTCGCTCGTTCATCTATGGAATTCGAGCTTTTATAACAATATATTCATCTTACATTCAAGAAGCAAAAAAGATGTCAAAATTATCACGATCGAGATTTATATCGAGCAATCCAAGAGTTATCAGTTAATAATTCAAGGTTTAACTAGCAAATATAATAGCCATAAACATATATAAATTTCTATGAAATGCCTTTGAACAATGGTTTTCTCTTTTCTTGTTCCGGCAATTAGTCATTTTATTGCATTTATTTATTTGCTTAAAACTCGTTGCATAAGGAAATTACATCCAATTAAAAAAGTTAAAATCTTTCTTTTTAATGGCACACAAAGCTACGAGCTACAAGCTATAAAGAATTTAATAATTTCAATTCTTGTGTAACAATAGCAAAAACATTTGTGTAAAAATGTTATCGTTGAAATCAATGCAAATCTTATATAATTGTACTAAATATTTTGCAATGATAGTGAATAGTGAAAACTAACTTAAGTAGTATTCTTATCTTTAAGTCTGAAAAGCATAATGTGTTATCTAACAGATACTATCGTTACAGAAAATCTATTTTTATTTACAAATATCCTTGTTATTGAAATAAATTTGGAAGATTTAACTTTTTGCGTTGAAAAAATATATATTTACTGCCTCAATAATACATAAATTATAATTAATTATATTAAAAATTAGATCAAAATAAAAATAAATCAAAACTTATAGAATTTTCTTTTGTTGATTACAATCATTTATATATTCAATATACGTTATCTGAACATAAGTTTTTATGAAATTTGTATGTTTTAATGTGTTTAAATATATTAAATTTTTTAATGTGTGAAAAACTTTAGTTTATCAAACATTTAACGTTTAAATGCTGTGTTATTTTTTTATTACGCTTGACAACATCTAAATTCTTTTTTTAATTTATTGGTCATATTTTCATTTCGATATCTGAATTTTAATGTGTATATAAGTATTTCAGAATAATCATATGTAATATTGTCAGATTTTGATATTGTACTTGTAACAAACAATAGATTAAATATGGTGTGAATTAAAAAATTGTAATCTTAGCATGATTTTCGAACATGATCGGGTTACATATAAATGACAATATCCATATAAATTATGATTTCCTTTACTTTAATATAAGTATTCATTTAAGCCACATATATATATATATATATATATATATATATATATATATATATATATATATATATATCCCAAAAGTGAGGGAAATCGAGCTGTTGTGGGGAGAGAAAGTGGGGATAGTCATGGATCGACCAGGTATGCGTTAGGGCAACGTTTCCTGAGTTGTATGTTGCTGCGAGTATATCGATCCATCGGTAGAAATATTTTTAGTGAAACACCTTCTTTCATTTCGGCGAAAATATGATGTCCGATTGTCGAAAGCAACGCGCGACTTTCAAATTTTGTTTCCTGTGAGAGAAATCTGCCACTGAAATTATTGTAATGCTTAAGTTTGCTTATGTGGATGCTGTCCTTAGTAAAACAAGAGTATACGAGTGGTTTTCACCTTTTAAAAATGGAGAAATGTTAGTTGACCACCAATCCCGTTCAAGATACCCTGCAACGTCCAGAAGTTAAGAAAATATTGAGAAATCATTGCACTCGTACATGAAGACCGACCGATCAACTCTGCGAGGTGAGTGGAGTATCATGCAGTTCAGTTCAGAGAAGAAAAGGCGAGATCTTTGGCGTGCAGGGAAATGGTTCTTCCATCATGACGACGCAGCGGCCCACCGATCAGTTTTTGACCTAAAACGACATGACAATAATCGTTCCCTACTTACGAGATCTCGCCCCCTATGATTTCAAATCGTCCTCTATGAATTTAAAAAAACAAAAATTGCAGGAAAGACTGAAGAACATGCGATAAAAGAATTTTAAAAAATTTGTTGAATAATGGAAACATCGTTTGCAGAAGTTTATTCTAGTCAAGGGAGAATACTTTGAAAGTGATAAAAATATCGTGTAAAAATAGCAATAAATGAAGAAGTTATGACGAATTCCCTTTTTGGGTTGTCCTTGTATGTATGAGATGCATTATATAATGAGATATAATAACGTTTATACTTACTTGCATACAGTTATTGTTAAGAACAGAAGCGCACACTATTAATGTGTTATTATAACTATACAAGACAATATTGGCATAGATAATGTCTAGCACCTCTGGAGGGGGAGGGGTATACTGCATATAAATAAATATGACCGATGCGAATGGACATAAAATGCGAAGCTTAAGTGAAGCAATTTCTTTTTTTTTTAACTAAAAATAATAGAATATATTATAAATAATGCTATATCTCAATTAGATACTTTAGGAAACTGCATTAAAGTAACATCTTCGACGCAGAATATGATTCTTGGTAAAGTTGGTGAAAATTTTCTAGGTCTATTCTTTGTTCTTTCCTATTAATGTCCTTTTTCTCTATATTTAATTTTTTCATAGTCGGCCTAAGTAAAATTTTTACTATTTTATCTTTTGAAAAATTGATTAGAATGGGCACTGTATCTTTTTTAAGAATTCAAACCTGTGCATGAATGTCTGTAATAAGCAGCATTTATACATTCCATTTAATTTTTCTTTTCAATTAACATTAAGAATATCAACTGAATATATTTCATTTTATTTATCCAGACATAATAGTCATTTTATCAAAATGTAGTAAACAAATCAATAGCTGTTTATTTTTACTGTTCATATTTAATATTCTAATTCATTCTTCATGTTTATTTACTATTTCTATCTTATTAAATAGATTTGCTTGTTGAATTTGAGCATTTCCAGGAATCGAAAAGGAGATGGAAATTTAAATTAGTATTGGTGCTTTTTAAGAACTGCAGTAGACTACATAATAACCATCTCTAAAATTACTACTTAGATGCTTTGAAGAAAATTCCATATGAATCCTTTGGCATTATTAAGTTTTTGATGTTTATACTTTGATTTTTTTATTTAGCTTTAAAATCTTAAAAGATTAATTCACTTTTCATTGTTTAATACATAGATATTACATTTCATAAAAATTCAACATAGATATACGCTCTGGCTTTGGTTCGGCCAGGAGGATAGATATTTTTATTGGCTGAACGATGAACTGGAATCATTTTTGTACAAGTTCTTGTTTTGTTCATCGTATAATGCACAATGCGAAACAACGTGTGCAACATCTTCATCAATGAGATTACATTTACATTGAGCGTTCGGTATAATTTCTACCCTGGTTAAGGAGACATCAAGGTTATAATGATGGCTTTGAGTTGATTAATAATAGAAATACCCGAAAGAAACCATAAATACCCAAGAAATATTATATTTGTAAAAGTAAGGTCTTTTAGTATTTTTATAAAAGTTTTTAAAGCATGCAATATTTTTAGTAGCTCTTGTTATAGGTAACGTATTGTTTATATCGTCCTACATTAATTCTTTACAAAATTTTTTTAAGTCTTAGAAAGGAATTTTGGGTACGTATCAAGTGAATGATTATATTTTGCTTTTTTAGCTAAAGTATCTACTAATTCATTTCCTCCAATACCATGATGGGAAGAAATTCAATAAAATTTAATACAATTATTTAGATCTGTCGCATCTAAATAAATTATGTATTTAACTTTAATTTTCAATATGTAAAAGCTTGTTTTGATATTTCTAGAAGGCTAATTTGAGGCTGAGCCCACTGAATGCATAGGTCGTCTTTACTGCCGTCTGTACGTATTTCGCAAGCAGTATTGGAATTCTCAAGGCAATTAATTTAATTGCTTGGATGTTTAGATTTTTTTAAGATCGTTTCCAAATTCTATGTCAAATGGAATTGTGATAAGTAATACATTTTAGCCATATTCGTAGATAACTTTAGAATCTGCTTTTATGATGCGTTGAAGGGATCTCTTGAGGTTAGAATACATTTATTTGTAATCTTTTATTCTTTATTTTGTTTAATATAGTGTCTTAGTAGTCATGTACGGCATTGTAGGTAAGGAGCTCATTGTTACTAAGTAATTTATTTAGGAAAATATTGTAAAGATAAGTACATCTAGATTGTATGGATGGTAATTTTGATTCGGCGATCAGGGCGTTCACTGGTGTTGTTATTCAATAGCGGAGAGTCGGGCGTATAGCTTGATAATGCATTTATTCTAGCTTTTGAATAAGTTGCTTATTAGTTGGTAAAAGGAAAAAATAGCCACATTCTATTATAGGACTTATATAATTTTTATAAAAGAAAAACAGTGTGCAAGGATTAGCTCCTCAGCAGATTCCAAATAGATATTTAACAATACTGAGAGTTTTGCGATACTTTTTGAATACAAAGTTGTTTTGTAAATTTTACTAAATTTTATTTTATCTGACTATGTTTTCAGCTATGATATCTAAATTACCTGCATTATTACGTGAGCTTATATTACGTGTCCTCTTAAATCTTGACATATTAGAAGTATTTAAAATTTCTGGAAGTTACGGAATGGACAGAGCTGGAGTATTAAAAGCAGGCGAAAGAAGTAGAATCATCGTTGTCGACTAATAGTTGAGTGGTCGGATTTTTGTTTGCTGTGTTATTACAATATTTAAAAGTTGGTCCTTTTCCTTACAGAGGAAGAAAACGAGCTTCTTACCTGTTTTATATATCCAATAAGTTGTACCTTCAAAGTAAATTTGTAAGCTTTCTGAAAGTTTTCTTTTATTTTCGTGTCAGGATAAAGCTGTCTAAAACTCATAATGTGAGAATACTCAGACTCGCTCATATTTGCTCTTATAAAAGTTATTTATGAAATAGGATTAACGTTGTATTCTCGTAATTGCCTATCCATAACAGTATGTGGAATAATTGGAAGGGCATCTGAAATAATAATAAGTTTTTACTTAGGCACAAGTGGTTTAATTAACAAAGAGTGAGAATCTATGTTTATCTTAATGTTGTAAATCAATTTTGCAATGACTCTATCCCTTTCTCCTCCCCCCCCCCCTCACTAGTTATTGATCGATTATGCACCTTGAATGTGACGATAATGAGTGTTTTAAAGGAGTCTTGGATATTAAAAGAGAGTATATGATTTTGAATTCACATAATTCTGATTTTACGTCGCTTATGGAGGAGATCCCCAACAACGCGTTCAATACTAATAGATATACATCGAAGAATATTTGGATAAATACAATTATAATAAATTTTTCAAATTAAAGACTTATGGTAAAGGCTTAGGTTTTAATGATGCGATACGGGTAGGTATTCCATGTATACAGAATCCAAATAGAGCGCGTGCTCAGAGCTGTAAGTCAGAATCAAATCTTCTTAAATTAAAAAATACTTACGATGATATCATAAATTGCAATGATAACTGTATGCATTCGATAATGTCAGGAATAAAGTAACTTTAAATAAATGTAAGAGTGATCATGTAAAGGACAGCTGTCTGAATGTGAACTCGCTTAAAAACCTCAAAGAGCATGCGTATACTAAAAATTCTATAGAGAGATATGGTATATTCGTTCAGTTGACATACCACAATGTCACTTCAGAAGGTTCTTGCTAGAATGCTTGGTTTCACTTTTTTCGATTATGGCTCTGGGACTTATTTAAACGCTTTAGTGGAACTGAGGTTTATACATAAAATATTACAAAATTCATATACGGAATACGCACGATTATGTAGTTTCTAGAAAGGACGATTTTTGGACTAAACTCATTAATTTTACGAATGAAGTAGTTTTATGTATGTATATATGCATTGATATGAATATACTAGAACATATTTTTTATATTTATGCATTATATATGTACTATTCCAGTTTATTTTCTCTATAAAGATATAAATATTTATTTATGGAGTGATCATGTGATATTGTACTAGATTTGTAAATATTAATGGAAAAGAATAAATGTATACAATAATGTAGTACCCAGAGCTATATAAGATATATAGATGATAATTTAGTATTACGTAAAATGTATTTATTTGACAGCCATTGCCATACTTATTCAATTATACCTTGATTTATTTTATAGCATGTAATATAGATTAATTACAATTGTATTATAAATGTAATGAAGTAAGGACTAGACTGTATATGAATATATGATTAAAAAATATATAGGGGATGGTGACTATTTTATCACATTCTTGATGTTAGAAAAAGGTCGAAGTCTGTGATCAACTGGCCACCTTCAAAAGAGTGGCTGTTATGCCATATTGTAGTTCAATGATACTGATTTTTAGATTGACTTACTCTAATTTTATCGTAGTTACTGTTTTATGAAAACATGACATATTGTATTGAAGCACAACTATATCTTATATTTCAAAGTTATTATTAAGAGCAAATTTTTATTTATCAGCAGTAAATCTATAAATATGCAATTTCAATAATGAGAACTTAAAATATTAAGAGCTTAATATTATTATTTTTACAGAAAATTTATTTAAAAATGTTTTTTAATATTTAAATTAATTACCGATGCCCCTGCAAGATATAAATGTCCGTCAAAAACTTGACCAAATCCTGGGAACTGCTATATTATATTTATCTTACAATATTTTTCTATACGGAATAAAGAACAACGAAAAAAACAATGTCCATGAAAAATACTAGTGAAAGGAACGTTTAGAATGTAAAACGCGCGTAAAGAGCCTCTGAAAATAATTGTTCGAACAGCTTGAATGGCCGTTAATGTCAGGTGCAGAGCAGATATACGCGAGAGCGTGCGTTCGACTGCTTTTTTTTCGATGTAACGGGCACACCGTGTGGTTCGAATTCATTATCATAATAAATTTACCGATGAGACATTTTGCTTGGAGTTATATTCCAAAGTTTTGCTCTTGTCAGACTGATTTCAGCTTATTCTTTTAGCGTATAATTTGTGATTCATTCAACGACTCAGTTATCCGTTGATCCTTTGGTGGGTATACAATACATAAGTAACAAAACGTGAGTTATAAGAATTTAATATACCATCGTTTTTTCACTGCTTCTTGTTAAATAATCATATACTCTTCTTTTATCACTGGAATTGGTGTTACAAAATTCTTATTCCATCCTTATTTCTCGTACTAATTCTGTACACCAGTATATAGATAAGAAATGAAAATTTCATACGTAAACTTTTTAATTTAATTATGCAAGTGTTATTAAAATTGTGAATAATATTGATTATATGTGATGTGTCAGAGAGAAAATTTTATTACAAATCGATATTGAATTAATGTTAAATATATGATAAATATGTAAAAAGAAATCGAAATGAAAAAACCAACAGGTTCAATGGCTTTCATCTTGTATGTATCTCGCAAAAATACACGGACCGGTACATTCTAAGTCAGTGGACTAATACATCACAAGAGAAAAGAGAGTGGAGCTGCGGACCTTTTACCATATGAAAACTTATCAGGTTCGCCAACGCACGCTGGTCGCATATGCAAATTACTTATATAAATAATTGATTTTGTCACAAAATAATTGTACATATACCGAATTTTAAAGTATCAATTACAGTACTAATTGTTAGTAAAGAAGTTTTAAATTTCTAGATAAATAAATTTATTCTATTAGCTTTTGCGATGAATCTAAAAATAGTATGATGTTCTATAGAAGGATTAAATAACTCTTTGACAAACTTTAGAAAAAGAATAAGATACATGGCGCTATTACACATTTGCATTAAATTTTAATAAAATATGTTTCAAAAAAAATATTAAATTTTTGGAAATTCTACATAAAATATACATACATTCACATAAAACAGGAACAATTACTTTAAAAAAATTAAATAAAAATAATAAATATGACAACAAGCCTTTGCTACAGTTTCAAATATATTTAATAAGTACAAAATTACTTAACTCATTAAGAAATAAATAATATATGAGATGTGTGTGTGCGTGCGCGTGCGCGCAGTAAAACCATACAGAATTACGTGTCCTCAATATTTATTTTCGATGCAACATAAAGGAATGCAATAATATTTTATAGTATTCTATATATAATTATTTCATATTCATTGAAATAATATCTTATATATTTATGTCTTTACGAGCGCTTTTTATATACGTCAGTCAACAAAAAAAACATCGGTATGAAAGATTTTTATTATAAAAGAACGCGCATTAAGAAATCTGTTTGAAATATCGCGTATCAACACTTTTTGCTTGAGTTTTCAAAAAAGAAAAAAAAATTAAACGACCTTTGCTACATCTTTGCACGAATGTATCCCAATATATTGTAAAAGTTTTTACACGAATATACAATAGCTCACTGTCTTGTCTCAAATATAATAAAGCGTTCTTCCTTGCTCAAACGCAAGTCACCTTATACACTTATATAAATGTACATATACGCGTTTGCAATTCCGTTGCTCGCGTAACAATGCTAATTTTTGACAATTCCCGCACTATTGTTCGCATAAAATTTACAAGCCCGGCCAGATAAAAGAGAAAATAAAGTCACGTGACGGCTAGCCCCGCATTCATTCCATGCGCTTAAAGGCCTATAAGGACTGTGGGAGGCAAAAAAAATGGGAAAAAAAGAAGGAGAAGAAATGAAGAAAAAACGCAATCGCAGGAGTTTGGTTCGCGGCTCTCTCGACGCTATGAGCGAATGCCGGGAAAAAATTTTCATCGGTATACAAGAGCTGCAGTGAGCTCGTTTTCGCAATCGCGCGCGCGTGCCCGACTCCCCGCGCGTCAGTTGTAACTTTTATCGGCGGTGCGGGCGCGCACCATCGCGCGCGACAAGGGCCGCCGTTTTTTTCCCCATAATAACAGTACACCGCAATATTTTATTTAATGCGCGAAAGACGCGCGATCGAAAAAAAATAAAATGTCCCGCCGAGTCGCCATTATATATATACGTAGTCTTTTTACTGGACTTATAGCTCTTACTCCGGCGTGCGCGTTGAATGCTTTCGTAACTTCGGATTTGTATACGGAAATAGATTGATATATTGCACGCTGTTTTCAGGAAATTCGTTTGAAAATGTACTTGCATTGCATCGTTAATGATTATTCTTGCCGATTATATGAAATGTTAGAATTGTTGTACATTTTACTTGTAAAAAAAGAGAAAATCCATTTTGCATTTTGTGGAAAGCTGAATTTTGTAATACAATTTGATTTTATACTTAACTTTATTATTTTTTATACAATAAATTATCAAATCTTTTCATCGATCTACCATCTTATTATAGAACGACAGTTAGACTGTTCTCGTTTACCATCACCCCGTAGAATCTGAAATATAAAATTGTTATGGCTACAACTACCCTGAAAAAAATATTGGTTTACAAAGCACGATCTGACTGTCCCCTCGATCAACTTATCTATCCGTATTACATTAAATTGAGTCCAACGTTCCAAGCCGCTTCGACTCTTCCTCAGGGACTGAAATAAAATTCCAATAATGAAATCGGTATACTCCCTACCCCAAACCCTTTTTGTATTTAATTTATATTGTCGACAAAATGATGTAACTTAAAATTTATTATCAATATGTCGAGGAAAATTATTTGAATACTTGCATCTAAAGACAAAAGTGAATTTTAATTAAATATAATAGTTTAAAATTTATTTTTATTTATTTTGAACCAAGTATCCTTAATGCTCCTGTATTATCAATAATTCACTCTAAAATAAAACATTTTAGCCCACCCAAATAGAGCTTTAAATATAAAAATTAAAAGTACTTATTTCGATTGTTTTTTAAAAAATCTATCAAATCATTTTGTCGGTCTTACGGTTCTATTAGAATGACGATTATGAACAAGGATAGTCTGACGGTCATCCCAATAGGACTGTAAAATCGTTGAAAATTTTGACAGTTAGTTAAAAAAAATCGATCCTATACAATATATAAATAAATATTATATTATATACATAATACTGCACATGAAAAAAATTTGCATTATATTTTTATTCAGATATTTAATTCTAATTAGGTCAAGCTGATATGTTACAATGTAAGAAGACGTTCAAATACAATGTTTGAAACAAAATAATTTCACTTTCACTCCACCTATACTGGTTAATATTCATTTAAAATTATACATTTTTATTTCAACGATATATGTATATATATATATATATATATATATATATATATATATATATATATATATACCATTAGCAAGTGTATTTTATTCTGGAAAATCTATCTTAAGTCAATTAATACAAAAAATGTTAGAAATCATATTCGTACGATTTAGCTTTCTCTATGAAAGTGCAAAAGGAGAAATTGTTTTATTAAACATTAAGTTTATTTTTGTACATAAGATTATTTTATTTCAAAATTTTCTTTCAATTTACTTGAAAATATTAAATTATTGGCGCGTTAATCTCGGATGAATAAATTAATTCTGTTATTACATTATTTATATATAATAAACTTTGGTTTCAGTTTTATATTACATTTTTTATCATAAAAAATTTATTCTAGATCGCTTGTTTTTGTGGCAAAAGTTTTAAGACTGTTTAAAGTATATTTTTCAAATTTAGAACCTTCTTATATTCAACATTTTGAATATTGAATTTTCTAAAATAACTATATATATATATAAAGGAAAACGAATATCAAATAATTATTTAGTTTGACTTTAGGTTACAATTAAAACACTCATTTGAAGCCCAATTGCTGTATCGTCAAAAACCGTTACATTAATTATAGGACTAACAATGAATCAATCAATTTCTCGATGTACCACACTAGAGAGATACCTAACTCGGGAAAGAAGAAGATCAACTATCGGTATAGACTCGAGGTGAGAATATAACGGAAAAGAATGACAGGAGTCGTTCTCCGAGGCCAAGAACACGTGAAAAAATCGAAATAGAAAGTACGTAAATATATAGATAGAGGCACACTTAGACCGGCCGTCAAGAGATAGCGACCGAGAGGGTCAGGGCCGGATTGAAGCCCCGTGCTAGCGTTTAATGCGAAGATGGCGATTGCGTTTTGACAGCTCGCCTGTGTATATATGTATATATATGTATATATATATATATATATATATATATATATATATATATATATATATACAGACAGAAATCCACTCATTAGCTGTTCTATAATTGCGTATAGATTGCTATACACTCTATACCCCTTCGAGCGGATAATTTTATTCCTATATATATATATATACATACGAATGCAAAGGCCGTAAGATGCGTGTTAAAATCATTTCAATTGTTATATTTCTATACTTAGAACATTAGTGTATGGAGAATTTTTCCAGAAGGATTCTTATGGTAAGTCCGTGAGTAAGCCGAAGAGTAAGTCGGGTAATGGCTTCGCGACATAAATAACAAAATTCGATGAACTTTCATCATTTTATCGCTTTACATATACATACATACATACATACATAGATACATACGTACATACATACATACATTATATATATATATATATATATATATATATATATATATATATATATATATATATATATAAGAGTGATAGTAAATATATAAAAGCAACACTGGAACTCACCGTCACCTAATAAATGGCGCTCACTTGGCTTCCTTCACCGGTGGAGTCGGCACTCCCTGATCGGGCTCCGAGCGTGCACACCCCAGACCAGAGTTCAATCGAAGACTATATATAGATATATATCCGGATATTCGTATACGATTCCCGCCGCCGCGCCGAGATCACTCCTGCAACATCGATCAAACGCCCCCCGCAAACTCGCGCGCCGGCCTCCTTACGAGTATCAAAAAATATCGATCTCGAGAAGGCGTTAAGGCACAAAGCCGCCGTGTCTACGGAATTTTCTTCTATATTTATAAGCGAAGACTCGAAAGATCCTGACGCACCCTTTATTGTTGTATATACGCGTATGTGCACTGGTGTATAAAAGACCTATATATATATATATGTCAGGAGCACAGACACGGGGCAGTGATGTGAGCCGAGACTGCGGCGGGGCTGCCGCGGTGACTGGCTAGGCCTGCACCGCATCGAGTAGCTTTGTCGCGTCCTCGTCGTCGCCGTCGCCGTCGCCGTTGCGCGAGCGAGAGGTGAGAGCGGCCGATGTGGCCCCCCCGGTTCGCCTGGTTCGTATACGTAGATATACGTGCATGTGTATACCGGCTTACGGACGACCGGTGCAGCCGCTGCAATTCACCGTAACGAGAGAGAGAGAGAGAGAGAGAGAGAGAGAGAGAGCGTAAGACAGAGGGGAAAGGGACTAGTTTTATCGCTCCGACATCCAAATCACTCAGCTATATAAGCATCTCATATAATAGACATTATACTTGCGACGAGCTCCCTTTTGGTGCACTACTGTTTCAGTATAAGAATTTTATGGAGAAAAATATAAATATATATATTTTTTTTTTTGCATACTTGGCATAAATTCCTATACCTCCCTGTAACTTACAAATCGCACCCTCGCAGCTTCTTTCCGGTTCTGAAGAGAAAAATTATACAGTCCTTATAGTCCTAGTACGTACACATCGGACTTCTTTGCGCAAAACTCGTTACAGACCTCGGCTGCGCTTGCTCGGTTAAACCTCTCGTTTCGTAAATAGAGCCTTAACGTACTCGATAAGAAATATGCTATTGAAATATACGAGTCACTAATTGACAAGGCTATAATCTAGGATCCACTGTAATATATAATTTATAATATAGGCAAAGCAGTATTTTCGAAACTTAACTAAACTCGATTGTTTAAGAGGATAAAACGTTATACTTTTTTAATGGCGTATTTAAACTTTGATTTTACCCCTTCACAGGACATAATGCAAAGTCCTTATACAACGCTTTGAACGGTTTCTATTATATACCCATTCAAATATATCGATGCAGTAAAATACACAATTGAATCCCTGAAACTCTTTTTACTTCAACTAATTGAATAAAATTTTAAATACTTATAATAAAATAGATAAGTTAAACAAACAGTAATCAGTATCTTATATATCATTATCATTATATAAATGAAGTTATAAACCAGTATCTTAAATATCTGTTCTAAACTTATGTAATTGAACGACAATTATTTCAATGGACGAGGAAGAAATGCACCTTTATCCAAATATAACGAAAAGTATCTCTCATTCGCATAGACTTAAGATTATATATCTCAGCAACTCCTAAATCGATTCAACGATTCTTGCGATTAAGCGAAGAAATCATTGGCTAACCTGGAAAATAAAACTTTCTAAAGTTACGATGTAGCGTAAGAGTGACATTCGATGGAGATTATTTACTTTAAGCGTTTCGAAAAGAAATTAAAATTAAGTAAAAATAGATTAAACAATAAGAATAACTTTTAAAATATATTTAAACAGTTTTGTAAGATAATTTTTATAACTTCATTATATATTAAGGTATCGACTGTTTAATTCATTTTCTCTCAAAATTTCTTTAATATCATAAAATAAATAAAACATACAATAATTATAGCGTTTTTTTATGTTTAATAATGCTCACTTTTTTATACAAATATACTATGTATTATGGTACTTTAAGTTAATTTAACATTATACTAAATTTAAATATAAAATATTTGATATCACAGTTTCTATAACTATATGACTGTCCATTGGATTCGGAGTTTCAAGTGTTTAAAAGCGATGAATTTTAGGAGTTCCTAAGTTCAGAAGATTCGAATCTCAAAATTATTTAAATCCCAGCAGCGGCCGAATCCTATATGGATGTAAGATTAACCAGGGTCTCTCATATATTTCTAAGTTCTAGATCAAAATTAATCAGAATTATACATTTAGACACTTCATGAACTATTGCTTTCGATATACAGTTCAAATAGGAAACTCGAATTTAGGAATCTACTAGCGATATTTTTTTAAAAAAAAGATCGGGAGAATAATTGGTTAATAGTGAGTGGTTGGAAAACAATGATAAATAAAGATATTTCATAAAGACAAAAATTGGCTTCTTTTACTTCTTTATTGAGACTAGCTGATTTAGAATATAACGGGTTTTAAATAAAAATAAGTGAAAATTTTGGTTATGCTTAGAATAAAACAATTAGAAATCCTTAGAATAAAACAAAAGAGAAGTCAATTTCCACGTAAATTGATAATAAAATAACTGTATCTTTGTTATTGCATGAATTTTATCTGTAAAATTCTGTAACATGTCGAGCGTAATTATTTATTTTATCTTCAAATAAAAGTTTTACATAACAATACGATTTTTTTTATACTACATTCAAGCTTCGAGGGATAATTATTATTCTTTAATTAAACACGTTTTATATAAAACCAAAAAAAGGATTTTAAGATGAATCATTTTACGATTTTTTACGACTTTCACCATAATAATGAATTTTGCGATTCTTTACAGTATTATGTTTATATTCAGTCTAGTAAAATTTGAATGAAAATCATAGTATAGTCAAATATAGTTTTTTGCTAAATACATTAAAGCTAATGTTAGCGAGATGCTAATTCAGTACATTATTATACTTAATATCCTTCTTATACCCGTATGTCTCGAAATTAAAAATACTAAGAAGAGACTCTCGGTATTATAACGATAAGTGAGAGACTATCAGTTATGGGTGACGGATTTGGTTTAAATTAAGTAAGCCAGCTTTGCGATTATTTCCAAAATAAGCTCTGTACAGTTTTAGGACCTAACGTTATTCTTTTCCCTAGCTATGATTCTTCGTATTTAAAATAAGTACTTCTTTCTAATTAAAATAGTCAAAGGATTATTTTTAATGAGAATATTCATGTTTATTGCGGTATACTAAGAAAGAATGAAATTTTAAGTAAAAACATTCTATAATCAACCTATGTCCAAAAAGTGTAATTTTTTTTGTTATTGTCAATCGAAAGTTTGGAAAATAATTCCAACTGTTTACAATTGGCGTAACTGTCATTTTTTATTAGATGTTTTTGCTTGAAATGTTATGCCTTCCTCGAATCTCGCGCAAAGGTAGAGATTTTCTTTAAAAAATTCATCTAACTGCACAATATATCCATCAATTAAATGACTCATTTTAGGTAATAAAGTACCATATTAGGAAAAAGAAGCAGCATTAGATCATAAAATTTTATAAGGTCTAATTTACAGGTAATTCAAGTTACCTCTCTCCATTTGTACAAAATTCGTCATCAGCATCTGTTCGTGTTAGTTTTGTGTTTAGATAAACTCTCTCTTGATACCTATAGATTTCAAGTTTTAACTTTATCCGAAATATAACCTTTGCTTTCTCTCGACAGTTCCGCTGGTGTGTTTCAAGCTAGTACCCTTGTACTTTTATATTTTTCTATTTTTATCAAGTACTTGGCCTAAATCACTGTATATATCCTTTGGAATAAAGGATTTCATAATTTTAATAAACATAGTAGATAGTCTTATTAATGTTACAAAAATTATTATTAAAGCTTTATTAACGATGATTTATTCAATATCGGGATCCGCAATCCAGTTTCCTGAGAATAATATTAAAATTAATGCTCAGAATATAAAAATCATTTAGAATGACTCTAAGGTTATTATAAATTGATTTACTCTCTTCATTGACGCTTTATTTTATTTAAAAAAACAGAATTATTAGCAAAAATCAAAGATCATTGCCATATATATGTTATTTGTAAAATTGTTTCTGTTCGATTATTTTGTGAAAATTTTTTTCGATCTCTAAATAAAATTTTTGCTAAATTTATACGCAAACATGTTATGCACTTATTCGTTTCGAAACTAGGGTTAAAACATGTCAGCATAATGCATCGTAATACAAACCTATAAAAGGATGTCTGTCGATATCAGATACCATACTACTTACTAGCAATGCTCTGCTGTCCCTGACACACATGTGTGATGGATTTGGTTCAAACTGAGCGAGGTATAAGTTCGATTTAATTAATATCTCCAAAAATAAGATTAGTATCTAATGCCCTATTGTTTTCAAAGCATGGCACTTTTTGTACTTATCATTAGTATTCAAATTACGAATCATGAGGAATTTTCAAAAATTAAATCCATTATGCGCC
Organism: Sycobia sp. Sy_11; assembly: GCA_018907035.1. NCBI lineage: Eukaryota > Metazoa > Arthropoda > Insecta > Hymenoptera > Epichrysomallidae > Sycobia > Sycobia sp. Sy_11. The sequence goes on along the minus strand of JACCIC010000169.1, from coordinate 350,638 downwards.
ATTTAAATTAAGCTGAATTTCAATATTCTAAAGAAACTACACAATTGTGGATATAAATAATTCATTCAGACGTTATATTTGACATATTATATTATTCTTTCTTCAAATCCAATATTTTTAATAATAGTGTTTATTATTAAAAATAATGCTGATCTTACAATTTTACAGAGTTCATTTTGATGATAAATCAGAATTACCTTGCTCAATTTGAAACAAATACATCACACATGTAGTATATATGTTTCTTTTTTAAACTAACTGTATTTAAAAAACAAAAAAAATTCATTTCGAAATTTTCTAATTTAACGCTCATGCTATATTAATATCCTTATACTTTTCTAGTTTAGATAATACGGGTAATAATCTTCCGTACAGTTTGCATATTGTCTTAATAATATTTTAAATACCTCGCATACGTAAAGTAGTAAATAAATAAGTTTTCTCTGTATCCATCAAAGTAATATCGTTATTTTATTACATGCTCACTTCCCTCTATAATTATCTAGCTTATTATTGATTTACTGCTTAATTTTATTTCTTTATTCTTATAAGTCATTTTAATGTAATTTTTAGTTGGTTATATTAGTTTTATTGTATAAATATGTTTTGATTTTTGATTTTTATTTTTTTTATATGTTTTATTTTTTACGCTATTTTATGCTGTTATTGTTTTAATGTATACCACACTTTATTTTCTCTATTATTTTGTTATACACAATCTTTTTAGCTCTAGATTATTGCAAGCATTGTGTAGTGATGCGTTCCATTGTTAAAATTAGATCTAAATCCCCTAAAATAAATAAAATTTTTATTTATATTTAATTGCCCTAAAATTTATTATAATTTTTTATTTAACTAGTTTAATCAAAATAATTACTGATAAATAAAATCTCTCTGTGTATAACTAACGAAAGTTGGTACGATTCAAAGCAGCATTACAACAATACCTAATCATTTAGAGCAAGTTAAATAAGAATAAATAATAGATGCGAACTTTGAGGTGGTTTGACTGTCACTATTGCGATACGTCACTTTACCAGCACCCCAGCCAGTAGCTATCCTGCTATCCAGCAGCAGACAGCAGTATTGCAGCTTCTATATAGCCAATATAGCCAGATAGCCCAGTCTGTATAGCCACACAGTCAGCGTCACTAAGGCGTCAGCACTACTTATAGACAAACGAAATGCAGATAATATGCATGTGCTGTTGCATATCTGATAAGTTTGTCCTAAATGCTAAGTGTGATCAGTTGAGTGAGTGTTAAACCAGATAATAAAGACGTCCTAAATATTGCAGTATATATAGTAAATCATAAATAAAATATAAGCAAAGAGGACAAAAATATAACATGTATATATGACTGGTGTTATCTATTGTTAATGTTAATCAACATTGAGTTAATGACAGGGGTGAGACGAACACAGAATACACGCATTTCATGAGAATACAGTGGGGGAGCAATATGGCTACCTGACTATAGAGTAAGAACTTGACATGAATCGCAGCAGACGATGCAAATTGCACAGGTGCTATTGTACGAAAGTGGAAAAGGGTCACTTGCATAGGCATGCTTGATCGGAGGGGGTTGCGGGGATGAAATATTGAGTCCAGTCCGTCGACTGGTCGCACGTAATATTGCTGCTGTCCTGGCAGAATGAGCGGCCGGTCGCAAAATGAGATTGCCGTTCCTGCCCAGGACGTCGACTGCCTTGACGATGCTGTAGATCCTAGGGTTCAGGTATAATATCAACTTGAAAGGTCCGAGCTTCTTCTCTCTCTCCCTTTTACACCCTCAACGCGGGCTCCAATTAATCTAATTATTTTCTCTCTATAAAATTCTTTGTCTTCGAATATTTTTTATATTTATTATGAAATGTTGATTAAGATGTTTTTTTTTTATTTATTGATTTTTGCGTTTTAACTTTTTAATTGATGTAAAATAAAAATTTTTTGGAACATCTAATCTGATTGCTTAGGTGAGGAGAATTTAGAGTTGTAGCAATTCAAGATCTTGCTTCTGGTTTATAGTCTAAGTGGCCTATATTTTATTTAAATAGGTTAATTTCCTATAATCGTAAATCCATTATCGTAAGGTTATATTTCGCTATACCATTAATTGAGAATATTTTAATATTCTAAATTAATGTTGAAATTTATTAAATATTAAGCTTTTGTCATGTTTTTCTAATCTTAAAAGATTGCAATAATTTTTATTATAAACAATAGTATTCCAATCAGTAATACTACTTAATCATTGTTAAAAATAAAAGAAATGTTTTAAACAATGATTTACTCTGTTGTCATCTGTTTATGTTTATTTCCTATTAGGCATAACACTATTTCACTTTAAAAAATTATATTTCTTACAGTGTTGAATTCATTTAATATATTTGATTTATAGAATAGATTTTTAACAAGTTATTTTATTTTCAGATTGAACTTGAACGTTTGAATACTGCAACGGATGATATTAACAAACTTGAAGTAGACCTGGATGTTAGTAAACAATTTTATAAAATATTAACACAATTTAAATGACAATTTGATAATATTATATCTAATCAGATCAATCTTATACTAGTTTTAACTAAGAACATCATTTTAGAAAAAATTTATTGGTTGTTATAAACTATTTTATATATTTTTTTAAATTTAATTGTTTTATTACAGGAAGCAAGAGCTACATTTAGAGAATTATTATGCGAATCCACCTTCAAAATTGATACCTTGGCAAAAAAACTCGGAGCTTGTATAGAAAAATCTCGTCCTTATTATGACGCTAGGTTTAAAGCTAAAGAGGTAATTTTAATTTACCTTAAAATGAAAAATAATTGATAAAATCCATTGTAATTAAAAATTATTAACAGGCTCTAACAGAAACGCAAAAAGCTGCTATTAGATTTGAAAGAGCAAATAGTCAACATGCAGCTGCTAAAGAAATGGTTTATTTAGCTGAAGAAGGTTTGAGAACTGAAGGAAGATGTTTTGATCATGCTTGGCAGGTAACGACATAATTTCTGTAATGTATGTTATTAAAATTATTAATGATTAATAATAAAAATTATTTAATGTGGTTTGTCTACAGGAAATGTTAAATCATGCTACCTCTAGAGTAAATGAATCTGAACATGAACGAGCAATATGTGAAGTAGAGCATCGTCGTACTACTGCTTTATATCATAAAGCTGAACATAATGTTCAAAGGCTACAGCGTGAACTTAAACGTGCCATTGCTAAATCTAGGTATTTGAAAAATCAGTTAAAAATTTCCTTTTTTAAGGCTTGTATATAATTTTGCATGATATATGTGTGTTTCTATTACATATGTTCTGTTTGCATTAGTATTTTGCAACAAACTAGTTTTCAAATATTTTTAGAAATAATGCATTTTATCTGTGCAAATTGATATCACTTTATTATAATCAATTATAATTTTTTTAATTTTTAATAATATTTGTTGAATTTTGACAGTATTTTTTAATTTATTGAAGCTTTAGTTTAATTATTCTCGTATTATACGAGAACATTTATGTTTTTCGACTGTGTTCATGTTGGCAGTATGGGTGCACGTCGCAGTTTGCTTCTGATAAACAGTATCGCCTTCAGACACAACTTGCTCATGTTGTAAGTAGAATAGTATTTTAATTTCCACCTCTTAGCACAAAGTTTTGCTTTCAATTTTATTATGTTTCATAATTTATTACTATTTTTGGCACGATTGTAATATTTTTTTCTTTTTAAATATATAATATAAATAGATTTTGTACTGTACATTTGGATTTTTTCAGTCTTATGTTATAGTAGAGATTTGAAAAGTAATTTTATATTAAAAATTATAATAGTTTAGAGCCGTGATTTTATGTTATATTAGGCCTTATTATGAAATGAAAGCACATTTTAATCAAACATTGGAGGAACAAAAATTAAGAGTAAGCGTACTTGAGAAATCAGTTGCTGATGCCAAAATGACTTATGCTGAAGCTTTAAGAAATTTAGAAAGGATAAGTGATGAGATACATAGAGTAAGTAATAAATTTGTTTAAATTCATAGTAACACATTAATTTATAATATTTTTGAGCAGACCAGGCAGTATGATAGTACAAACAATTATAAACAAGTAGGAGATTCAAAAGAGCCTTCTTCCAATCCATCTAAAACTAGTTCAAGTAAATCTAGCACCACTGAATCACCTGATAGCACTGATTACACAAGTGATGAGTATTTACGCCTTCCTGAAAAAATGAATATAGATGTTAAGAGTTCACTATCAAATGTAAGGATTGACCACACACACACACACACACACACACACACACACACACACACACACACACACACACACACACACACATATATATATATATATATATATATTAATAATATTTAAAAAATGTATATGTTAATGTATCAATTAATAATAATTAATAAACTTTAATTATAAGGTGGAGAAAAAATCTACTGCTGAATATGTAATTACAAATACAATTAATTTCTCATCAAGAGAACCCAATCGGTATATAAAGCGAGATAGACCTCGCAGTATTGCTGCTACTGATATTAAAACTATTACAACTGCCTATCATCAAACTAGTACTTCTGCATCAAAATTCCCAGATATTACCAAAGTTTTATCACCTAAAGAGAAGAAAGTAATGGTTCAATCACCTAAAAAAGAAATCGAAAGTAATGGTGTACATAATGGTGATGAATGGACGGAGATTAGCTTAAATAATTCTCCTGAAGAAATCTATTATAATAATGACATTTACTCTGATGAAGAGGATCCAATTCCATATAAACCTTTAGGAACAGATTTAAGTCCAGATTCCGCTAATATGGAAGGTGATGTCAATAATAGTTCTAAACGTAAAAAGTTGATAACGCAAAAGTCTTTGCCTGCCATGACTGAAAATAATGACATAAGTCTGACTGAAGAAAAAAAAGCTCAAGTTACAAGAAGTCCATCTTTTAAAAGAAAAAATAAATTAGATAATTGTTTAGCTACTTGGATATCACGGAATTCAATGACTGGTGAGATGAGTACAGGAAGTTCTGGTAAATAATGATTTATTTATTTATTAAATTATAAAATAAAATAATGGTTATAAAATACAATTATTTTTAGAAAATTCGAGTAGAAGACAATCTCTCGATATGTTATGGCACTCTGGGACTGGAGAACGAGTTAAAGAATTATTAAGTCAAGGAATGATGATGCTTAATATATCAAATTTAACAGAGCGTCGAGCTAGCGAATCAAGGGTAGATAATGAAAAAGATAAAGAGAAAATGGAGAAAATTGATAAATTAGACATAAAAGGTAAAAAAGCTCCAAGCCCATTGGAGAAAACTATGAACTATTTAAACGCTGAGGAAGAAACTTCAGATAATGAAAGCTTAGCGAGGTAATACTTCAAAATTTATTTCTTATAAAATGTCCGTGAATAAGATAATTTTATTTTAAATTAATATAATTAAATAATTTTTTAGTGTTGAAATGCTTACAGAAGATCAAATATCTTCTCTTATGATGGAGCCAGATATGAATCAAGTTTGTCAAGAAATTCTAGGTACTCCACTAGTTGAAGTATGTCCTCTCCTACAAGAACTTCAACAGCAACAATAGCGTTCCTCTTATGGAATTAAATAGAAAAGTTGAAAAGTAGATATTGAAGTATTGTTTTCTATTTATAAAAAATAGATCTCTTTAAATTCTTCCTGTTTTAGTTGTAGTTCTTATAGAATTTATAATGCATTATTATTTTTGATATATTTTAAAGATTTTATCAAGATGTTGATGATGCGAATTATTTTATTATATTTTTTCGCATGGCTTTATTTACTGTTATTTGGTTCTGAATATTTTTTGTTTTGTTAATATTTTGTTAATTTTGCTTTTATTCTATTTATATAATTATTAAATACATTTTACATTCCTAATGATTATTTATAACGCTTATAAATAAAAATAATATAAAGTTATTGTTTTTGTTTTACATTTTGTATTATATAATATTTGAATGTTTCATTTAAATGATGTTTAAATAAGTTTTTAATACTTTGTTAAGTTTCTAGACTTTAACTAAGTTTATTGGTTATACAACTAAGCTTATCAATTTTATTAAGTCATGCTAAAAAGATTATTATAAATTTATAAGAAAAGCAATACAATTGTAACATAAATGTAATAAAGGAAACTACTCTTAAAGTTAATTAACAAATTCGTAAAAAAAGTAATCGTTATTATTAACTAATACTTTCCTTTAGATGTAGATTGCAAAAAAACTGTATAATCTTAATAGAAACTTTAAGGTTTCTTATAAATTTTATAAATTAAAGTCAGAGTAGTTTCCAAAAAAATTCTGTGATGAAACCTTAGATTATCACATTAATATTTTTGATCATCCGAGTAACCTACCAATGTACTAGCATTTAATGAAGCCACATAGTAAGCTTGCCATGTTAATTATTTAATTAATTATATATTATTATAATTTAATGTATTAGTAATTTGTACTGTACAATTAATTCAAGAAGTACAAAATACTTTGCGAACAGATTTTTTACAAGCTACTGAAAGTGCTATTTAAGTAGGTGATTATATAATAAATAAATTATAGATGCGAATAGAGAAATTCTAGTTGCCAATTAGCAAGATGTTGTAAAGACTTATAACAAATCTTGTTGTATGTATATCATTAAGAACAGTTTCGAAATTTTAATGAAAAATATTGAGCATATTATTTTACCAATAGTGCTTTTGCACCAATAATAATAGTACATGTTCAATTTTAAAAATTAATAATCATTGTATAAAAATAAGTAGTCTTTTCTCGCCTTAAAATTAGATACAAATACTCAACGAATTAAAAAATTTATATAATACATGGTTCGTACATTTATTTGCAATTCTCATGTACTTTGTACATGTCACATAGTTGCCTATGTTATGTAAAAGTATTTGAATATGATAAATCAAGATGAATAAAAAATACTAAAATTTCTTATGCATACAGATATAAATAATAGTGAACATAAATAAGTTTTTATAATATTTTAAAAAAATAACAATCCTAGTTTGTAAAATATCTTGAAAGAATATCTTGAAAAATATATTATACACGGAAGTGGCAAATTCAAATAATATGTTTAAAATTTGATAAAAACAGGATTTGTGCTATGAATGACTGTCTATAATATTGCATAAGTTTTCTGTATTTCCTAATTATTCATAAATTTGTTGTAAGTATTAAAAATTTAAGTAAGAAGTATATTTCCATATCATTTTTTTCAAATTTAAAACCAAAATGTAAATTGCTATTAATGAGAAAAGGTATATATGTAAATGTATAATATTGTATATGTATCTGTAACTATAATGTATATATCATACAATCATCATTAAAAGATTCATTGAAAATAATCAATCTTTAATTTAGATTTTTATTCACTAACAACAATATTAAATTTCAGCATATCAGAAAAGGTATCAATAATTTATGAATGTATTAATTATACAGTCAATTTTTAAAACAATGTTTTAAATATTGATTAATAAATTATAAATGCATATGAAGAGCCATATTATACCATAATATATACATCAACAAATAAATCCACTTAATTTCTTGTTTGTTTTTTAATTTCGTTTTAATATGTTGTTTTTATAAAATTTCTAAAAATAATATAAAAATGAGTTATGAATGAAAGTCATTAATTTTAACAGGAATGATTTTTAAATAAATTAATAATACATTAAAAATTGCTATTACAAAAAATCAAATAAAATATTCAGTACTAATCATAGTAGGATGATATATAGGATTTTTGCAAATTAGGATAATGGATTCATACTTTTATGTATAAATTTAAAGATAATCTTTTAAGGAGAGTTGAATTTATTGCAATTCTATTCAATTTAATTTAAGAATTGGCATTAGATTATTTTACGACGATGACATAGCAGCTGAAGATAATATCTACTATTATTTTTTTTACTATATAATATGGAATGGAAAGTTTCGTACGATATATATATTTATTATATCTTTTAAGTACAGAAAAAATATTTTTTTATTAAGTTTTTCACGGTGAATTACTGCAAAAGAGCAAACTTATACAAAAAGACTGAAAATACTGAAAAATAACAATGGTAAAATTAAAGACTCGTTAATGGTTAAATTATCGTTAAATTATTATTTTTTTAAATATTATTAACGTTGATATTTATGTTTTCAATAATAGTGCTAATCAGTGACAGACCCCTATGTATTTGTAAACAATACAAATGTAAATTGTTATAGAGGTATTCGTGTCAATCGACGACTGAGAATGAGACTGAACTCGTCCTATCATCCTTTGGTCTGGCTAAGTTGATGAAAAAGAGGTTTGAAAAAAATGAAGAAGTTGATAGAATTGCGACTGCTCTAATCATTCAAAATCAAAAAATCTCATTTCGTAACTTAGTATTTGGAACTTGAAAAGAAGAACGTTTTATTTTATAATTTATTTTTACACCCGAATTAGCTATTTCAAAAGCTAAAAAGCTCATATTTGTAATCCAAAATACATTATAACGTACTTTTTTCAAATGTTTAAAAAATAAATCAAGCATTAAGATCTTTCGTTGTAAAGCTCGATATGTGCAAAATGTTGGGGTCTCACGAGTCCCAAAACCGTTATTCCCAAGACTATTACTCCCAAAACCGAAATTCCGGAAGTCGATGTTTTGTCCAAACGCAAGATTTTCACAAAATTGAATTTATTTAGATTTAACATTTGAAAACAAAAAATGTGTGTTTAATTTTTGTTTTTAAAGAAGAGATATAAGTTTCTCTGTAACTTATATCTCTTTTAATCTTTATCAATATTCATATGATGTATGAAGGTTTTCAAAATTGAATTTATTTATAATTGTAAATTATGATATAAAAAAAAAACAAATTCATATTCCTGCTTCGTATAAAAAATTAAATCTCATTGTGTTACGTATGATAATATTATATATACAAAGTTCCAGACAGATGTAGCATGGACAGTCAAAGTTTAGATTTTCCCTCTCATTTGTTTGTGAATCATATTTGTTCCCTGTAAACTGAAACGTACTTATATCATTCAGAGCTATTAAGAGATAATATATAATATAAATTTTGCTTATTTTATCACTTCGCACATTTTCTTTGAATTTTTAAAAATAACATTTATATTTTTCGTAATATGTGTGTATTCATTTATTTATAATTATATTACAATTTATCAGTTTTCTAGATTATTTATATGTTATTATTTATATTGATATTTCTTTATATTTAAGAATTAATCATAAATATTCGTTTATTTTTATTAATAAATATTCATTTGGAAAACGGTTTTGGGACTCGTGGCACCCAACCGTGCAAATATATTTGTCAATCCACTCCGCATATCCCTTCAAGAGCAATTAACAAGTTTTAAAAATAAAATATTTAATAACTAAGTCAATATATGTTTTCAAAAGAGCTTTCACATAAGCCTTGAGTATTTGATATGCTCTAGCTTTCTCAACAATTTCCGATGAACAAATAATTTTTTCACTTGTTAATACGTATTTTTTAAAAATTTCCTTTAATTATCAAGTTGATTTAACTTTTAATTATTGTAATAATTACAATCAAATTATTTTTCTTCATATCCAAGATAACGGCAATATTATAAAATACATTTAATTTTTCAACTTCAACACTTCAATTTAAAGAAATTTTCAAGATAGCTATTTTTTCTACGATCAGTTTCCCTTATGGTAGCTACTCTCAAAAATTTTGAATAAAACATAATCTGACTGAACTAAATCTTAGCTATTTCAAGGGAGAACGATTTTATTAAGTTTTCTATTAATTACAATATGTTTACTTTTGATTTGTATTTCTCCTCCTAGGATAATAATTGCATTATATATTATTCATACGTGGTTTTCAATTAATGATAATATAGGGCTTAAAATGGTATATCAGGGAGTCGCTTGATTTTAGGAAAGTCACGGGCTATCGAACAAGTTGAAAGCAATATTATAAATTCTTCTACATTAATCTTTCTTAACTGAATGAGGGAGAGATCTTGTCAATCAATCTACGATATACACAATTTCTCTTTAAGATTTCATACTTTAAAAGCAGTCTTTTATGCTCTAAGTATATGATAATAAAAGAATTAATTATTTTTTTTATATGTTCAATCAAAGGAAAACCTATAATATTAATAGTTTTCTCTAAGCATCTTAAAAAAATTAATATTGATATATATATATATATATCAGTTAATAAATCATTGAGCACTTTGTCTAGATTTTTTAATTGTTTTATAGTGATAATTATCAGCTACAATCTACAATAAACTTTAATACTAAAATGGTTAACAATCAAAATTTCTCATTTTGAGGACATTCCCATTCAATTACCATATCGACCATAACACAAAAACACACTATAAATTAATCAAGTTAAATATATTTTTTCAATATTTTATAAAAACAAAAATAATAATAAAAATGATTGGATTTTTCATACTTATATAAGCTATATCTTTCGGTGTTATCAATTTCATTATCAACATAATGTATTCCTACTATATATCAAATTAACATATCTTCAACCACAGAGAATGTGCGATTATAGTTACTTATAGACAATAGTTTTTTTTTAACTTTTTTCTAGATGCAATAATTGAAAAATTTTTCAAATTATTTTAGGTTTAAATAAAAGTCAAAATAAAGTTAGTCATATGTTCGCATATGTTAATAAATTGTTTAACTAAAATTAAAAATGTATAATAGTTTTTGCTTATTTTCTTAATATATATGCCTAAAAATAAAAGGTTTGCTGGACAATATAGACATTGCATTTTTCCCTCTACCCATACAAAAATAAAAATTGCTCATTTTACTATATATATATATAATTATTTTCACGGTTTATTTATGGTGCTTGGGCTGAATGTACTTGTTGGGACTTGTAATACATACGATGACGTAGGGAAAGCCCCCGGTTGTGTAAGAATTTTACAGGTATAAGTCCTTCATATATTGTTCCTTAAAAAGTTAGTGGTCGGTTAGTCGGCTTAAGAGTGCTCCTCACGATTGCCGGAAGTCCGAATCGATCGATGCGCCTCATAGAGAAAAATTTTGCGTCAAATTAGAGAACTAAAATCAATGGTCTGCACTACCGACATTTCAGGAACGTATCCACAATGAAAATTGTATAAATAGCCCCCTTTCTTACATATATATACTACGTCTATGTAGTGCTCGATGTTATACACGAAAGAACGTAGAATGTAGTATCTCAAAGTTCGATAATAAGTTGCCAGTACGTACATATGGCAATATTGAAATGCATTTTTGTCATTTATAATAATTTTTCTGATAACAAATATTAATATTCAAGGCAATACATATTACTAATATAGTAAAGATAATTAAAAATTATTCTTTAATAAATAAATAAATATATATATATATGTTATCCACTAGCTCATTAATTTCTAAAAAATTCTGTAAAAATATTTAGAATTTAGAATATCTATTCAGAGTTTATAAAATTTGAATATAAGCCAGTAATCTTATCGCAGTGAAAAAAATAATTTCTCTTATATTTATCACTTAGGGTCAGGAAATACAATTTCCATAAAAAAACGTGCAATAAATAAAGTATGTGTAATAGTAAAAGTAGAAAATTTTTACAAACATTAGTAAAATCTGCAATATTTATTTCATATATTCTGTTGAAAACAAAAGATACGAATCCTCCATGTTTCGCATTTAAATTCTTTGTGCCAAAAGTTTTTTGTGTGGCATTTCTAATGAACGACTGAATATATATCTGTATTATTATTTAAAAAAATTTATTTTTATAATAATAATCAATAAAATTATTCCAAACTTCAGTTGTTTATGTATTCGTTCAAAAAATAGAATTGTAATACCCGAAACGAATTGATAGAGAAAGTTCAAAGAGGGCATAACATTGAAGCTTATAGGAACAATTATTGTTACCAATGATTCAGAAGGAAGTTTTGCTATATCACGAACAATATATAGTACATTTGTGGCTAAGGCTTTAGACTTCGAATCAGAGCGTAACCTTTGGATTGACTCTTTGAGAACCGATTAGGTAAAAAATAGTTTTCAACGTATTCTTCAAAGAAATCAGAATCATAAAATTGTACAATTATATCTATATATATTATTCAAAATTAATAGAGGTTCAAAAAAAAAATGAATTTGCCAATCATATCGCCATGTAAATTAATTGGGGTTTTTTATAAACAAAAATTAATCAAAATTAATTTAAACAGAATGGAATGAGTGTTAAAAATACTGATTAGAAATCCACATTTTTGTATAAATAAATATATTAAAGGAGAATAAATTTATTTATTTAAATTAAATCTTATTAAATTGAATAAATAATTTTTTATCGGGATTATTTTTCTTTTATAAAATTTTAATTTAATACTACTGCCATATCATCTTGATACAATATTATACGATTTAATTTAATTTAATATTATGATTAATTTAATAATAATTATTAAAGGAATGCATTATGTTTTCAATAATTGTAATAAATGAAATATTCTCTATAATATCAAAACTTGATATTTATATTATTTCCTTATTTTTAATACTTCTAAAGATATTTTGCTGATTATAATTGTTATTTCTTCGCTAATTTTTGTACAAACATCGTTTCACACCTATAAATCGAAAGCCATTTTCAATGCCGAATAAATGCAATTCATATATTTATGCATTATAGATGAGGGGCTACTCCGATTGAGAGTCAAGTTCTCCAAAAGTTCTCTTTCGGCTCTCGCCGAGCTCTCTTGCTTCTCTTCTGTAATACAACGCCAAGTAAACAGTACATTAAAATTCATTTATAACATTATGTGGGCGATAAGAACGAGAGTCGAAAAGAACTGGAGAGAGCTAAAGAAAACCAGAGAACGTCCAATCTCATTATATATTTTTAGGTAATTTTACTTTTTCATAATAATTTAATTTTTTTTATTTAAATTCTATATTATCTAGGAAAATAATCTTCGCATTAAAAAATGAAAAGAGTAACTTTCGATTTAGAAGTTAATTTTGCATAATAATTATATATTTGAGACACCAAAAAGTTATGTGCTTTTTGGCTCTCACTGAGCTTTCCCCGCCTCTCTTCTACTTTCAAAGTGTTTCTCTTATTCCCTTTACAAATAAGTAGTACGTTCTTTATAAATGATAACAAGTGAACAAAAATAACTTTTTTGATTTTCTATTTCATTAACCATTTTCTAGTTATTTTTTATACTATAATGGACAGTTCAATTAAAATCTATGCTTCACTATAAAAATGTCACATTTTTGGTTTAAAAACAGATTTTTGGAGTTTCTTCATAGAATGTTAAATAGCTGTTTGAATAAGTTTTTCATCACAGACTAAGCAATAAACAATAGTCATTAATACTTTCTACCACTTGCACAATAATAATAGGTTCAAACAAGACAATGTGGTGCATTTATCTATTCATATTTATCTATTCATTTACATTATAATTTTCATTGTTATCATCTATAAAGAACGTACTACTTATTTGTAAAGGGAATAAGAGAAACACTTTGAAAGTAGAAGAGAGGCGGGGAAAGCTCAGTGAGAGCCAAAAAGCACATAACTTTTTGGTGTCTCAAATATGTAATGATTATGAAAAATGAAATTCTAAATCGAAAGTTACTCTTTTCATTTTTTAATGTGAAGATTATTTTCCAAGATAATATAGAATTTAAATTAAAAAAATTAAATTTTTATGAAAAAGTAAATTTTAATCGAACTTCCCGTTGTCCTCACCTGCGCGCAATAGAATTTATTAAAAAATATTTATCTCAAGAAAGAACAATTAGACATTATATCGCGAATATCTAAAAATTACTTAAAAATATATAATGTGATTGGGCGTTCTCTGGTTTTCTTTAGCTCTCTACAGTTCTTTTCGACTCTCGTTCTTATCGCCCACATAATGTTATAGATGAATTTTAATGTACTGTTTACTTGGCGTTGTATTACAGAAGAGAAGCAAGAGAGCTCGGCGAGAGCCGAAAGAGAACTTTTGGAGAACTTGACTCTCAATCGGAGTAGCCCCTCATCTATAATGCATAAATATATGAATTGCATTTATTCGGCATTGTAAATGGCTTTCGATTTATAGGTGTGAAACGATGTTTGTACAAAAATTAGCGAAGAAATAACAATTATAATCAGCAAAATATCTTTAGAAGTATTAAAAATAAGGAAATAATATAAATATCAAGTTTTGATATTATAGAGGATATTTCATTTATTACAATTATTGAAAACATAATGCATTCCATTAATAAATATTATTAAATTAATATTAATATTAAATTAAATTAAATTAAATCGTAGAATATTGAATCAAGATGATATGGCAGTAGTATTAAATTAAAATTTTACAAAAGAAAAATTATTCCGATAAAAAATTATTTACTCAATTTAATAAGATTCAATTTAAAATTTAAAAAAAATTTTAAATATTAATATAGATATATACTCAGCCGTTCATTATAAATGCCACATAGAAAACTTGTTGCACGTAGAATTTAATCACGAAACATGAAGGATCGTATCTTTTATTTTCAACAGAACATATGAAATAAATATTGTAGATTTTACTAATGTTTGTAAAATTTTTCTACTTTTACTATTACACATATATTATTTATTGCGCATTTTTTATGGAAATTGTATTGCCCGATACTAAGTGATAGATAAGAAAAATTTTTTTTTTACTGCGATAATGTACTGATTTACATTAACATTATTATTTACATTATTATTATTGTATATATATATATATATATATATATGTATATATAATAGCTTCCAATAAAAATCCATTATAAGGTTCTTAAGTACAGCTACTAAATGTAATTACTAACTATATTTTAGACATTAGGTTAATATTTACAATGAAAAATAATCGTACTTTCTTACCATTTCCTAGCAAAAAAAAATGTTTATATTTTTATCCATTTTAGTTGCCCATTTTCTACGGTTTGAACCATTTTGCATTCATCGTAATTCTAACAAGGGTTCTACCATATCAAAATATTTTGATACCAAAGTTAATAACAGCTACATTATTATGGCTGCTAATAAAGGGCACGCATTCGGGAAATTGTAATACCATAGATATGTCGCGTAGTGTATTCTTGTCGGGTCAGGAGATGTATTTTTCATTCGAATAATTTTTTATAAAATGTTTTAAATCTATTATTTGAGTCCGATGCGAGCTTCTGTAATTTTCACAGCATAAATGCTTCGACGCCAAATGCACTGTAACATAATATGAATATGTAAGTATTATAAATTAAAGAGTCGTTTTAAAGAAATTAATAATATCAAATATCTTCTATATGAAACAATGTTGAGCTTTGCAAAAAGTATTTTAAAGAAAATTTGTCTATCTCAAAAAAATAAATTTTTAATATTGTATTTGTGTTTCCGATAAAAGTCGCTTTTTTTACAAAATATAAACTTAAAAAGTGATTGTACCTCGATTTACACCGCAACATCTCAGCATGGACGTATACCGATTCTTCACGGATCGACTGCGACTTTTTTAATTACAAGCTCGGAACGCTCATATTGGATTTTCAACAAATATGTATAGAACGTCAAAAATTTATGTCAATGAGATCAATAACTTTAATTATAAATATTATTGCATTGTACTAAACACCATGCTTTTTACAATTCCTTTAGCATTTTTGTTATTATATTTCACGAATAACAGAATCGATGGATTTTACAATATTTTCATTAGCATTATCTTATCTGTATATTATCCAATATTTTTTACAAATTTATTAATATTTTATTGATTGATTCTGTAGTTACAGAGACCTTAACTTACATAAGCTAATTATACTTATATAAGCCAGTTATTTTTTTCACATATTTACAATATACATTGTTTTAATTAATTTCTGTTGGGTTTCCCCGACATATACATAATATATATATATGCCGGGTGCAAAAATAAATATCCCTCTATTTCCTATGTATACAAGCATTGTCGTCCGTCATAAATGTTTATGGCACCTCCTGCATCTCAGGAGACCTTTTCATTCTACACACCTCTATAAGACTGCATCTGCAAGTTTCTATTAGTCAGTCGTGAGTAGTTACTTGCCTAGAACAGTCGTGCTTTCCATTTCTTGTTTTCTTGAAATAAATTATAATTGTTAAATATAAATTAATACATTTATTATTTAGACCCTAATTCCCAATAATTTCAAATGCACATTTAACATATTTTTGACAATAAGTTACTTCCCAGTGATTTAGTCATATACTGTCAAAAATGTCTTTTTATGAGCCCACGCGTGAACAAAATGATGTCGAAATAAACTCGGCTATTTGTAAATGATCTCCTTACTTTATTAAGCTATATTTCAATTAAAAATATATATTTATTATTATTTTTTAGAGTTTTACATATATTTGTGTAAAGTATACTATGCTGTTATTGCTAAGGATGCACATAAAATGCACTTAGCCATTTGTTTCAATGATACATTGTTTTAAGAAGTTATTGCGTTGTATAATTTATTTTTCCTCATTCTAACCTACAAATCGCACCTTCACCGCTTGATTCCGGTTCTCATGAGGAAAAATATAGTCCTTACCTAGTACGAAAAGACTTTTTTACAAACCTCGTTACAACCCTCGGCTTCGCCTCGGGCCGCAAACCTCTCGTTTCGTAAATAAAGCCTTTCCATACTCGGTAAGAAATGTACTATTGTGCTACTCTGTTTCGGAAAATTTTATCACAATATTTTGTGTAAATATTATTGTGGTATATGAATCTTTATGCTTGATATTCAGGCAGATGATTCACTGATCTATGAAAAGATTAACAATATAATTATATAGATTTTTTGTATGTTGTTTTGTCTTTATATAAAATATTTTTCTAAATTCAGTAAAATAGTAAGTTTGTAGAAAAGACACGTAAGATTTATAAATTGTAAATTTCTGAATATGCTATGAATATATATTATTCTGTTTCCCTTTGTCACAATTAGTAGGATATCTGACTATATCAATGGACTGATATTTAATATAGAACATTTTTAACTATTTAACTATAGAAGATTTAACTATAGAATATTTTTGGGCTAATGTATTAAGAATTTATATGAAATCTTTATAAAATTCGTGAGAAGATGCATTTAAACTTATTACCATGCTAAGACACATGAAACTCGCCTAATTGCAGTCTGTATGTGTGTGTGTGTGTGTGTGTGTGTGTGTGTGTGTGTCTTTTTCCTTCTATTATTTTCATTATTATTATAATTATTATCATACTGAGTAGATTTGTTGCGTTTATAGTTATAATCACTATTTCTAAGCGATATTTAAATTTCGGAGATGTTTAACTGATGTACGGAGTAATTACATTTTTTATGAAATAATTTATATTTAACATTAGATAAATAGCTAAAAGCGTTATGGTTTAAATCTAATTTAATAAATTTGTTGAATTTATTAAAAAAACTAATGTTCAATCATTTTTTTAAATTATCTTATACAATTAGTATAAAGGGTAATAAAATTATATTATTTTTATTCTTCTTGGAATTAGCTTTACTTAGAATACTTTACTTTATTGATTTATTCAAAATATATTTATTATTAAAAAGTTTTTGGAAGTCATTTTAATATAAAAATTGGCAAACTAAATTTACATGTATGTAATGAAATTCTTTATCAGAGAAATTTATTACTATTCCAACAAGGTAATTCAAACTAAATAACGAAACCTCGCTTAGATTGTAATATAATATAATATATTAGACAGTAATAAGCACTAGCTACTTTTAATTACATTCATTTCAATAACGCTATTGTTTATAAATAATAAAAAAGAGAACTGCATATCAAAAAGTTATGATAACAACACAATAAATTTTGAAATAATTATAAATTTTTCCTGCTGATAAAGGAATATTATAAGATGGTATATCGGAATATAAATAATTGTATAGGTATAATTAATGTTATAGGTATATTACGACATTAGTTAAATTTTTTCAATAAAATAAATTAATAAATGAACAATTTAAAAAAAAAATTATATATTAGATAAAATTTGAATAAAAGTGGCTACCAACGGAAAATATTATCGAAAACAAGTGCACCACAGAAAACTGAAAAGTGCACACCACACCACAGAAAAGTGCACCACTCAAAACTGACAGAATTTGAGTATAGCTACAGGAGAGACTTATTTTGATAGTTTGAAAGCATACAATATGTTGAATGAATTTTGACAATTCATACTGCAGTGGTTTATTCTGAAGATTTGTTTTAATATTGAGCCTAGAATCGTTATTTCTATTGAAATCATGTATTCTAAATAGATATTCGTTCGAAGGAGACAATTAAAAAAAATATGCACGAGCGTGCGCGCGCGCGTGTGTGTGTGTGTGTGCGTGCGTGCGTGCGTGCGTGCATTAGTAATATGTATCAGTTAAAATAGTTACTCTATGAACATTAATATTTATTATCAGAAAATTTACTAAAAATGACGAAAATGCCGTATGCCCGTACTCGTAATGTATGCTTGATCTTTCAGCTACATTTTACGGGCAACTACTCGCAACAGGGCAAGGCAATGAAATTCGATCCTGTAATAAGAAACCAAGATAACGAACCCACTTTCGTCCAAAACATCGAGTGCTAATAGATGTAGTATGCATATACGATCGTCTGAAAATATAGAATAATATAGCTTTTTTTTCTAAAACATATAACGTAAATGAGTAGACATACATATATTTATTCATAATAGTTTTTAATCCTGTATATACATAAAATAGTTAAAATAATAGTAAAAATTTAAAGCACAGGGCCCCCTTTACTTGATTGAATTCGTACGATATTGAGCGTGGTTTGCTGCTCCATCTCTTTCAAAACGCAGCAACTATATTTCTGTCTGTTTTACCGACAACTATAGTTATTTAGCGGATTTATGGTTACATTGTGAAAGCAATTTACTTTTTCTGTTTTCTCAAAATATGTGGCATGTAGAGCGATAAAACAAATTTTAATTGGTTCATTATTTTATTCTACAAGTGGGAAAACTCGAATTAGGTGCTCAACAAGTACATATAATTCACAATAAATTTTTTCTTTATAAGATCTGAAACACACTAGACTGCGTGCAGCAGACGATTCGTAAGACAAAACTTTTTGAACTGTTTTTTCCTAATTTAGAAATATAGATTAATTCATATCTCTGTTTTTCCACTTGTAGAATAATCTGAAGAATTTTTTAAAAGGTTTTTTCTCTCTAAATAATGCGAAATGACGATAAAAACTGAAAAAGTAAATTTGTTTCCGTTTTAGTAGTTCATCGTAGCGCTGCGAACGTCGTAAGGAGCACTCTTGGGTATGGTCTTTTATGGTCTGGTATGGTCCTATATATTAAACAGGTATATATTCTATGGCGTTCATATAACTGCCCTTTTAAAATCATAAATTTGACCATAGTATAATATTTATTGGGAGAAATCATGATATGAGTCGAAATTATCTTAAATTTATGTATAGCAGTATGTATATATATATATATATATATATATATATATATATATATATATATATATATATATATATATATTAATGTAAATATCCACGCACGCTCGTGCGCACACACAGAAATAATTCTTTGAAATTAATGATTATTTCATAAGCAAAAACTATTGAGATTAGCTGTCATGGGGTTGTTAGGCAAATATTGTCAAAGCAAGATTCCGTCGTTGTCTGTCAGTACAGAATTTCTAACTTTTAAAATAAATAACTTTTAACTTAATATTTTGAAACAAAAAATGAATGTAAGCATAAAGAGCATATCTAATTTGGTTAAGGCAACAGTTTCTTCTAATTTCTGAAAGCAACAGAAAGATTATTAAACGCTGAACGCAGATATAATATTTTATGGGAAAATTCGTATCAGTGAATCTTAATTGCATATAAAAAATAGTTCCTATAAAATTAATTTTAGGGCAATGGGAAAAATATTGACTTCAAAAAACCTATAGTTCGATTGTAGTTATACATTTTACTTGCATAGTAAATGCATGAATTTTTTAAATTTATTAAATAAACATATGGTGAACTTGTTGATTTTCAATATGTTGGTTTAACTGGACAAATTTCAATAGTCATTCAGCAGTTTATAAATCATAAACAAAATTAATATAAATTTCGAAATTTTGTTTAGACCTAATAAATTACAAACAAATCAGACTTTATCTAGCGATCTCGTTTGTGGGAATATAGCCTTCTTTACATATCTTTTTCTTCAAAAATACAATTACCGGATGACCTTGAAGCTGCTGGAAGCCTGCTGCTACCTCTTACTGCTATTCGCATTTTCAAGATTTTTTTCCCTTGCCTTCTAGTAAGAAGTTCTGTTTATTCTAAGTCATTTTGACATTGAATTATTATTTATCTTGCTTTTACGACATAAGAAAACTAATTTCTTCATTTTTGGCCAAGACTTCATTTCTCTTATCGAAAAACGCATCAAAACATTCCATTTTTAAAAAGTATTTTTTTTTTAAATAAATTTGTAAATAATTTTTTACAAAATATATAAATATATATATATATATATATATATATATATATATATATATATATATGTAAAACTTTATATATGTATTTCATTACCTGCTACAACGCTATTATTTTGTCTCATCAGAGCATCTATCGTAGTTTAGTCAATTTCACTGTCAGGTCTCAATTATCAATTTATATCATTCTAATTTCAAAATCACAAATTTATCAATGATTTTCCCATTGTAGTAAAGTAAAATATCGTTTAGCATAATAGTGTGAAAGTCAATTATTATAGCGAGATTTACCTTCCTGGCAACCCTCGTTTCGATCGCGTGTAAACTGTCTCACGGTGTAAATAAACAAGTTGCATATTAGCGATTATTTACTATTTCAATGTTATTTATAACCTATGTACAATATATATAACCTATATTACTCGCTATATACTGTGCTGTTATAAAGTGCAAATTTTATAAGTTTAAAGCAATAATTGAGAATAAATTTTTATAATTTTCAAAACCCATCATTTTTAGAGTAGTTTCTTGAAAAATTCAGTATAATTCGATAAATAACTTTAATTTTATAATACGTATCTTGACAAGTACATTAACAAAAACGTGACTGAAATGTATTAATATGGTACAATATCACGTTATTGTTTTGTGAATGGAATAATCTTATAAACTGTTCTATTAATTGTTTGTACTCTACTATTTTCGATTGTTTTTTTAGTTTTACTAGCTTCATGAACGATTTTCCTTCTAGTAAAATCAAAAGAATTTTGTAGATAAGATATCTAACCATTATCTGCTCGCATGTTGTATATCTTTGTCTGAATTGGCGTTGACTTCACGAGTTTAACGTAAAATTTCGATTGGAAAGAAATAAAAATCAAAATAATTATATTAACAGTATATATAAGCGTGTACGACACTATTGCGCTTTATTTATCTGTTCTACTGTGTTTTTATATACACTATTCTCTAACCAGTCCAACCTTGGTTCAATTTATTAATATAATTATATAATTATAAACAAAAAGATCGTAGTATGAACACAATATGATATTATTACCTTATTTAAAGACGATACATTAAATTAGTAATTACCTTTTGCTGATTATAAATTCAAATAATAACTACATGATAGTAGAGATTATTAAACTCGTGGATTAAATAAGATTTTTTATATTGAAGGAAGCTAAATTTGTAAAAATTATTTTATTAGAACATCTGACTAAAAATATGTTTAAAATGCTTATTAGTCAATATAATGATAACATTATATAATAAAAAATTGGTGATTATAACTTTTGAAACACATTTGGAGTGAAAAAACTACGTCATTTATAACGATCGTATTTATTTCAAATAGTTCCAGAAAATTATACTACGCTTACATCTATGCACACTCAGGCAGGCATGCACGCACACACTCGCAGCACACGCATGAACATACAAAAAGTATACAAATACATGCTTGCGTGGGCGCACGGATACACTATGCATATAAACTATACTGATAATATATTGATATTTGGATATAATTACATTAGTTTCTCTCCGAGGTCCGCTTATCGGTATACTACTGCAACCATAGCCTTGCAAAATTTTATTGTTCGTTGATCGTTCAAAGTTCTAAGGTCGTGTTAAATATTTAGTCTAGCTGTGGTGTGACGTGAAATAAATTTCCACGATGAAGGGTGCGAAAAAATCTACAAAATCCGCGACAAAAGCATCTTCAAAACAGGCTATTAAACCACAGACGAAACCAAAGAAGAAACCACAAAACAAAAACCCTGCGAAGTTAATACCTTCTCAAGAGAAATCTGTAGCAAGCATGAATCATGTAGATATAAATGAAATGGTAATGAAAGCAATATCAACTTTACAAGGAAAAAAGGGTTGTAATTTAAAAAACATTACTAATTTCATATTAACAACTTACAAAGTGGATGTTGGAAAGCACGGTATGTATATTAAAAAGTACATAAACAGTGCATTAGCGAATGAAACAATAGTTAAGGTAAAAAGTAATAGATCGTCAGGAAAATTCATGATCGTGGAAGATAAAGTAACTTTAAATGGGAATATCCCACCCAAGAAGACCTCCAAAAGGGATATTCAAAAATCTGAGAAGAAGGAAGTGCAGGCGAATACAAAGAAAACTGAAAATAAAACGAAAAAAGTTGAGAAAAAAGCAGTCGTGAAAAGGCCAGCAGTTGAGGTGAAGAATCAGCAGCCAGTAACAAAGAAAAGGCAAAAAACGGCCAATGAAAAACAGCATGCAATAGCAGTACCTCAACAGTCGAAGAATTCCAAGAAGACCAAAGCAATTCCAGTTAATAAGCCGGCTTCCAAGTCTAAAGGAAAGCGACAAAAGAAGTGAGCGTGATTAATAAGTGAAAATGAAAAACCGGCTTATTAAAGCTGTCCCGGTTATATTTATATATTATGCACTGTAGTATTGAACTATAGAATGTATTTTTAATTAAATATATAGTTTAGTGTATAGTTTTTTTTATTTATAATCACAAAGAATTAATGCTTTTAATGTTAGTAACGAAAAATGCATGTGTTTAAAAAATATGTTGAGATATTGATTATAATTTTAAACTTTATAGTAATTTTTATCTGTGTTTATAATAATTTTTATAAATTTTTATAATTTTTTGATATGCATATAAAAATGTATTAATTCTGCATTGTATATGCAATGTAAACAGAGTATTTTGATAATATTGTGTTAATAAATAAATTTGAATACATATAAAATAAACTTATTTCTAGCCCAGATTTCTAATCCGAATATGTTAAATGAATATTAAATATAAATTCAGGATTCAAATGAATGTAGCGAAATAATAGAAGCAACTTTTATTTTTAATAATATTTTTTTATCTAAAAGTAGAGCACTTGATTTATTATACCATAATTTATATAATTTTTTTCATATTATATTGAGTTTAATTGCATTTTTACTTTTGAAATAATTCTAATTCATTTTAATCCATTTAAGGTGTTTTATTAAACTGTGAGCATTATTTATTCATATAATCATGCTTTCTAAGGAAATTTATTTAATCTCCGTGCCCGCACTTTCAGCGCCATGTCAGTTTGCGGTGACAATATCACCCTTTACAAAGAGCAATGCTTTAGCTACTTTTAGTATTAGAAGTAAGTTCGGCATAAAGCGAATTGCTCGGCTGTCTGTATCTATCTGTATAATGTGTTTATTTATAATTTTATATATTTTATTTTATAAACGGTTCGAAACAAGTGTTTTATAATTATTTAAATAAATCATTATTATTTATACAATAACATACTTGCTTATGTATATCCAAGCTATTTATTTGACGATTTAGTTTCGTCCTAAGAATTCTAATCAATGTAGCGCCTGCTACAAAATAAGAATGTAATTAAAAAACATAATTGGGGTAAAAGTATGATATAATAATTAATACATTCATTTTAGAAGAACGCGTGATAGTTCGAATAATCTGCTGATATATCTGCCTTATACTAGTATATACTTTTCTTAAACTCTATTAATTTGTCTAAGCCTTTTGGACCTTTGTATTTTTCTTATTATAATAATAATAATAATGATGATGATGATGATGATGATGGTGATAATGATAATGATAATGATAATAATATGCTTTGTATATAAATAAAATTAACTTTTGACAGCATTTAGTTTATAAACAAAAACTTTTGAATATAGTAATTAAATCAATGTGTATTATAGATGCATATAGCAGCCTATAGATAACTATAGGCGCTATATTTTACCAGATTTTACACACAACTTGTGACCCAAGCAATCGTAACGACGATATCTTGTAAATGATTTATTACCGACTGTCTTCAAAAATTTTTTTATTAGTGTAAGGTTAAAGTAACCGATACATTAGTTTATTAGTATATACGCTCTTTAAAAAAGTCGTTATTGAATTCTCCAGATTTTATTGGATTCCGTATTGAATATTAAATGATAAGAGAACCAGCATACTGTAAGGCTCGATAACGCTGAAATGTATCCTAAGCATTTATATAAACATTTTTAATAGTGCAAAAATTAATCTCTAAAAATAATGGAATTCCGTTTGCCAATTAAAAATTATTTTGACTTTATAAAAAGTTAAAGCCTTAAAGTAATACATTTAGTATTTATTGTAGATGGTAATACATTATTTTCCGAGATTATATTTTTGAACACTAACATATCAATGTCATTATCGAAGTCTGTTTTTTATGATTTGCGAGTTATTTTATTATTTAAAATTTCACATCAAATTCAACGCAAATGGTATAAGTAATGTATATTTCAATAACGAGCTTTTATTTATTTAAATATTGTTTTTTATTGACACGTACACGAGAGTGCATAATTATAACCATATGAATAATTTATACTTTGGCTACAATTTTGGTCGCTATATTGTCTATTAATTTATTATAAATAGCAACAATGTCTTGATGCCAATATAATTCTAATAGTAATTTTTCCGGATTCTTGATATACAGTATCGGCTATAGTTTAAATACGTTTCTTCTAAGCACTATCTAGTAATTTTTAACATTGTAAGCTATTTGAACTAAAGAATTATAGAAAATACTAAAATTAATGCCAAATAGACATTCCAATCCTTATTTCTATAGAAATACAAGTGTCAGATCCTCTGATAAATTTGAAAAAGATAACTCAACATCCATCCGTATAAATACAAGAGTAGCAGATCAGGAGATAATGCAAAATAAATTTAAAATATAACTGCATGCTTTAACTAAATTCATAAATATTTTTTTATAAATACAAAAGCACGACCGCAATTCATAAAAACCACACGAAATAAGGTTAATTGCATGTGCATTACAAAAAATTTAGATACCCACATGGTTATTTTACCGTATACTTAATATATTGCATAAATTTTATTTTTAACTTTTTGAAAAGAAAGCTCAAACATACATGCATTTGAATGAATGGATGTTATATATACATACATACTCTATTCAATAGATGTACTAGAACATAGTAATGAAACAATATCCATTTTTTTTACACATAAATTGATATTTATAAGCTATAATTAATAACATTTATTTCTTTGTAAATTTATAATATAAAGTTTCGAATTTGTATTGCAGTTGATTATTGTATTCGTGAGCGAGAAGAATTCTCACTATCGATAGTGAAGATGAAGCAATAGGTACTCGGATCACATGTTTTACTGCTATAATACGGTTGTGCTTATTGTATTATATTTCTACATTCAGACATAATACTTACACCAAGCACAAACGTGACGTCCGCACGCCACTGATAAAATAAAAGTGTCTGATCGACAGAAATCGGAATTACCAACGAGGCGTTAAATGTTAAATCAATAAATAAATAAATAAATAAA
Source organism: Sycobia sp. Sy_11 (assembly GCA_018907035.1). Taxonomy (NCBI): domain Eukaryota; kingdom Metazoa; phylum Arthropoda; class Insecta; order Hymenoptera; family Epichrysomallidae; genus Sycobia; species Sycobia sp. Sy_11. The sequence goes on along the minus strand of JACCIC010000169.1, from coordinate 324,554 downwards.
TAAGAAACAACGGAAAAGCGCGACCGCTAGTTAAGAATTAGCGCGCATTTCAGGAGGGACCGAGAGGATCACCGGCCTCTGTGTAGAAAACTCGCGTAATATATATACACACACACACACACACACACACATACATACATACATACATATATATATATATATATATAGAAATGAGTGACGTCGTTGGGGAAGAGACCGCCTGGTGTTCGGGGCTGAGGCGCAGCTACTCCGAGCACGCGGACCTCGTGCTCCGGCACCTGCAGCAGCAGCGCCGCGAGAATCGCCGTGCGGTCGCCTCGAGATGCACGCGCTCCGACCTCCAGCTCTGCGGGGACTCTACCCACTCCGAGGCGGACGACGAGGACGACGAGGCCGACGGCTCCAAGAACGATGGCCGATACACGTGGTAAGCAGCATAAATAATATATTCTATATACATATATAGAATATGTATATAGGAGGCGCGAGATATTTACTGTAGAATATGTATATATGGCGCTTTTTAATTATTTGGAGTATGATAGTTCACAGATTTTATATCCTTATATTTAACAACAGTTTTAATGTACTAGAAAATAAAATGGCTTAAAACATGTCAATCAATTATGTGATAATGAAAAGGAAAACTTATATTAGTAATATTGCGATATTCGTACTTTTTACAATCTGTATGTTTATAACCATTAATATGCTTTAATTTATGAACATTAAAAATCGACGTGTTTCGATCGCATAAATTTTTTTATGTAAATATTAAATTGCGTTTCATAATGAATAAGTATTTTTATATTTAGGTTTTAGAAAATTCTAATAAATTTAAACAAATTTGAATAATTCTACATATATTTCTATTTTAATGAATTTTTTCTAATTCTCAAATACGTTGTTATTTTGAATAATCTTGGATTGAATTATTTTTAAAAAGCAAGATAAATTTAAACTAAAATTATTATATATTGATAATTTTCAAACTTAATTTATTAGTGCTCTATTATATATAATAGAGTAGTTGGATTTTGATTCTATCTTTTCTTTTCGTAGCTTTTTTATATCTACTGTGTTAACCACTATGAGTTCTCCATTCAATTCCAGTTATCTTGAATTAAATTATAGATTAAATAGACAATGAAATAATCGTGATTTTCATTTATTTTTAACAAGATTCTTCAGTCATTGGAGTAGTTAAAACTAAAAATGAGTAAATGATGGTAAAGGAGAGGTCATGATTTTAGTATATGACAGATTTGGTCAAGATTGAGGAAAGTAATTCTAATTATATCAAAATGGAATCCTGTAAGTTCAGAATCTAAAGACTAGCGCATTCGTCATATACGGCACTTTTTTACGTATGCTTAGAAATTAAACTAAATATACTGTACAATTAGATATTTTTTAATGATACATAATTTTGGCATTGAATACAAAGAATAAGGAAATTATATACAATTTTAACATTGGGAAATTTACACGCATTTATATCATCAGACAATTGTCTACCGATGCTAAAACGTGCGAAATCTTATTACTATAATAGAAATCAAGTAGAGAGTTTACCGGAGTTTACACTAATATTAAAGTAATATATATCTTGCGAATGGAAGAATATTATTATAGATTTTTAAAACTTTTCAATTCTTATTTTGCACATCATGAGAATTAGCTCGTTGAGTTTGAATAATATTCTTAATCTTATATCTGCTTATATATGCGGTCGCCTCTTCTTTTTAGTGTTATTTCCATAAATTATTGATTATATATATATATATATATATATATATATATATATATATATGTATGTATGTATGTATGTATATATATATATATATATATATATATATATATATATATATATATATATTACATCGCTCCCGTTTCATTTCATCGCAATATTTCTTCGCATAATTGTCAATATGAACGGAAAGTATGAAAACTCCACACTGCTTTGATTATCCAGGCGCATCTCAGAGTCTGTATCCGGCAACGAAAGTCGTTCGCGCTACAAGAACGTCGAGCGGGGCTGCGGCGACTCCAGGGACATGACATTGACGGACGAATTCTCCGATCTTAGCCTGAACCAGACGAAGCAATTTCAGAATAATTACCAAGGGTGCGTCTCGTCGTCCGAAAGCCATCCAACGGGGCAGACGACGTCATCCACGGAGAGGCGCTGTCAGATGTTCGATCGGTACGAGGTCGACGAGGACGAGGACGAGGACGAACGCTTCACGCTCATCGATAGCGACGAGGACGACGAATATCGGCGCCACGATCGGTACTCGGGCGTACAAAAGTACGTTGAGTAGTATATACATTCGACATTGTTACGGTAGCATAAACTATATTCGAGTTGTCTTCTTTCTAGTAAATACTTGATGGTTTTTATATAATTTCAATAACCGACGCGCCAATCGTGCGTGATCGTTATATTACACGAACCAGCGTATATTATACTGTTCTTCGGGTCCAGCAGTATCGCTATTCTTCTTTCTATCAATAACCAAATTCCAGTTTGAGTGACCAGTTCAGAACGGAGGAAAGGCTGATGAGCGGTGAGGGCGAGTCCGACCGCAATCCCGCGCTCGACGGCATGTCCTCGGTGTCGATGACCTCGCTGAGCTCGGTGAACAGCAAGCAGCAGCGCGTGCGTAAGTGCCCATCCCGTAACATCTCCTACGAGAACTGGGTGCTGGACAAGCAGCGCGAGCTCCAGCGTCGCCGGGACGAGGAGCGCAAGGCCGAGGAGAAGCGCCGCGAGCTCGAGGAGGAGGAGCGGCGCAAGCGCGAGGAAAAGGAGCACCAGGATTACGAGAACTACGTGAAGTGGCTCGAGCGTAAGAAGAAGGAGAAGCTACTGAAGCAGAAGCTCCGCGAGAAAGAGCAGGAGCTGAACAAATACGTCGAAGAACTGAACAAGAAGGAAAAATTGGCCAAGAAGATAAATCTCAGACGGTGGTCGAGGAAAAAAGAGGATCAGCTGAAAGGTCTCCGGCTTGGGTTGTACTTCTGTGTATACCCAATTCTGTTTTTTTATATTTTTATTGGTATTATTTTTTTATTTTCTTGAGAATTATATAGAATATAGGGTATACAGACTGCCAATTACAAGAATCCGCTATAAAATTACCTTTTAATAATTAATTTAAAAATAGTCATTAGCAAGCTATTTTACTTGATTGAATTATCATATCAAAATGTTAATTGTTTTTTAAATACAGCTTTCGAACAAGAAGAATTGTTGAAAAAAAAACAATCCGAAGAAAAAAAACAGCAAAGACTGCAGGATAGTGAAAAGGCATATGAACAATGGCGCGAAAAAGCAAAAAATACACCAAGACCTGCCACTCAAGGTTTATTGCGTAAGTTTCGTTTTTAGATTATATTCTTTTAATTACTTATCTAAGCAACAAATCCTTCGAATTACATTTTTTAATTTGTAGTGCTATTTCTTCTTCAGTTTTACAAAAACCTGATAGCTTATATTGCATTTATAACTTTTTATATTTTTATATTTAATTTTGTATTTAAGCCAACGTAGTTTGGTCACTCTTGCGAACTTTACCGAGGCTATGGATCTGCATCATTCTTCGAAGTAAATTTGGTGGTGGGGGCAGTCAAATTCTCTTTGCTAACGATAGTATATTGATTTTTTTAAATTATTTTTTGGTAGCCGTTATTATCTTTCAGATTGTACAAGGGTGATTATTAAGGTCAGTTTGACTGTAATTATAATTACAATTATATTAGTTTGTAAAGACGTAAGACTGATAAAAATGTTTGTTAGTTTAGTTTACAACAATTAACATATAAGTACAATTTTCTTTTTTAAATCTGGTTTTTAATGAATTTTAATGAAATTATTAATAGCATTGGGAAAAGAAATATAAATTATTAAATGCTTGAAGCAAGTATAGAAATTAATAAAGACTTTAGATTTATACATATATATATAGAATGTATCTATGGGTAGAATTAATCGTTGAAATTTTAAGTACAGACAGTGTTTCGTTTTTAAACTTTTTTTTGAACTATTAAGCATTAAAATGAAATTTACATGTATTTGAATAAGTTATGGAAATAGTAATTAAAATAATAATCATATTTATGCATCTTTTACAATATGGTTTATAAATAACTATTATTTTTATTTAAAATGTAATTCTATATCGTATACAATATTTATCTAAAGATTGGGATTCATAATGAAGCAATTTCTTATTTCGAAATTCGGCTACAAATTTGGATGGCGGGTTATTAAAATTTAAATTTAATTAAAATTTAATTTTAATTAAAATATAAACATTTTCCGAAACAGCTCATCAGAAGGCTAAACCAGCTTTCACAAATCCTACTCCTTGGCAGCCTTTAATTAATAATGCAAGCGACGATTCGGATAATGCAAGTCAAACGAAAATCTCTGCAGCACCTGTTAAAAGTCAACGTAGCAAAAAATCTCTATCAAACATCAAGAGGATACGATCTTAAGGGTGTAAGGAAGAGAAAAGATAAAGAAAGAATTATCAACTTTTAAAAGAACCTTAACAAATTAATGTAAGATAACTTATTATTTTGGAACGACGTCAAACTGACATACGTATTTACATACATTATATATATTTGTATATATATATATATATATATATATATATATATATATATATATATATAACCCGATTTAACTTTCGCTACGTGATCTTATTTCATAGTACGTTGTTTTTTTCTTGGTATATTGACATTAAATAGTTTTTTAAGCAAGCTTCCCGAACTTTTGCTTGCTTATTTTACACATATGCTATATTCTCACTTCTCCATTGATTCTTCTTCATCTTGAAGCTGTTTGATATCAGTTTTATTCAAGAAGTAATAGGATGGTTGTCGTGAACGCTGTAAAAAATATAGTAAACTATCGTCAACAAAATTGTTTATTTTTACTGATAGATTTTTATGAAATATTTTTGGATTAAAAGACAATATTTATTTTAAAAATACATAGCTTTTCTTTCGTAATTATTTGCCATAGTTTTCAGAAATAAAGGTTTATATTTAGGTTATTATGTATCATAAATTACTCACCAAATCTTTATGTACTCGTTTGGCTCCTGCTTTTATCAAAATATTGCTCATATTTTCTACAGAAGGTAATCCCATGGCATAATGTAAAGCAGATCGGTCCAGCTGAAAAGGTAAGAAAAATAATGCCTTGCACATTATAAAATGTGTGATAGCGACATGTATGAATAGATTTTTATTATTTCTAAAATTATTTTAACATCTATAGTGTTTGAAAAAAAACTACGTTTATATAATAAGTGCACACAATTTTAATACTGAAATCTTTAAATGGATTATCATTAAACAAAGGGCAAGCCAATTTTTGAAATCGGGATCGAATGAAAATAATTTTTCTTTTCGAGTAAAGTAAAATATTAATTCCAATTATTAATTAATTGAATCTATATTAGTGTTTAAAGGAAAAAATACAAATTTCGTAAATATAATTCTAACGTAAAGAATTAAATTTTCTTTATATCTTCGCGGACTACGGTTTGAGAAAATTCATATAGTTTTTTAGTTTCATTTACGACCCGTTATGTGCGAATAATTTTTTATTTTTGATTGTAACTGTAATCTTACAATACATTTCAATGTTTTTTATAAAAATATTGAAGAATGTAACAAAATTACTAGTTACTTTGTCAATTGTAAAATTATATTGAGATTATCGCGCAAATATGATTACATAAAAAATATTAAAAATGATAAGAGTATTACTACAACTGCGTGAAACTTTTATTGGTTTGTAGTTGTGTGTTATGACAATAGAATTAAAATTATTGCAAAGCATATGTAAAAAGAACAGATGTATAGAAATTGATAGAAGAAAGTAAAACTTTGAATTATAAAATTTTTGAGAAATAAAAAATATGTTTTTATAAGACTAATTACAGCAAAGTATTAGAAAAAATCCTATTGGTGATTATTAGTGACGTAAAAGAACAGGTCTGAAGGCATGAAATATTATTAGGATTACTGGTTTCTTAGTTTTGTATATATAGCGTGGGGAAAAACTCGGAACAGCACAGAATGCTATACAATTGATAAACAATTCTAAAGTCATGTCCGCGTGCTTTATAAATGGTACACATTTGGAAATAAAATATTTTAATGCCGATGGCTATTGATATTTCATGGATATATTAATTAATGGCATCCCGATTGAATGAAGAAAGGACATTTTTCAAATTATAATTGTTCGTATTTATTTGAGTACTATTCGTTATTTAATTATGTGTAATGAATACCATATGTATGCATTTTAATTTTTTAGTAAAGCATTGATCAATTATTTTCAATGAATCCTTTTCGTAGCGTATTTGTAATCAGTAAGTCGTTGACAATTACTTTCGTCAAATTAACTTGAAATTGTAATGAAATGATTTAAAATATGCAATTAATGCATCGGTTCGTACAGTCAATAGTTAATTCCTAGTTATTTTTAAACCTTCTAAAGGTATTGAAATTATATAAGCTTCACTTTCGACAAAATTTCGAAATATGTGAATAGATATTTGATTTCTTTTCCTTGTAGTTTATGATAAAAGGCTAGATTATCGTATAAATTTCTTATAATTTATCCACTAGAATATTGGAACAAAATTATGTCTTTTTATATATATGTTATAGAATTCAATGAACGAAAGCAGAAAATATTGGAAAATAACGATTGAAGAAATTCTGCTTACATTATCACCTATCCTCAATGTTTCTGGATGATTTTTGGCAATGTAACGTACGATATCTTCATATTCGCGTAAAACAGCGATGTGCAATGAACACCGACCGGTCGTGTTCTTGCCGAGTGCGAGTAGTCTCGCTCCATCTCCGTTCGCTTCCAGAAGTTCATGCACTTTGATCGCATCACCTGACCTTATGGCACGGTGAATCTCATCCCTTAATTCCTGAAAAGTAAAGATGTCCAATTTTTTTATTATGTATATGTATTTCTCGTAATTGCGAGACAAAAGAGATTTAAGAATAATTTTATACGTTTTTCTGCGATAGATTGTACTAAATCACAACGAAATTATTTATATTATTTTAATAATACTGTACATTTCATAAAATTTATTCTGCAAAGTTTTGTCTGGAATCTTTTAAACATATACATGATTTTCTATAGTACCAGATAGTACCATGCTTGTATATAATATAATCTACAATATATTTATAAGGTAAATTTACAAAGAGATTTAATACTAAATTTAATAAAAGATAATACGTTATTATTAATGTTTGCTACAATATATTATTGTTATCATCAAAGATTTTTATTGCCGAATTTATGCCATATTTTATATTTTTATTTCACATTTTTATGCCATATTTTATATGCCGAATATGCTTACTGTGTAATTTTTTATTGACTTGAGAAACTCAACGGTAGCTTTATTGCCCTCTTCCTGGGTTATCTGTAGAATATTTCTGCCTTCATCTTGAGCATCCAGGATATGATCGTAGCCTTCCATTAAAAGTTCTACTAATTTATCCGTTTCGCCTAAAATTCATTAGTAATATACATTAACTAACAATTTTTCATATGTCATATTTAAATGTATGAATTTTTTTTAAATGCATAATTTATTAATGTAATAATATCGAGGAACTTTTACCTCGTGCTGCGAGATAGACGACAAACCGATCGATTTCTTTCATATTCTCTCGGTTTCCAGATAATTCCGCAATATCTCTTCCCGTGTTGTACTGAGCATCTCTTAAAGCTATATTGATTTGCTTTTCTTGTAACATGTGATAAAGTGCGTCTTTTGTATGGGAACGATTGACTGCGAAATGTAACGCGCTTTGTCCATTTTCGTCCTTTAAATAAATGTGCAAAAACATAATGTTTTAAATTATTTTAAGACATATATTTCTAAATGATATTGTTTAAAAATTATTATTAAAATATATTATTAAACGTTTTCAATTAGTAAGTCGGCAAGTTAAAAGAAATATTTCAACATGTATTTATGCCGTAGGTTCACCATAAAGTTTGATAAAACTTTATATTTCGTTTGGAAAAAAATCAACGCAACTAAACATCTCAAGCTTCATTTAATATATGCCATTGTAACCAACCCTTGTTGTTTCTGCAAAAAGTGAGTCAGGTGCATCTAAGTCAGGACTTTGAGGATACCCGTCGTCGTTATCTTGATCGATATCTTGCTCGACATCCCGATCAACATCTTGCTCGACGTCTTGATTATCCTCTTGGTTTTCTTCTTCATCTTCGATATTTTCATCCGCTGGTATTATCAGAATATTCGAATCCTTATGCACATATAAAAAATTAATTCACATTATTGTTAATAAAAATTCAGTTGAATGTATATTTAGTAACTTTTAAACTACCTCTGAGTTTTCTCTATCTTTGTCTTTATTGGCAAAGTTGTATAGATAAGTGGCAAGATACGTAACAGGATCCTTTGGTCGAGCACTAGCGACTTCTGTTAAACCTCTGATCAATGGATCACCTAATGCTGAAGCAAAGAAAATGAACCATGTAAAATAGAAAGACTTTTACAATAATAAAAAAATAGATTATATTCATCTATTCAAATACATATGTTATATGATCAAATTTGATCCGGACTGGTGCATTTTTAACTCCGCGCGTAAATTGAATCGGTAAAAAATTGTTTTCTTATATTGGTACAACCTTTCTTGATGTCCGTGTGAAATTTGAGTACCATATTTCCATTAGTGTGTGTTTGTTAGCTGTTTGTTTACGACGCAACAAGTTTGTCTGGCGATTTTGGCTATGGAAACAAAGTTGATCAACGAGTTTGCTTAAAATTTTGTGTTTCCAACGAAATTACGACTACGGAATCGTTGAAAATGTTGCAGAAGTATTTTGGGGAATCTACTTTATCGCAAACGCAAGTATTTGAGTGGCACAAAGCATTCAGTGAAGGTCGTGAAGTCGTCGAAAACTTGCCCCATGCAAGTTGCTCATCCACCGAAAATCAAGGTGATGCTCATCGTTTTTTTCGATTACCATGGGATGGTTCACTATGAATTCATTCCAGAAAGTCAAACGGTCAATAAGGAGAACTACTTGGTCGTGTACCAGTAACCAGACAATTCATGATTTTTTCACCACGATAATGCGCCGGCACATTCCAGCATGATTGTGTCTGATTTTTTGGTGAAACACGAAATGAAAGTCATCGCTCAGCCACCGTATTCGCCAGATTTGGCTCCCTGTGATTTTTTCCTTTTTCCGAAACGCAAAAATCCGTTTCGGCGAACGCGCCATGAGTCCAAAGTCAATATCGCCAGACAAACTTTTTGCGTCGTAAACAAACAGCTGAAAAACACACACTAATGGAGATATGACGCCTAAATTTAACACGGACATCAAGAAAGGTTGTATCAATATAGGGAAAAAATTTTTTACCGGTTCAGTTTAAGCGCGGAGTTTAAATGCACCAGTCCGAGTCCAACTTGATCGCATGGTATAACCATAACAGTTAAATGTTCGCGATAAAAAGGTATATTGATAAAAAAATTCGGACTCATTTCTTCAAAGCAGTTAAGATTTTTAATATACCAATTATATAGTATCAATATCATCCGACTAAAAAATTATCCCAATATTACTATTCGTTTTTATAGCGTTCATTTTTATGAATAAAATATTCTTTCATACTTACATGTGGCTAAGTAACGTCCCTCTTCATCTTGAAAAATTTTCAGATCTAAAAAGCATAAACATCAATATTTAAAAAAAAATTATTAAAGTCATAAAATAAAATAAAATTTCATTTGAAAAAATACATTGCACATATATGTAAGCTACAACGAGAGATGCAAGGTGCGAATGAAAAAATCAAAGTACTTAAGGCAGTTAGGATAAATTATGTGAATCACATCACAAATGCGTATAGAAGAATCAAATATTTAAATTAATGAAATACACAAGGTAAACAAAAAATAGGAAAAATTAAATTTTACATCACATAAATAACACAAAATACAAACTTGAAAAGACGTATTGCGTAAGAAATATGCAAGAAAATGAAACTGCACACAAAAATAACAGAGAGTTTTATATATCTTCTAATGTCAAGAATATCACGAAGCTCAGCAGTTTACCATATACGCGCACATATAATAAAAAGGATTAAGTTTTGTTGCGAACTCCACGAGTTTGGAGTTTCTTTCCAATTAACAATTGGATTTGGAACTATATGATAATTAAGAAGTATATTTTTATACAAGCTCGAAATGTAATAGTTACAGGCTCCACTTATGTATACTAACTATTTTTTGTTACAATAATTAAACAAACTTAATTTGAACATTTGTTTTCTGAGAATGCATATTTTTCTACTAATTATGAGTATATGTTCTACTTGATTTATAAGTAAAAAATACGATGACAATGTAGTTTTTGGAATCGACAATGTAGGAGTGGCACTTTGACTGCGATAAAAACATCAATTTGGAAAGATATGTGCTTTATCACATTTATTGATTAGTGTAATTTATTAGCTCAGTGCGTGTGACATAAAACTAGTTCAACGATATAGTTTGTCGCCACTAATTCATTGACCGAATAAAAAAAACGTTTCATATCAGAAAAAATAATTTCTAGATGCCGATTAATAAGAGTATAAACTTTTTATTCTTTTTCAAATAATAGTGAAATAATATTAAACAATTCCTGAATGATTTGCATTTACCTGTGATTATTTGTTTCATATAATGTTAGTGTAATTTTTTAGAAATAAATTGTTATAAAAATAAGTTAAATTATAAATAAAAAATTGATGCTAAGTTTTAAAATTGAAAAGTTCTATATAAATTTAAATATTAAAATGGTGGAGTAACTATGTGGGTATTATTTATAATTTTATATTAATTTCAAATTATGTATTGCATATAATCAAAAAGTTGATAATATTATAGAGTAATGGCAATACTTAATTGAATATTAAAAACTACTTTCTGTATGCATTGTTAGAAGTTTAATTATCCAAACCGTTTAATTTTAACTTGCGATATTTGTTGTATAAAACATGATTGTGAAAATCATTTTAAAAAATGGTGACAAAAAGAAAAAGCTATTTGGTTTTGCAACATCAAGCCCATGTAAGCATGTAAAGTGTCTGCAAATATCGTATCGTAATATTAAGAAGAAGCAAAAAAATTTGAATTCTTCGTGGTAAATTTACTAACCATCAGGAAAGTTGATTATATAGCTCCAATTGGTACGTATAGGCATATCCCTCAGAGCAGCTGCGTTCGCTAATTTCTGATAGCGGATTTCAGCCAAAAGAATGGTTATGCTTATAGTTTCATTTCACACATCTTTCCAATTTGACGAACATCTCCTCATTTCTACCTATACGCATTATTAACGTCATCCCATGGTTAATACATTAACACATTTCTCCTTGCTACCTAAACTTGGCCATTATAGATATCACAGATCATTTTGTCAAAAGAATTCCGGCAGCGTTGAGGCAATTTCATATTTCGGAAAGAAAAACATTTCGCTACTTAAGTACAGGCTAAAATATATACGCTGGTTGTTTTTTCCTACAATATACGATCTCGCAGATCGTTACGTTTCTTGTCTGATACGTTTCTTATCTACGTGACCGATGAAACGTTTACAGTAAACAATAAATGCAATAAGTCTCTACGTATAATCCGAGGCTACGTAACACAAATTAATATCAGTCTTTTCGAGTAGTTGCAGTCCTAGAAGGTCGTGACGATATAAAAGCGACTGGACTTGACGACGGGCCTATAGGTAAAGCAGCATCAGGGCCTGACGGACCTCGAGCCCGAGGCGCGCCTCCTCTTGAAGATATTGGCGATGACGTTGGCGATCTTGAGCGAGCTGTTCATCTCGATTTCTTTCTCGAGCGTGAGCACGTTGCAGACGGCCCGATCGAAGTCCTGGTACGTCTGCAGCTCGCCAATGGAGAGGCTCTGCTGATTGCCCAGCCTGACGGTGTCCTTGCGCAGAGTCGGGTGAATCCTCAGGCCCCTGACCACACAGAGGTGCTTCAGCTCCTGGGGCTTCTTCGCCAGGCCGCTCAGCCGGACGATCAGGTCGAGCCTGAGGGTGTTGCCGATCGCGCAGGGCCTCGAGCCCAGGAAGCCGAGCTTGGGATCGCGCGCGAACCGAAAACTCCTGTCGAGCGCCTCGACGAGCCGGGCCAGCCGCGCGTACGCCCGGCCCAGCCTGCCGGGCCTCGCCTGCCCGCTGCCGCACAGCACGCGCACGTGGTCCTGGACGTTGACCCAGACGGCGAGGTCCCCGGCCGAGGCCAGGTAGACGCCTCGGCCGTAGGGCCAGTGCTTGCCGTGCAGCCGGCGCTCGTCGCTGTCCTCGGTCTCGGTGACGGGCAGCAGGAGGCCCGCGGCCGCCAGTCGGGCGCGCACCTCGCTGCCCGGGTCGGCGATCTCGCTGAGGGTGTAGTAGGTGCCGGCCTCGTCCTCGCTCGAGCCCTCGGCGAGGAGGGCCGTGAGCTCGGAGCCGCCCATGAGGACGCCGGTCACGAGCCTCTCGGCGTCCTCGAGCTCGCTGATCCTCATCGTCAGGGGCAGCGGCAGGTCGGCGAAGTTGCGCGTGCACTCGACGAGGCCCGCGAGGACGTACTTTCCGGAGGGGTCGAGGTCGCGGCTCTCCAGGGCGTCGACGGCCTCCTCGATGCCGTCGTCTGCGGCGGTGTCGTCGGCGGCGGCGTCGTCGGTGAGGTCGTCGCGAAAGAAACGGGACGTGGGCTGGTCGGGCAGCTCGCCGGTCGCGGTCAGGCAGTGCAGGTCGCGGATGAGCGGGTCGAGGAGGGGCGCAAAGACGACGTAGCTCTCCAGGTCCGGGGCGACCACGTTGCCCGTGAAGTCCTCGTCGTACGAGGAGATCGAGATTCTGCGTGGACAGTACATATGTGGGTTGTTTTTTCTGCTCTTTCGAATCTTCGCTTACAGGCAATTGGTCAATGGAAAGGGGAGGAAAGAAACCCGAGAACTCGTCCAATTATTTCCATAGAAATATCGACAGGTTGTCTTTGACATTTAATACAGTTTCAACTGATCATGTACGTATGTATGGAATTTATTTAATTAATACTGCGTGAAATAATTTATACCTATATATAGAATGTATAATTATAAATCTAGGAAATAAAATACACAAGCTGGAAAAGAAATCATACCTTTAGGAAGCATTTTTTTATCCTTAAGCAAATTAAAAAAAAGAAATAAATAATTTTAAGACCGCATGCCCAAGCTTAAAAATATCACCAAGCCAATTAAATAAATAATTTGTACTTTAAAGCTGTTACAATTAAAGCATTAAAAGCTCCTGGATTCAAGCATTTTCAATTGATAGTTATCTGTGAATTTAGAACAATGTTAATATTGATTAATATAACAATAAGAAATAATTATTAGCTCATTTTTTATAGATTTTATATCTGACTTAAATACAAAACTTTATAATTATTAATAATTTTATCATTGCTGTGTAGAAAATTAAGCTCTTAATGTATTTTAATATATTTTCTCTTTCAATAGTATAGAAACAGATCTGTATTTTAATTGTATTTTACTACAATTATACTTAAAATAAAAATAAACCGATTAAGAATATCAAGAATTTTAGATCATTTTCATCAGAGTATCATTAATTTAAGCATAATTTGTAAGTCCTCAATTTTATCTTATGTTATTCGCAAGGTTTTTATATATTCTCGTTGAATTTAAATGACAAATGAGATCGAAACAGAATTGAGATATTTCAAGTATTATTCATTTAATGCATTTTATTAGTAATATATCTTTACTTCTAAATAATAATAAGAAAAACAATAAATTTTCGGAGAATTTTTTTGAATGATTGGAAAAGAGAAAGTCAGATAGCTTTGTTCTTAGGCAAATTCATGACAATAGCCGTTCTATGTATCCATTCATGACGTAAAAAATAAATATATACGAACTCTCAGATTCCATAAGGATAAAAATTTAATCTTTAGAAAATATATAAAGTTTATGCATAAGTAGATTATTGTTGAAATTTTCATTATAAGAATACGGAAATAATTACGTGAAGATATTTCACATGTTCAATAAATTATATATAAATAATCGAATTAGAAGTTTGGTAGCAAATTCAAGAAAACTTACTCAATGATAAATCTACTCCTATAGGTATAGGTATAGACCTTTCTGATAAAGCAGAGTTTAATTTAGACTATAATAAAGCTAAAAATGTAAATCGACAAAAAGTTATTTTTCCTCATTCTAACCTACAAATCGCACCTTTACCGCCTGATTCCGATTCTCACGAAGAAAAATATAGTCCTTGCTTAGTACGAAAACGCTTTTCGCGAACTCCGTTACCATTCTCGACTTCGTTTCGGGCTGCAAACTTCTCGTTTCGTAAATAAAGCCTTTCTCTACTCGGTAAGAAATGCCCCATCTTATCTTTTCTTTATTTTGTTTCGTATTTTGAGATGTTGAAAAGAAAATTAAAATTGTTGAACATATGCGTTGAAAGTATTAACGCAGTGTAATGAAAATATCAATTATTTATATTTTGAACTTAACAAATGTCATCATAACTTGAAAGGACTCAAAATATCTATATACGTATTTCACCAATCATATGGCTCAATTTCGTTAATGCATCCAAAGCTCATTTTCACTAGCTTTTTCAAGTTGGCGCTATAACAAGGACCTCGCGGAATTGTCGTTCTAAAATCGCAGTAATCTAACGATTGACCCAAGGCCAATGCTGCCCTTTCAGTAAACGCGTTAAAAGGACAGCGGGGTCGGGGGACGGAGTGGCGGGCCTACTAAAATCGAACCTCCGTTCGCGCACGTTAACATTGGCGCTCTCGAGACTGCTGCTGCTGGCATAGGCGTTGCTATACTTTTTCAAAGCGGGCCAAATCACGTCAAATAGATTGTGATCCATGCAGGTCACGCGGTGCTTGATTGCCTCGTAGACGGGCCGCCTGAGGCAGCGGCCCAGCAAAGTACCGGTGGCGCTGCTCCCGCCGACGCTGGCGCCGGCCCCTCCGCCCGGGGCCTCTGGCACCGAGCTCCGTCTGTTGGCGCTGGCGGTGGTCCCGTTCGCGGCCGCGCCGCCCCCGATGCCGCTCGTCAGCAGCCTGAAGCAGCGCTCCAGGGTGGCCAGGGTCTCCGGCTCGGTGACGTCGCGGCGGGCCGAGGACTTGTCGACGCCGCCCGGGACTGCGTTGGCGCCGAGCCGCGTTCCGGTTCGCCGATGGTTCATGAATACGTAAATGCGATGCGTATGCGACGATGGCGTTTTGGCCGTGCGTGGACCGTGGCGGTGATGATGGTGGTTGGGATCGGTGTGCGCGTTCGATTGCGATAGCGGTGATGGTGAGCGATCGTAATGAGATGGGATTGAGAAAATGAGAACAGTAATATGTACAGAATATACATACATCATAACGTTATATATTTGTATACATTAAGATGAAATATTTATGTCCAGTATGGGAATTGCTTGTAAACTGGAGAATATTAACTGACGAATGAAGTTTCCGACTTTGTTATTGTTTCTTTTTTGTTGGATTACTGCTGTTATAATTATTATTTGTTTTTGATTTAGTAAATTGAAACTTAATAATTAAAAATCTATTTTCTTATTATTATTTTATTATTAAAAATACAGATTTTTTAGCAATCTTGTAAAATAAGAGATGTGAAAATCCAAGTCAGAAATTTAATTCATCACTAGAGTCAGGAGATAGTAAATTTTTAATTAAAATAGAACAATTCTTATACACCATACTGGCGAATAATAATTGTATACAATAATGTTTTGTCTCATAATAGATTATAGACTGACTGTAGGTGGACGTTTCTCTCTAAAACAAATTTACACTGTATTTTAATTGTTTTAACATATACACACCAAGAATAAGATTATTTATTCTAATTTCATACTTTTTTTTTTCTTATATTATGTTAATGACTTTAAATATCATTTACAATCCACATAATATCTACATTAAAAAAACTACGAACTAAAAGGTATTAGTATGAAAATGTAAAATATTTTTTATTTTTATGTTTCTTTTTAATAAAAGTGGAATATTTTATTCTGCTAATTATAAAAAAGTATTGAATGTATTAAATAATTTTAGTCGTTGAACAGTGTATTTTTATGTAATAAAAATAGTTCTATTAAAATTAATGATTTTAAATTTAATTTAACCATAATTAGTTAGAACATGTATAATACTCTAATGACAAGGGTACCTTTTAGGTCTTGATTACTTTCAATTATATAATATAATCCTATTTTAATATAACAAATTATTGAAGTAACTTATGTTTTTTCAAAAACAAATATTTTTTAATCTAAATGATCGTTGATTTTGAATAAATACTGAATAATAAGCATTTTTTTTCACTGAAATTTACAAGCTAACAAAATTTTTGTCTAACTTCTTAAATTAATATTTATATAATATAAATAAAAAAATACAGTATAATGTTTTCTTTTATTTTTCTCTCTAGATTAATTTTTATACAACTTTAGTATAAAATTTAAATTTTCATAGGTGAACATATCAAAAATTAGTCATAAAAACTTTTATTTTAATTACTGAAATTTACGTTTATGCTGAACAACCGCATATGTAGCTTATTGAATTCTTTTACTAATTAAAAATATTATCTTTTGCATTTTCTATTTTACAATCCGCATTATATCATGATTTATGGTTCATTCAGAAAAGTATACATATATATCGATAACTAAATGAAATTTATTACGTATAAATTTTAGTTTAAAAATATTTATTAAAAATACAAAACAATAACCGATAAAAATATTTATTAATTTAATACAAAGCAATACCGAGCAAGAATGCCGTGCTTCTCAATTAGATATAGAATACTGATTTTAGCTTATTCTCAATATATTAGCTAAATTAAAATTTTAAGTTCGTAAAAGTTAATTTTTGTCATTAAAGATAAATCTTTATCCAATATTAAAATTAGGCATCATTCGGCTTAAAAACTGTACCGATATAACCGAAGATATGGCTGATGGTCGCGCCCCTTACTTTTCGAATAAAATAAACTTTTAGTATAATGCTCCTAACGACAATATTCTTTGTTTAATAACACGTACACAAAAAAGCATTAGCTGTCCAGGGTAAATAAAATGTAACCAGGTTATTTTATATATCGCCAATGTTTCAGACTGCTATATGTAGTTTATTGCTTAGCCTCTTCTCAAGGCTACGAACAATTACGTATCCAAGGTGGACTATAGTCGCGGTCTGAATTTACGGAACGCGATTAATGTCCACCTTGGTATTTCAAATTTATACATGTAATTGCCGGTTGCTTTGAGCACAAACTAAACAATAAACTGCATACAGTAATCCGAGATTTTGGCAAAAATAACATTTATTTTTAAAAAAAAAATAACGTTTTTTTCAGTGTTGAATTCATTTTTGAATAAAGATTTACGTAAATGTTTTTCAATGGTATTCATGTTTGGAACAATAAGACTGCGTGTATACTTGAGATTCTGGGATTAAATACCTTTATCAGACAGCATCTCATCCGCGAGCGATTCCGACGCGCCAAAATCTCGCAGTAGCTGCTTGTGCGACAGATCATCCTGGTATTGTTTATAATAGTCTGCTTTCTGTCCGAACTGACAACAGTTTAATTGAAAATACAAAATATATTATTTTATGCATTAACATGTTTATCTGGATTTTTAGTTTAATATGTATGTGTTTTATTTCAATGAAATTGCAAACTGTTTCGTTAACGTTCGTTAACGTTTTGAAGTATGAAAATTATAATTGTTTAGACCCGATGAAAAGGCTTTTAAAAATTTGCAAACTTTTTAATGCATTTTTGATACAAATATAATTCACTGTGGGATACAATTTTATACTTGCACGTTATATATTCTGTATTGCATCGTGTATATTCAAGTAATATTAATAAATTACATTCTCCACTTTTTATCGCTGCTATTGAAACGAACGTATTTGATAAATCACGTTAAAAAATTATATATATTTAAATTAAAAATAAATAATAATTTGCTCAATCATTAAAATCTTAAAGAATTAAAAGCAAATGAACAATTACTGTATATAGGATTTTGGAGATTTTAGTTTCCTCTTAATAAATATCTCAACAAATGTGGAGATGTATGTTTGTGGAGACTTATATACAGGTAAGACATACATTATTTATAAAAAATTCTTTTATAATTAGAGAACGGTATTTTTTAATTAAATTTTAATTAAATTTAATTAGATAATTGCATTTTTTAACTTTTAAGTTTTTGGTCTTTTTCAAAATAATCAATCTGATCACAAGTGTTTCTTTTATAAAATCATTTATTTCAATATATAGTTATATTAAGATTATATGTTAAAGTTAACAATAATATTCCAAGATTATATATGTTCTAAAAGAACTAAACAACTTTAAAAGAATTAAGAAAAACACTGAAATTAGACTGGTCTTGAAAAATACGATTTTATGTATACTGTTATAGCAGGACCATTACTCCAATTAAATTAAAATTTTGCTAGAAGCCGATATAGATATGATCTTTAAAAAGCTTTTATTAATTTTGTTCTACTTTAAGTTACAATTTTTTTATATTTTATCATGTTATACTTGCGAAGATTTGAAAATTGTAAAAAACAATTTCAGTTCCATAAACTGCGCAAGAAGACTACAATCTGTACCTTTAAGTTATATATGTTTGTGGCTACGAGAATTTTTAGAATTTTTATTTTCTGATGCTACTGTATTAGAAATTTAAGTTTCGTATTATTAAATCCATTGTAAAAAACTTTATAAATATGTGACGATTGAAGTATTTAATATATATCTTCGTTCCTTTGTATATGCTTTGAAGACATCATTACCTTGAAACTTTCCGTTTTTTTATCAAAACAAGTGTTACAGAATTTAAATATGCAATAACTTGTCAATGTTAAAAGATTTCTTTTAAATT
The DNA here is from genome assembly GCA_018907035.1 of Sycobia sp. Sy_11. NCBI lineage: Eukaryota > Metazoa > Arthropoda > Insecta > Hymenoptera > Epichrysomallidae > Sycobia > Sycobia sp. Sy_11. The sequence continues at coordinate 305,497 of JACCIC010000169.1, read as the reverse complement.
CTTCTGTCATATAATATACTTATATAGTTAGAATTTAATTTCAGTATAATTAAAGGTTGTCAGCATATGTCAAGATCTCTGAAAAAGTTACACGTCTAGGTAAGACATTGCCTATAGTCCAGAGTTGACTAGACAGTTGTTAGTATGGCAAGCTCCTATCTTTGATGTATTTGTTACAAGGAAATATACGCCGGTATTTTATTCAAGCAATTATTGATATGTCTTACAAAAACAACGATTTAAGGTGTTATATGGTACTTTAGTTATAGATATGGATTAATCCAATTCCAACTTAACTATTTTTGACTAACCTCCACACAATTTTACACATTTTTGCAGAAGTATTGGTAATCATGTGATCTTAATGAGGTTCTTTCTAGTCTGCGCTAGTCAAAACTTGCCCAAAATATCAAATATATCAATTACCAAATTTATGTTAAATTTTGGGATTATAAATTAAAAAATTATTTTAGTTAAAGATTTTAGAAGAAATATTGTAATTGCATTCTTTATTTTTTAATAATTAAATATAGATAGGCATTCATTGGATTGTTTTCTCTTAAATGTATAAGCGGATATAATAAACACACACACACGCGCGCACGCGCGCACACACAAAATTATCGTCCTTTATTAGTACTATATTAGTACTATATATTCATAGTACTTTTATCGTATTATATTAAAATGCATGGTCTCATTTTATGCTTCCTACGTGTATATTTTATAATCCGGTATAAGTAGAACTTTTTTTACTTACTTTAGAATATTTATGGATTTTGTACGTAATAAACGAAATCGAAATACACTACCTCATAGGGGAAGTTTAGACGTTTCAAACCATTATTTTTTGCTCATGGCAACTCTTTCTAAACTTCACACAAGATATTTTTCTTCGACATTTTTTTTCATCTTTTAAAAGAGCCCATGTATGATTCACCAAAAAATCATATTTTCAAACTCGAATTTCTCAAATATCTGTACGTAAAATGAATAAAATAAGGATACCATTAGATTCACGATATTTTTCTGTATAAAAAGAGCTATTTCTGTTCATGTAATTCATCTGGAAGTAACCTCCTTAAGTCAAAGAATTATGTTACAGTTTGGGAATATATAATATAATAAGCAATAAACGTACGAACATAAATCCTCTATTGAAACTATAGGAAGTACTGGAGGACATGACAAAATAAACTTTGCTTAATTTTTCTACCAATAGAAAAACATTGTTATTGTTTTCGTCGTTGTGTAATTTTCGTTGAAATGAATTAGGAAGTATTTTTGTGTAATCAATCTAAATAACGTAATACTTTACTACATTTAGTAATCTAGGGGTTTTACTGAGTCAGTTTAGGAATACACAATTCTGACAAAACGTAGAAGATTCATTATTGTAATAAAGTATAATATCTTACAAATGGAACAGGTACAGAGTTAGGTCTTAAAACCTTAAATGGCTCATTCTGGAGCTACTCGTAGCTACCTTGGTTAATCTGGTCCAAATTCTAATCTGATAGACACTTTTTGTATATTTAACAATATTTTTTTATCCGTGAAAAAAATTTACTTAAAATTTTATAAGGTTCCTCTCAAATTTTAAATTATTTATTTTTAGCATAAAAATTTTAAAATTCCAGAGATTCGCTCCAATGAATAATTATTGGGTAGTTTATTTATCAATGTGAATTGAAATGACAGTATCGAAATTTGTTTATTATTAACTTCAGTACTAAAAAAATTTTACAATATGAATCCAATGTTATGAAATTAACATTATTTAATTAAATTAAATTGTATATTCTTAGGACAGTAATGAGACATTTTCTAATGAATTTTTTGTTAATATTTTATTAATTTAATTGCTAATGGATTTCAATTATAAATTAAAAAATGTATAATTGCCTACAATGCTCTCTTTGTGTGATTGGTGTAAGTTTTACCTGATATAGGTATAAGGATAGATAGATAAATGTAGATCAAGTATACCGTGTTTTTTGTTTGACTACATAGAGATCGAATTTGATGCATTTCTCTCCCCCCCCCTCTCTCTCTCCCTAATGCCATCAACGGTTAGATTGACGAGGATAAAAACTATTATTTCCTCAATTTTATTTCTATTTCTCTCACACAGAACTCCAAGTCACTCGGTTCAATGGGCAGAACAATTTGCCTTGTTCGGTTCCAACATTTTGCATTCCATATGTCTTAAGCTTTCTGATCTTTTTCGGATTCAATACATAGAGAGCATTGTAAATTCCATCATCTCCGTGTGCTGAGTTATTATGATGTGATAATGTTACTCACATTATCTTGCACAAGGGGATTAGCACCAAGATGAAGAAGAAGATTATAGTAATGCCCATTGTCAGCCAAAATTGCTGCATAATGTAGTGGCGTGCGGCCATCCAGGTCCAAGGCATGTGCTGTTTCCGGAAACCTTCCAGCTAAATATCTGAACATTTAATATTTAGATGTTAATATAGACATTAAACATATTTTTTTCTGATGCAGATTGAGTTTTACTGTTTTGCTAAATCTACATATTTATAAGATCATGCTGACTAACTGATTTATCAACGTGCATCCAAAATTACTCCTAATCAAATTCAAATCTTGTCGACCTAATAAACGATTATAAAGTAAGAGTTACTTTTAATTTCATCCATGAAGATATTGAAAAAAATTAAACAGTTTTAATTATATTTTTTATTATCATTTTGACAACTTTAAATGTTTTTAAAGATCTGAATTCAATTCTGGGTTCATAAGGTTCTACCTAGAAAAATATCTAAATATATTTTCCCGTATAGCTTCTCAATTATTTGTGAATTAAAGTTGGGCCAGTTGCAAACTCATTACTTTAATAATTAATTATCCGTTAACCTGAGGAAATTCAGTCAAACTTCAATCGAATTATAAATAAGAAAGTATATACAAATTGGCTAGAACTTTTTTGTTCAAAATGTTATTCTTTTTTTGAAATCTGGTATTAAAAAACAGATTGATATTAAAAAATTTTTTTACCTAAGTTAATTAGCGAAAAGTAAAATTTTTCAATAAAAAGTGCCATATCATGGAAATGGTAGAACGTTAGGTTCTAAAACTATACAGGATATGTTTTGGAGGTAGTTAGAGTTAACCTTATTCAAACTGAACCCAATTCGTCACACATACAAGTTAGAATTTTAATTTTAAATTATTTAGATTCTTAATTAATCTAGTTCATCAATAATCGTTTTATTTGTACTGATAGTCAAAATAAGTATTTTTATTTTCTATAAAACAAAATTGTTCTCATTCAATAGTTTTCTCGACACAATAATAAGAAAGTTGTTTGTAGCTCTCATCAATGAGTTTAGACATAGCATATTACCACCAAATTTTGTGCGGCCATCATTAAATATATAGAAACTCTCGGATATAATTTCATAAAAGATATCATAAAAGTTCAGTATCAGCGGTAATTATTAGGAGATTTTTAACGATAGTTATTACCAACAACGTATTTTCAAAAAAAATATATCTGCTTTATAATTCAAAATAGCATGAAATATATTGAAATATTATAATAAAAATTGCAACACACGTAATAAGTTAATCGTATTATTATAATAATATTTTCGCTATTGGCATATTATAAGTAGATATTTCATTTATATAAATAAAATTTTAATATATACTAAGATTATGATCATAAAAATATTCAATTTTTAAAAGTAATCGCGAAAGCGAGGCTCTTTGAGTCTTTACATATGTTTTTAATATGATTTTGTCTACGTAAATCATAGGAGCCTTGCCTATAAGAGACATTAATCTTTATGCAACCTTAATCTTCATCCTAACATTGAGTTTTGCTTGATTTCTGGATGTAAGAAAAAAATGACATAAAAATTTAAACATATTTTCTATATGACTATGCTACTAATTTTTTTATTATTTATATATTATTAATTTTACGATTTTATGAATGTCGAATAATTCCAGCTGTTTTCTTCTTCAATATTGATTCCAAATTCCCAAAACCCCTTATCGATGAAATTTCTATTTTTTGTCATTGGATTTATATATATTAATGTAATAGACAGAAGGGCTACAATATCTTTCAAACAAAAACTAACCTGACAACTGGGGTGTGGCCAAAAATAACAGCGACGTGTAAGGGCGTGGATCCATGTGGCGAAGACGGATCTTTTGCAACGGCGAATTTGCGCCGATCCAGTGATATTTGTAGATCCTTCAGGTTGCCATCTCTTGCTGCCTTATGCACGGCGCGTATTTTAGCCTATTTGAACAGACAATTAATCGCGCTAGTCAGAACGCAAATCGGCTAGACTATTCGCTAACTAGATTAATAATTAGTCTATTTTTTAAAAGATCGACAATTTTGACGTCCACTTTAACATTTCGTCTGTATAGTTGATATTTTTGTTACAAGGAATTCATGTATAGTTCACATATACACCGTTTGCAGTACAGAAAATGATATTTAACAAGGTTAATTTGTTCATTGTATTTCAAATTGAGATTTTTAATTAATTTTTTAATCAATTTTTCTAGCAGGTTTATATAAAAAGATTTTTATTTACGTAAAATATAATTCATAGAAACGCAGTTTCTTATTTTTGTTTGAGGTAACAAACATTACTTACTATATCACGAGCCTTCTTATAGGCCAATTTAGAAAATGAAATATAACATTTGTTTTCATCGATTTATCTATTTAAAAGCATAGTGAAATAAGTAGTTTTGTGGTATAACATATATAATCTAGCGTTGGAGGTTTTTTTGTAAAAACTGTAGGATGACCGTGAAATGTATCTTCTATGTACATTTTAAAATGAAAAAAAATATGCAATAAATTATTTTATTGGAAAAAATCGTTTATGAATTTTTTTAGAAAACTTTTCCACATTATTATTTTTGTGAATTTTATCAGTTAATATTTTATAACTATGAAATGATATAAACGATCGTGAAAAAAGTGTAACGACTCGCCCCGTCCATTGGTCGGAAAATTGAATTTCATTTCACTGGAAAGAGAAAAAACTTGCCATATAAGCGGGCACATTGTCGATGAACGCCTGGAGCTCTGGGTTGCTCGAGCTCCTGCCGACGAGTCGGTGGCCTTCGCCGGTCAACACGAGAGCCGCCAACTGTTCCATGGTGCCGTTTCCCACGAGCTGCGCAGCCTCCTCGTCCACCACCTCCACATCCTCCACCTCGTCCTCCTCGTCTTCCTCGTCCTCCTCCTCCTCCTCAGGCTTCTCGTCCTCGTCCTCCTCCCGAGCCTCCGTCCGCTCCTCCTCGGCAGGCGCGGTCTCCCCCTCGTCCTCCTCCCCGTCCTCCTCCCCGATCACGGGCTGCTGCGAAACATCATCACCGCGCTGCTATATGTACACGCAATGAAGTGTGCTCGAGGTAATCGCGAGCCTTGTATACGACGCGCGCGACGACGAATCGCTGCGATGATAATCGAAGGATCGGTAAGACGGGTGCAATATACATATCGAGAGTTCCCGGGTGTTGCGGGATGCCGAAGACCCTCTCGTCACGGGCTATTACTATCCACTCGAATCTCGCCCCAAGGAGGCGCACTGCCGATTCATTTCACAGACTTTCGTAATTTCTCCTATATTAACAAAGTAAGACACGAGCAACGCGACGATAATTAAAAGAAAATAGAGATGAGGATAAGCCAAAACTCAAAAATTCACAGAACTTTTCCCTCTTATGTAACAATTCGTCCGCGCGAGCTCCGAGCCGATGAACCGAGCGCGGCTGAAGCGATTTCACTATACATTAACTATTTGTAAAAGCTTCACGTTCTCTTTGCGTTCTGTATATATATATATATATATATATATATATATATATATATATATATATGTAGAGAGAGAGAGAGAGAGAGAGAGAGAGATATGTATAATGCGCGAGGCGCGCGTATCGATTGATCTTTTTCAGTGATGTACGTCGCAGGTGCTCGCGGCTTTTATGGGGAAAGCCGCAGGTATACACGTGCGCGTGTGCTATCGATCGCTATCTAGTTTGTCGTATTATAATATGCATATACACGGAAGCGCACCCTTATATATGTATATTATGTATATACGTGCACATGTCATCCGTGCGCGAGCGAGCGCGCGTGTCCATCGGGGTGACGCGACGTTTATTTATTGGCGCCCCAAACTATACATGAATATAATACAGGGGTATATATATATACAAATGAAATGGCGCGAGTGTCGCGGGTGTAATTGACCGTAAAAGTATAAAGGTCGCGAAGCGACAGTCTAACCCCTTTTCCAGATGGGATATATATATGTAATGGATTTTAGAACGAAGCCGACCGATTTATACAATAACGACGTGTATTTATATGATTTTTAATTGAATGCCGAATGTCAATATTGTTGGTAAGATATATACATATAATCGAGGGGTTTAATAATTCGAAAATTACGCGTAAGTGATTATTCGTTTAGGGTGGCTTCGATGGTAAAAATAAATCGCCCAGTGTATAATTAAAATAACATTTGCCGCAGTAATTTATTTTAAATAATAAATGATCTTTTCATTCGTGACTAAAAAAAGACGTTCTGAAAAATCAATCCCTATAAGCACCGGTAAAGTTTTATCTGTTTTTGGTGCTAACAATGCTTTAAGGCGACTATATACGTATAGCACTCCACTATTTATATAAATTACGTGCGCGCCCATTTCCTTCTCATCGATAAACCGCCCCCGGTGTTTTATCGATTTACACGTCTTCGCTTCCTTAAAGTGATTGCTAGAATAATTAACGTTAAGGACAGGCTCTTTTTATTTAAAACATTACAATTGAGCTTGATGCTTCTGTATAAAAAATATATTGGTAGTTTTGCGTAAGTGTTTCTTACTCTATTATAACGAAAAGGACATGCGTGTAAAATATAACTATATGTGTATAAACATATTTTTCTTCGAACGTATAGACTTAAAAATAAAAATCAATTCTACAAAGCTTAAAAAATTCGCTAGGCAACGTAAATTATAATTTGCAAATACTAAATGGTGAGCGTCGAAAGCTCCGTCAGAAGCGAATTGTTGAAATTCGCTCTTCTCTGCCATGCACGTCTGGTGCAAGTGTTTTACAATTGTGTAAATTTTACTAATTTTTTTGGTTATAAAATAAAATTTCAAAATGGAATGAAAATCTAATTTAGACGAATTCGTAAAAAACATTAATTAACAAAAACTAGATGAATAAATTAGAGCTATTCTAATCGTCATTCCTGAATTAAAAAATTGTATACAATCACTCACCATTAAAGAGTCTGTACCTGATTTATCTTCGTTCTTCGTTGCGAAAGCCACTTTTTATATATAAATATTTTCAATCTATAAAACATGATCAACAATGCATGGATTTTTGTAACGCTGACCCATCCTTTTCTTTTTTCAATAACACTCGTGAAAAATTCTTCGTGGATAAATGTAAAAATTATTCAATATAAAAATTAAGAAAAATTCAGTTAACAAAGGCCGAGTAAAATAATTTTTGTAAATTTTTGATACATTACAATAGTTACCAATTTATTTCGTTCTTCATATAAACACAGAAAATCATAAGTTGGTAAAATCGGACCGTTTAAATGACAAATTAGCGTATTTGACTGAATTTTATGCCTATCAAGCTTTGCTCAATTATTAAAAAATTTAATTATTATAAACAATAAAAATGATAATCATGTTATTTGCACTATTTTATGTCTTTTATTTTAACATTCCATGTATTTTAATTCATCACATTCAAGCATTTTGTACTATTTCGTACTATGTACCCAACTGTAATCTCAGCGCTATAAAAGATAAAAAGTTACTTTGGGAAATAATGACATGAAAAGGACAATGAAGAAATAATGGTAAACTGAAATAAAAGCTAATAAATGAATTATATTATTTCATTGCACAGAAGGGGGAATTTTCAATAAATATTAAATAAAAAAGATCAGTAAACAAAAGTTATATTTTTGGCTAAATTAAATTTTCATTGACTTTGAAATAATAATCAGACTTAAAGTTTCTGTAATCTAAACACCAACTACAATATTCGATAACCAAAGCTTCCGTGAATCATTGATGTATATATATATATATATATATATATATATATATATATATATATATATATATGTAATAATATAATAAATGCGGACAACGTGATTATACATGAATAATGTGAAACAATGAACTGCATATGGATAAGGAATTTTCAAAGTATTAGGATATACAAGACAAATAAGTATATTCATAAGGTTTATTGAATATGCTGTGTTTATAATTAGTGTATATACAAAACATAAATATATATCAATTTGTAGAGTGTTTTTTTTCCAAATTTCATTTTATTATAAAGCGTGCTGTTATTAAAAATAACTTTAGGAACATAACTGGAAGTATTTGTTAAATATATTTTCATAAAAATTATTTTGTAAATTGCTAGGTATATGCGGCTGCTTAAGAAATCTTTCTGTAAAAAAATATTTATATAAATCAAAGTTGTTCAGCATTAAAAAATGCTGTTACTGCTCAAAACAACATTATTTAAGAAATACTTCAAAAAACTTCTATTTGCGTGTTTGCAATTTAGATAAGTGTTATTTATTAGTTATCTTTATATAGTGTCTACATTGCTCTGACATTAAACATATTATGATAATTTCCGTCATATAGACTAAAATTAATTATTTATTCCGGTCTTGTATAATAAAGAGTAACGCACAATCACAGCTGATATATACTATAAACTATTTTAATATATTGTGCTCACTATATATTTATATATACTTGATTCTGTCGAAAATCGACAATATCATAGCTGTAACAATCAAAACTATCGATATAACATCGTCGAGACAAACAAACACATAAATATAGGATTTTGAAATAAAAGGTGACGAAAAAATTAGGTATCATTATATTTGTCATCTTTTATTCATTCAACTCGAATATTTTCTTATAACTTTAAAGAATACGCTCTCTGCATTTTAATTAGTATCATAAAAGAAATTTCTTTTTTGCATTGATTTCAAACCCATCGTTTTAATTTTTTTAAGTTACAAAATAATATTATCTATGAATTGAAGCTGACGAAGATAATACGAGGTTTAAACCTATCACTTTATGGAGAAGAAAATATTAATTTCAGTTATAATTTTTGTTCCGGGAGTTTGCAGGGAAGTCGTTCTAAGGTATTATATTAAGAAAATATAATATAAGAACGCCAATTAAGATGCCACCCCCAAGGGATTTTGCCCTGGAGTTGCATCCTATTCAGCCCTATAGTTATGGCGGAACATTGCCCTACTTGCAATACAATTAAATGGAAAATGATATTCAGGGCATTTCAATTGTTCGTTCACGACTTTCTTGTTCAATCAGAATATGAGATAATATACTTTGAAAATTTTAACTCATTATTGTTTAGTTATATATATATATAAATAATAACTGGTTAAGCAACAAGAAATTACAAAAGTCTTGATTGTATGCAAATTTAAGATCTAAATTGTTTCAGTATGCACTACAACAACCATGAAAAATAAAAGTTTTTATATAACTAATGCCTATAACCATATAACAATGAATAAATATATTCTCTCGTTCTACAGTTGTTCCTGCATTAATTTGAAATCAGAGAACAAAAAGAAAATCAACACGATACTTAATTGCCGAATACTTGTTTCCAAATTATAGCTTTTTAACAACAGAACAATTATTTTGCGAAATCGAAAAGTTACGCTGTAGTAAAAAATTAATTGTGCAAAATTGTCTTAATTCGCGGTGGCTTTCTCAGATATTCTTTTGGGGAGAGTTCAACCTGAACTGTACCTTCCCTCGTCAATAAAAATAACGATAGATTTTACAGCTATAAATATATATATATATATATATATATATACATATATACGAATATAGAGAATTCGGTGTTCGGTAAACACAATGGATAATAACATAGCGATTAGACTGATTTCTCAGCGCCTCTAACCTGCTCTTCATCGTTAGGCGTATTGCCGACACCGGAGTCGGCGCTACTCGGATCGGCCTTCTCGTCTTCCTCGGCCTCGGGTTCATCTTCCTCTCCCTCTTCCGCGGCTCCCTCGGTCCCTTCCGGAACGTCTTCCGTTTCCAGAGAGACGACCGCAGTTTCGCCCGGGGTTTCATCGGCTTCCCCCGGGGTCTCCTGCGCTTCCTGCGAAGATGCTTCGGCTTCCCCGGGTTCGGCCCCACTTTCCTCGGATTCCTGGCCGGTCTCCAACGAAGCGACGTTGTCGGCCTCGGCTGCCGCGTCCTCCTCGGGCGCGTGCTCCGTCGATTCCTCCTCGTTCTGTTCCTCGTTATTGTTATTGTCGTCCGCGAGATTGTCGTCCGCGGGATTGTCGTCTTCTGGCCGAGCCTCGTGCGACTCTTCTTCGGGATTCTCGCCATCGGCCAGCGATGGCTCCTCCTCCTCGTCCTCTGGAGGCTTTTCCTCCTTCTCAGTTGTCTCGTTTTCTGTATTTTCAGTAGCATCGAGATCGTCTTCGGCGTCGCCGTTTTCATCCTCTTCAGCTGCTTCGATACCGTTCACGGCGTCCTCGGCATTCTCCATCTATTATTTTTTCGTTTTAAAGAAGATATTCGTTTTCCGAGAACATTGCTCGATCGTTGATTTTACGGTATAATTTGACGGAAATTTTTCGTCTTTCTATAGGATCGGAGATATGAAAGTCTTTAAAACGCTCTCGTATTGCATTAATAGCCTAAATTGATACATATAAAAATACAGCACAATTCAATAATATAAACATAATTGTACCATCTATTTTATAATATACAATAATTGAAAATTCCCTATTTCTATACAGTTGAAATAAAAAGAATAATAATTCCTGTACATTTTGTTTTATCTCGTGTAATCATTTTATTACACCAAAATTACAACATAACTATATATAGTCTAATTAATTAATTTTTAAATTTAAAGTTTTAAATAAAATATCATTTAAATACTAAAAATATGGTTTAATATTTTTACTCTACATTTGAACGGTTTGATATAATTTTGCTTATATCTATTTGAATTATTACCAATAGAGTTATAAAAAAGGTAATTTATTTTTATGAATGTGTATTAATATTACATTCTAAATAATCAGAAATGAACATGCTGCTACTGTTAGCAGTTAATAAATTAGTAATAAAAGCAAAATAATAATATTTGATTCGTGTCATTCAAGTTTGTTTATTTCTTAGTTTTCTTTATTAATGTTAAAGTGTTCTTAAACATACAATCATGTATTGCGCTTCCGATGCATAATTCACTATCATACTATTCTTATATTAAAATACATTACATTCATTACATTCGAATTTTTGCCAAGTTTAAAAAATCTCTTCAATTAATTTCAGAAATCTTATTATTTTGATTTTAAATATATTTATAATATACATATATATATATATATATATATATATATATATATATATATATACATTATTATTTGTATATATTATATCATTATTATATACATTTTTTAAATTATATATAATAATAATTTATTATGAGCCAATAGTGTTAATATAATAATTAATTATTAATGTAAGAAATAATTCAAATCAAAAGAAATAAACAATTTACGCATAAAATAGACTGTTTGAATTAAAATATCTATAAAATCTGGTGTTGAAATATTTTCTAATTTTTTCTTGGTATTGTTAGAAGGTGGTTAGAAGTAATTATCTGTATTACGAACATCGCAAATTCAATAATTTTGTTCGTATTGTACATTTTGTACTACTATTCATAAATAAATTAATAGCAGTAGACTATGAATTAATTTACTCAATTCAAGTTAGTCGACACGTAAAATAAAACTAAAAAAGAAAATTTGAATTTTTAATAAAATACCTGAAATGAGTAAATCAATATGGCACTGCATTTGAATTCATGTAACAGTGACGTTACCATTTAATAAATATCGATTTAATAAATATAGAATAAAAATTTCTAAGAAGTTCTAAAATAGATGCTTATTTGTCTTGTTATTTACGATATCATAGCTCAAAATAATTATATTATATGAAAAAAATAAAATGCAATATATCTCCCCTCTTAAATTTCTATTAATTCCTTTAAAAGAAGGACGACAGTGTAAGGTGTTTTATATTATTTTAATTTCATTCATAGTCGACTACATAATATATGACAAATATATATATACACATTACTAAATTGTTAACTTTATTCATTAAAAGAAATATTTTCTTATTCAGTATTTATTACATTATTTATAATAACATATATACATCGAGATATTGAATATTAATTATTATTTAAAGGTGTCTATAATAAACTCCTTAGCATAACTTAATCAATCTCTATTTATATACCTAAATTGAGTTTCATTTTTTAAGCTTTGATTTAGGTTAAACAATATTAAATGTGAAATCTTGTATTTACAAATTCTTAATTGTGAATACAAATGAAAATTATTATTTGATAAAGTTTTTATTAATTAGACATCGACTACAGTCTACATGTAGTATAGCACTGATGATTTTATTTAATACTACTCAAGCTGATTTGAAGCAATGATAAAATAAAAACACTGTAGTACTTCTTAAAAAATTTTTAATTAATTCTATATATTTAAAATGAGACATAATAAGGAAATGTAAAATGAGAAATAAAACATAATAATTTTACAAAAACGGGTAATAGATTTGATTGTTAAAATTATTATTCTAATTAAGAATCCAGTACTCCAATTGTTTGATTCATTTAAAATGAATGTTCCGATGTAACATAAAATCGAGAAGAAAGACGAAAAATTTCTGTTTAATTTGAAATTTGTAAACTTACTTTGAGAAGTGATAACTGTGCTAAATGTGATTCAAAATATTATGTGAACACCTATGTCTTCTATAAAAGTTCAAACGTGGAAATTATATATTTTATTCAATCGTGAACAACAACCAATATTGAGTGACTGCGTGCTTCGAATTGAATAAATGAAAGGACGAATAGTAGCATGTGAAATTGGCAAAATGGCTAATGAATATTTTAACAGGATTGACTTAATGAAGTGTACATGCATTTTGCTTATATATATTTTACCATGCAATTGTAGATTAGTATACCAGTGTATATATATATATATATATATATATATATATATATATATATATATTCATCAAAAGTCTCCTTATTGTTTATTTTATGTTTATTAGTTTTTTATGTATAGAAAATTAGTAAGAAATTTTATTTTTTATTGAATCTTTTACTAAAATAACTTTGATCGATAATTTTCGAAGCGATATTATTTAATGACTAAGAGATAAATGTGTTAAATATATGAACCTTCAAATAATATTGTGGCTGTTCGATATACCCGCGGATACACCTTAACAGTACTAATATAATTATCAATTATCATATCAATATTATATTTATTAATTTTTTTCATTGCTTGAAAATAAAATATTTTTATTAAAATACTTAATTATTTATACCTATATATTATATATATATATATATATATATATATATATATATATATATATATTATATATTTATATAATAGAATTTCTTTACATTAGATTAAAATTGCATTCGCATACTAAAGTATTTACGTACAGTACGTTTTGAACTTATTAAAATTGAAATTTAACTAAAGTAAAATATTTAGATTAAAATATTATTATTTTAATATATGGAAGTGAAATAGAGTAAAATATTTTAGTTTAATAACTACTTTTTAAAGTAAAATAATAGAAAATTTCTATAATATAGAATGATTTGTGTAAGTAGATAATAAATAATTCTATAGAAATGGATTATATGAGACTTTTTAGGATAAAAACTATTTTAGCACAGAACTATTTCTCCACTTATTTTTGAAGATACTTCATAGTATATGTTTAGTATCACATAAGCTGCCATTTTGACCTGAAATATCAAGGTGATACGAAATTTGAGCAAAATTTTTTCTATTTTTCAACTAATAACACACGTCAAAACAGCATAATATTTAGATCATATTAATATTTTCAGCTGATGAAATGATACATACACCAGTTTTCCTTTAAATTCTCGTAATAAGTTATTCGATAATAATAGAGATTGACAAATGAGAACTTAGTTACTATATAATATAGTTACTATATAATACATGCTATTTGATCCGACAAAAATAACCATTATTTGATCAGTTTTATTGCAATATTTCAAGTTTACGCAAGACTTCTAAAGTAAAGAGAGATGGATTTAAAAATCGGATATACCGGCTCAACAATACGATCAAGTTATTATTTATACAAATTAAATCGATTAATTTTATATGTAGCCTGTTTTATAGTGTTACTTAACAATTTAAAGACTATGATTGATATTTTGTAAATTTCGCAGTTTCTGGCGAAAACTACCTCATTTAAATTTTCAGAAAAAAAAGAATTTTGCTTATAACGAGCCATACTAAAATTATTCTCCATCGGTATTGGCTACGAAAAAAATTCTATGTAAAAAAGGGAATTGAAGCCGTCATGCATCATAATATTTGCGCACGAAATGTAATTCATTCAATATAAAAATAAGTTTTTTAGTTAAATTCCTTTCTCAGTACATAATGATGGGGGAGATTTTACGGGCCTATTTTGAAGCGTGACCGTATTCGTAGGGTTATTATATAGGTGACATAATCTTTCATTGGAGAAGGAAGGTGTTAAATAATTTTCGAGTTTTCATGCTACGTTTTATCATACTTTTTTTCTATGACGAATGCTAATAGGGTAACGGTTTTCCGTATAATTTTTCAGTTATAATATTCTTTTCGTGGCAAATGCTGATGGGGATTTTTTTCGTATCATTTCTATCCCATTTCTAGAATGGGATAGTTTTAGTGGTAGCCATCGATTTGTAATAATATCAAATAAATAATTTTTTTAGCTTCAACTCTACATTTTTTATCAACAGAAATTTGTACTATTATAGTAGAAATTCTATAGTTGAACAAAAATTTTGTTGCATTACATTCGATTCGTCTTGGGCAACGATTTGTCTGAGGTCAGTGCCAAAAGACGTCAGATAAAATATTAAGAAGATTGTGGAATATTCAACCGAGCCCTCTTAACTTTAGGATTAATCACAGTACAATACATACATATATGTATACATATACATATGCATATATACGTGTAGATAACAAGTGGACTATTACGTATATATACTATATATTGCTCATCATTTTCTCGAAAGTTGTGTGTGTGTGCGCGTGTGTGTGTGTGCGTGTGTGTGTGTGTGTGTGTGTGTGTGTGTGTGTGTGTGTGTGTGTGTGTGTGTGTGTGTGTGTGTGTGTGTGTGTGTGTGTGTGTGTGTGTGTGTGTGTGTGTGTGTGTGTGTGTGTGTGTGTGTGTGTGTGTGTGTGTGTGTGTGTGTGTGTGTGTGTGCAAGGTGCTTATGGCGGTGACGCTGACGCCGTCGGCGCGCGCGTGGCGGCAGCGGCGGCGCGATGGCGGTGGCGGCGTCCTCCTCGTCGCTCGACAACACAAAAATGTACCTCGGGCGTGGCGACGTCCTCGGCGAGCTTGGCCGACTCGGCGAGCGCGTCCTCGTCCTCGGCCGCGCCGTTGTCCGTGGCGCGCGGCCTGGCCCGCGGTAGCGGCAGCTCCGAGTCGATTATGCGCCAGTCCCAGTGGCGGGGGTAGCTCGTGCCGGAGACGCGCGGCGCCTCCGGCACCATCACCAGGCTCGTCAGGTCCACGTCGGCCGGCCGATTTTTGTAGTACGACGCTGTCTTGTGCCTCTGTGGACAATGCACGTGTTATGCGTATAGCTATATGCGAGTTCCTCCTCCGCAACTCCGCACATTTTCGATTTTATCTACGTAGATCAAGTATGTATAGGTGGTATTCGCGTAAAGAGGAGCACGGCTTTTCTATTAAAGTTGCCGACAAAGCGAAAAAACCAATTATTTTACAAAAACAATTTGTAGTGCATTTTTCTGAACTGTTAACTACTTCGCAAACGACTGAATAACGTTCGGTTGACTCCCAATGAACTCAAATTAAGTTAAAGTGGCATAAGTAATGATGAAGTTTTGGTGATGAGGATATCATAGATAAATTGATAAATGCAACGCCATCAGATACAAAACATTATATATGTTAACTGTTTGTCAATAATTATATATTTTGAACATTATTTAAAATTCAAATTAATTGTGCTGTTTTTGCCAAAAGCATTTTTACTTCATTTAATTGTTAAACTGTTTTTGTAAAAAAACTATTTTTACTTTTTAATTTGACCTTTTTTTAACAATATTGAAAAGACTATCATTTAAAAACTTTTAATCTTGTTTACTTAATTTAATGTTGACATAGCGAGCTGATACAATTTTTTTCAGCCTCTGAAAGTTTCACTATATTTGTATTTTGGAATCATGTTTTTTCAATCCTCTGCCTGGAGTAGAGGGTTAAATTAATTTTGAAGATTTGAAAAATATTGCTGCGTAGAAAACTACAAAAATCATGAGTTAAAAGTTTTATTTTAAAAACATAATTTAAAAAAATTTTAAATAACTAAAAGGTCCAAATACATTAACTTAATATTATACATTAACGTGGAAAGTTAACTACAAGAGTAAAATTATGATCTGCTTATTGATTATTATACTTATATTATGGTTATAATGTAATTAAAATTAATATTTGATAAAATATATCGGTATATCTATGAATGTAACTTTTTTAGACTACATTAAAATTAGACGCGCATTTTCTATACGTTTTAACGATACCAGAATCCTATCAAAATTATTTAGAACATAAGAATTCTATTGAAAATTGATATATATGTAAAAATTCCTGATTGTCCTAAAAATAATCTCTATAAAAACGCTCATTAGGAATAGTTTGAAGTCAACTATCGAATGTCTTTGTTGAAATATAAAAAATTTGTACTTACTATTATAGAATCCTATTTTTGAAACTAATCAAACGTTTGACTTTCGATCAATGTTTTAGTTGGTCTTAGTCCTGTATTAACTTGTATTAACAAAATTTCCAATTTTTGTTTATTTTTGGACACGATTTAATTTTATTTTATAAGTAATAAGTAATATGTAATAATAATATAAGTAATAAGTTATAAGTAGGCTTTATTACTTATAGAAAAGGAGTCGATCTATATTAATATAAGATCTTAACTAGCTGTTGAAGAAATTGTGTACGAGAATTTTAATAAAAATCAATGCTTTATCGACAGTTATATCGAAGAAGTATTATATATTTATGGTATAATTAATTTCCACTGATATATTTCAAAATAATCCGATATTTATCAGAAAAAATCATTGATCAACTAGAATATGTGTGGATGATTTTGGATCTAGTCATTATTTAATATAATTTTAATCTTCATTATTATAAAACCATTTTCACATCTTTTGAGACGACTAATGAATAAAATGGATATACATTTCGCGATTAAAACTTTTTTCATGAACTATGAAATTATGTCGTAAACCTACTCGTGAAATTAAAATTCATTATTAAAAATCTTACACTGTCGATTTTATTCTCATCAGCGCCATTCTCGACTAACAAGTCGTACATGACTCCACCGTCTCTACAAACTGCTGCATAATGTAACGGAGTTTTTCCTTCATTATCCAATGAGTTCACGATCGTTGGATATCTTTCGAGAATTTCTTTAGTCAAGTCTACGTAACCTAAACCAGCAGCCTGTAAATCATTACAGAATTAAACTTTTAACAAGCTATAATGGGATCGGTAACCAGAAATAAAAATTTTCACAATGAGGTTATTTTATAAATATTTTATGCGATTGTGATAATTACCTTATGTAATACATTTAAACCATTGCTATCTTTACTACTTAAGATTATTGGCGAGACAGGTTCATCCACTTTATTTCGAAAGCTTTCAATGTCATTTTTTATTGTCGCTATGTGGATTTCTTTTATCGTGCCCTTTAAATATAATTATTAATATTTAAAAAAAATTTTTTAAAGATTTATTTATTTGATATTTAACAAATATCAAGATAACAATAAATAAATGGTTATACCAAATATTAGTTTTTTTTTCATTAAATGAGAGAAACAAAAAAAATCACGAACTGTTTTTAATACTTTTAAGAAATACAACTAAAAATTCTCGAATGTAATAAAACAGTCATATTTCAGTTTTTTAAAATACTATTTGATCAAGTAATTTCTGATGGACTAATCGTTTATGCACGTGTAGAGAAGTACATATTCGTGTATAAAATTAATTTTATTGATATTCGTATGTCAGCAATTTAATTAATCTTGTCGTACCATGATAAAAGGCACGGCTTCGAGAAATCTTTTGACTCGAGCATTGTTGCTCGTTTCGCAGCGCAATTTCGATCCATGACCTTCCCAAAGCACATGCTGTAGTTTTCCAATGTCTCGGTTGTGTATCCATATTCTTATATTTGAAGGTTTGAAGTCGAGACCTGCAAAAACGTTATTTTACTTTAATTTTATTTTTCCTTTTTTTTATTTAATGTTAATGAAAAAATTGTGATTTACTTCTTTATTTGAGGTAATTATGCGTTTGGATTAAATATTAGTAACTATCCAGAGTAAAATATATTTACAATACCGAATAATTACATATAAATTTTAAAATAAATAATTTCGATGAAAAATTAAGGTGATTGAATACACATAATATGCTTATAATTATTTCTTAGTTACATTTATAATTATTATTTATAATTATTGTTTCCATTTAGTTAATAGTCATATATTTAAATATTTAATTAGACAATATTTGTTTTATTGGCATTAGATCTAATTTGTAATCGTTGTGTATCTATTACATTAAACATTTTTTTTAATTCTTACAGATCAATCTAATTTTGATCATTTATATTGAAAATATTTCATTTATACTTAACATTTCATGTTGTAAACTACTTAAAATAATTATATACATATGTACGTTATGACGAATAAAAAAATTTAAATAAATTTAAGAAAATGTATAAAATTGTAAAAAATTAAACGTATTTTTAAATTATGTAATTTTTTTAGCATTCGATCTTACATAATTTACAGCACATTGAGTTCAAGGACCATATAAATAATTGATCGAAGAACAATGTGCAAAGACGTATAGAAACTATTTTAAGCGGATATAAAAGGTCGTTCAGTATTATTAGAGATTTAGTAAAAATAAATGGTTTTTCAGAGAGAAACTTCAAAAATAAAAAATATAACAAAAAAAACTTAAGAAAAACTAAAAAAGAAGTTTTGTAAAGATTAAATCATTTTAGTAACAATAAAACTTCGGCTTTAAATATTGAATTTCAATTTAAACTTTGATTTTAAATATTCTGCAGACTAAATTATTTCAATTGTGTTAAATTAGTATGAAATATATATATATATATATATATATATATATATATATATCAGTTTTAAATTCGCTATTGCGATTTACTTTAAAATGCTAATATATACACTGAACTTTAAATAAAATTAAAAATTCAACGTATGATAAAAATATAGTCAATTTTCAAATCAATTAATGTAAATTGTAAATATTTTTTCCAAGAATGGTACAACTCTATCATACAAAACTTTGTTTTTAATAAATTTTATTATATATTGAAAATAAAACTTAGATTTTCCAATACATATAATTTTACTGCTTATTCATCTTTCACATGCTATATATATATATATATATATATATATATATATATATATATTCACTCGGTTATCAAATAGATAATTTGTTTTAATATTAGCTATATATGATTCAAAATAGCTATAACTAAATTAGATATTTACTGTAGCTACATTGGCATATAATAATTTTACCAGCCGTCTAATCCGGCCCTAAAATTCAGCAGACGGGATCAAGTGCTCCTAACCAGACTTCGAATCGGCCATACCTACATAACGCATCAACATATTTAAAAAAAAGAAAATATAAATCTATGCGAGCGATGTCTGATACAACTAAATATACAACATATACTAATAGAATGTCCCAAATTTACAAAAGAACGGAGAAAACTTAACCTAAAGAATCATCTAATAGAACTACTCAATGAAAAGGAACAGTGCAAAAAGATTATTAAATTTATAGACGCCATAAATCTACGAAACCATGTATGATTTATAGCCTTAATATAATGTAGAATATGTACTATAATATAATGTATAATATGTAATATAAGTATAATATGTAATTGCATAATTGTATAAAAGTGTAACTAGCGTCGCTAATACCCAACAAGGGGGATGCGACTATAAATAAATAAATAAAACAAAAAAAAAAAAATTTACCAGCAATTAATAATATATGTTAAACTTTAAATGTCTTCTAAATTTCTAAATTGTAATTTTACATTATACCTTATGAAAAGTGATCTAAAATTTATTCGTACATAATCTTAAAATCTTTCTACTTTATTGTAGAATATTTTTTATTTAAATTTCACAAAGTTATATTTCTGGCACTTTCAAATTTGCAAGGGTATACCAAGAAATAGTTAACCGTTGCATTTCTCGAAATTTCGGGGTAGGAAGCGAAGATTCGGAATCCGACGAGCCCCTCTCCCACTTTTTGAGCACGACCCGATTCTGATTGCACTAATGTTGAAATCTCCGATTTTAGAGGTAGTAATTAAAAGTGAATTGTAGATTAGTATTAAGTTTACCTTGATTCGCAAACTAATTGAAAAATTAATATGATTTATCGACAATAATCTTGAACGATGATACGAAAAAAGTGGTCGTTGAACGAACCAACAGCTAGGAAAAGCAAAATTAGGTGATTATTAAGAAATTGATTTATTTTTCGAGACGAGTTTAACGAAAAAATAGTAAGAGATTTATTATGTTTTAAAATGAATAAAGGATCTAATATTTCTGTAAAAAGGCCGGGCCTTAACACTCGTCGGTCAAAATAAAAAATACGCGACGCTTTCCCGCTCTGCGTATCGTAATATTATTTACCTGATCGTTCGTCCACGTTCGGCCTCTCCATTATCGCTCCGCCTATCAGGTGTGAGCACAGTATGTCCGTGCAGGGATTCGCGCGGAGGCGCAGCCCGCGAGCGTCTAGCCGAGCACATCGGCGAGGCGACGGTGAATAGAGGAAAGATCGAATCAACCCTATAATATGTATCGAGGGGGTGGGGGTGCGCACCCCTCTGAACATTATATGCGCGCGAGCCTCTATGTATTTGACGAGAGAGTGCAAATTTACTATACACATATATATGCGCGTATACTAGTCTCGGACTTCTTGTCGATTTCTGTATATCATACTTCTATATGTATATATATATATATATATATATATATATATATATATATATGCGCACAGCTTGCGAGGCATTAGATAGCGCGTTCGAGCTGCCCGGTGCGTGGATTAATTATTCAGTTGCGCGCCGCGCTGCCCACGCCATCGCGTCTGGCGTTTGTTAATTATTATTATAATTATTATTATTATATCTCGCGCATTATCATGATTATTATTATTATTATTATTATTATTATTGTTGTTGTTGTTGTTGTTGTTGTTGTTGTTGTTGTTGTTGTTGTTGTTGTTGTTGCTGCTGCTGCTGTTGTTGTTATTATTTTGCGGCATATTTGCGAGAACGAAAGCTGCATATCCTTTTTACAAATATGTATAATTTTATACAAGATTTATTTTTTTGTATATAAGATACTTGATGTTATCCTATTTCTCTCATGATATATATATATATATATATATATATATATATATATATATATAATTTTGAAGGCCGTAAAAATTCAGGGTGTTTAGAAATTAACATTTTTATGT
This sequence comes from Sycobia sp. Sy_11, assembly GCA_018907035.1. NCBI lineage: Eukaryota > Metazoa > Arthropoda > Insecta > Hymenoptera > Epichrysomallidae > Sycobia > Sycobia sp. Sy_11. The sequence continues at coordinate 283,618 of JACCIC010000169.1, read as the reverse complement.
ATATATTTTATTATACGCTGAAAGTTTTACAAAATCACAATTATTTTAGTAATCAAAGTCTATGAATAAACTGTAATGTTCTGGTAGACCGTTTGTACATACTAGGTAATTTTTTCCTTTGTCAAGAATTTATCTACTTTGAAATGTTCATCGGATCGCCAAACGCTCCGTCGAATACAGTAATGTGCTTGGAAAATAATTAAAATTTTTTTCAGATTTTGAAAGAACGTAATACATATATACAGAAAAATGGTTCGAGCTATATTTATTGCGTTTGCGCAGTATAAATGCATGGGAAACACCGTACGTCGTCGTACATCGTAATACATTAGCGTGAAGCAATTCTTCAATACTAGATTAACTATTCAAGAACTTTCGTTATTTTAATCACAAATTTACTTTAGCATTTATATTGCCTAAGGTATTAGTTTTGTAGTAATTAATCGATTTTTTAATATAAATATTAACAATTGATTTGTTAATCGCTTGAAAGTAGATCAACATAATTATAAATTATAATATTGAAATCGGGTCTAATTTCATTAATTGGTTAACAGAGTTCCACGCTTTAAATTTCATTAGTATTTCGCGAGTAAATCCTATTAATATTTATTGAAAATTTTATTGTTTGTATTTACTTTTATCAATCTTTCGTTATTCTACCCTTGTAATTCAGGCACAAAACGGACAAATACGTTTAAAACAACTTGATTAATCGATATTTTTCGAAAATGGAACGAAATTCTACTTGATATATAGATAATATGCATGCAGACACGCAGACGTCTTAATTAATAATTTTTTAAGAAAATAAAAAGTAATTTTTTACTAATTTTTGCTCATTTAGAAATTAAAAAGTTATTATCAATAATATTTTAAGAAAATAATAATTTAATTTTGCGACTTATACTTCATAAACAGTTATATTTTAAACCAAATTAATATTTTACAGTTTGCAACGTTAAGCTCATTTTTACGTTAAAGTATTAAGAATCTACGATTTGATAATTTTATTCTAATGAGTAATATCGTTTTTACAATCATATAAACCAGTAAATTATTAATAACAGTTTACACATGTATGTTACTTTTTCATTATTCCAGTCTCCAAATTTGTATGTAAGGTCAAACTATGCGAAAAGCTTGGTAGATCCATATCTTTAAAAATATAGTGAATCCTCTCTTATTCTTAAATTAAAGGCATATTTCTCATGTAGTATATTTCACGTAAAGGTAAGTAAAAGAGGCACACTAATACAGACACGGCCTAAAAATTGCACCGATAATGAATTCTCATTGTATCTTAAAAATATGTGTTAGATGTGGCTAATTTTATTCATTTTTTTACCAAAATGAAGTATTTTATTTTTAAAGATTACATCAATCTAGCTAATTACTGCTGCATACTAATTTCTGTATTCGTAACGAAAAATTAAAAAATGTCTCGAAAAAATTGGTATAATTTCTTTTCGTGACTTATTCGTAGCATGTTTTAATTTCTAATATTTTTATAGTGTTGATTATATTCTAGTAAAGGAATGCCAACATTTTATTTGTCACTGCTACCTTTGAATGGCCACTTAAAAATGGCATTTATGCCTTTATAGAGATTGAAAATTATATAAAACATCAAGATATTCAAGACAAGAAGTCGAAAGATGTCATTTTTAATATTAATTAAGCAAGTGACATATTTCCTTTATTTTTAAGTTTTTATTCATATTTCCAATTTTTCAAAGTCAAAAGTGATAAAGCTGATTTTTAGTAAAAAGTTAAACATTTTTATTATTTAATAAAAATAATACAGATATGTATGATGAATTTTCGCATAAATAATTTATTTATAAAACCTTTTCTAAATACGGTAGCAGCGAGTTTCGTACCCAAGCTGTCATCTGTTTATTAAATAATGGCTTCCTCTTTTAAATTAAATGACTATTAAAATATAATTTATCTATAAAAAATACAAATAAATGAGTATAAATAAGCTTTAATTCAATGCAACGGCAACGAATATATGAATAACAATTTTTTTATAAAAAAAAGTATTTCAATAATTTATGTATGTCTTCAAAAAATTAATTTTATACTTATAATTTTTATATATTTTGATTATATCCAGTATATATATATATATATATATATATATATATATATATATGTGTGTGTGTGTGTGTATAATTTTCTAATATTCAATTCTATATAAGTTTTCAAATATATTTTTGTTAAGTGCGCTTTTAGGCTAGGGGGAAACGGATTGTTTTACTCTTGGATACGCGACTCATTCAATGTTTAATTTTCCAATAGCAAAAATGATATAACAGAAGGCTTAGATGAACAACAAACGTGTATGATAAATACTTTTAAAAATTATAAAGCTTAACCTGTATTTATAATTATTAACATTGAAACGTATTTGATAATTTTTGAATCGAGCAAAATTTTTTCTAGAGCTCTAATTATTATATAAAGGCTATTTAGTCACAAAGTACAATAATAAAACTATTATATAATAGAAATATACCCATTCAGTAGGTTATAATCTTTATACTATAATATTATAATTAAGTTCTTTTCCTTTTTATATATAGTTAAAAGATCGATTATACCAAGGTCCGTTATAAAAAGAACTTATAATCAAAACTTATATCAGTATCTGACGTCAATATTTACAAGTTATTTACGTAAATTATAGGTATCTATATAGTAGTGACTATGAAACAACACGATTGATTTGATTACATTTTGATATTAAAGATTTATTTTAAGTATACTTTTGAAAATATTTGCAAGTAAGTAATTTTAATGGTTATACTAATATAATTTATTTACACAATTTTTTCTGCAAGACATTATTCAATTGTAGGAGATACATAAATAAATGTGCTTGTGCTCAAGGATAAAGTTAACATATTGAAAAATGTCCGTCATGGTACTCATATTATATTACCATTATATATGTTCTTATAGCGCCTCGCTAGATTAATTTTGCCACATCTATAAACAATTGTTTAATTGACGAAAATCAATTAGTATACAGTTCGTTTAACAGTTTTACAATAATTAACGTTTTAGAAATTAATATATGTAGACTGTATGCGCGAAGTAATATATGCATATCCTATTTTTAATTTTATTTATATTAACCTTTAGATTAGCGGGATTTGAGAAATTTCAAAACCTCCGTTTTGCTATAAAAAAGTGAGTTTAGGCCATGCACAAAAGTGTAAACTAAGGCTAAGCCTTTGACAGATCGGAGCATGACGCCTCCAGGTGTCATCCCGATCCGATACTGAAGTGCGCATGGTAATTTTTTTCTTTTTCCTAAAAATCGTTAGAAGATTTACTAAGCTTAAAAAATGTTTCCCTGGGGGTTTTTGGGGTTACTGAATACGATTCTGCAATCAAAGTTTCAAAAATTCAAAATGGCGGATTCAAGATGGGGACCAACTTGACATAAATTTTTTTTTACTGATTATGCTGGATTATTATTAACGAAAAAACATGAGGACTGTAGGGGTCATCCTTGCCTCTAAAGGTTAAGATATTAAAATGAAATGAAAATTGGAAAATATTCGCAAATTTTTATTAAATTTATTAAATGTACACAGTTTAACTTATTAAAGATTTCGTATTGATGGCGAATGAACTTCTTGTAATTAAAAGTTATATGCGATTAATCGGTCTTGTTTATTACTTTGAATAGAAGAATATTATTTAGAGATTTAAACATCTCAAATAAATCTAGAGTACATAAAAAATATTACAGTTCGAATAATATGAAATTGATTTCTCGACTCTATTTTATATTTGTAAATTTCTTTGGTTTTAAATTAAAAGATTGTAAGATAATAAAATAATAAGTAGAAATTATAATTTCTCAAGGCTTTGGTTTTTATCTATATGAAAAGTAATATTGTTGAGATTATCAAAAAATATTATTCAAAGTTCTCTACTTCAAATGAATATGTCATTGATTTATAATCGAGCTTGCAGATATGAACATGCTATTACCAGAACACATATAAGGAGAATTATATTGTACTAATGTTAGTATTAAAATAATTTGAATATGATCAGAATAATTTACACATTGAGGTACATTAATCGATAGTAACTCCCTTATTGCCGATTCAATTAGTATAATATCCCGGGAAATGTCAACGCTCGCGCCCATCTAATAACTAATGGACAATGTTCGTTATTTACTATAAATATATACTACGATCAACCTGTCATTAGCTAATCCTTTATCGGGCATATAGAACCAAGTCCGCGCTGCGAAAACTTCCATGGGCAAATCGAAACTGTATACATAAATTTCTTTCTATTGTAAAACGGGGCCGAGGAAAACAATTGCCCAGGCGAATTAGTCGTGGCAAATATCTTTTTGCTGTTGCGCATGTATATATATATATATATATATATACATATATATATACGTGTGTATGTATGTATGTATATGTATGAATATATAGGTAAATGTTAACAGCCGTATGAAAAATTTATGCCGGAAGCGAGGACCGGGAATCGATTGCCTGTTGTACTTTGACTATAAGCTTCAAGGAATTTACAATGTCAATCAACAGCCAACGCGTATATCGAAGGACGCGCTCGTGACTCGCGAAAAGCTCCGCCTTTTACATATATAAGAAGAAGAGTATATTATTTGCTTTATATACGAAGATGAAAAGCTATCTCCTAATTACATTACGTTTACATTTTAATCGTTGAGCTGAAATGTAGAAAAATAGTATTTATTCGAAAATTATTAATTCTTTTTAAAATGCTTATTATTGTTCATTACTCTAATGTCTCTGGAATCTTTCCAATATGTAATATGCGAATTGGAATCTTGAAATGTATAATATCGATTAAAATTATAATAATTTTAAATGCGTAATTTACAGCTTTTGATATAATAAGGTTTATACTAAAAGAAAAAATCATCGCGATCAATATAATTTCATTAACAAAAGAAATGTTATTTATTTATATTTTAATTCCCACCGCTATTATTCTCAAGTTACTTTGGATAACTGTAAAAATTTCATCGAGTTCATCGAGCAAATCAGAATAAATTTAGTATACACAAAATGACAGCGATGATTGCAGGTGACCGTATAGTTAATAAATAAATTATTTGAGGCCAGGAAAAAAATGACCGATCAGCGACAATTGCATTTAAAGTTATATCGGAGTATGATTATAGGCACCTTTCAATGGAATTCCTTGCAAAGTTATCGACTACTCGAAAGCTACCGCAATCAATTTTCTTAATAGCGATGCCATGGATAAGCCGATATAAAACTTACATGCGGGCTTTTTTTCTGATCGATTTAGAATTATAAAAGTGTTTCCTTGAAATTTCAATATGTTATTAGTTAATTTTAATATTTTTACATTAATTTATTTCGATTATTCATGCGCGATAAAGAAAAATCGTTATTCATCGATTATGTAATAATCTTTGTTATGCCTAGCAGACTGGAAAGAAATTTTTTTAGCATACTGATTTTTTGCACAATATGCCATTTGGGAAATTTCAATTTCTTTTCCAAACATTATTCTTCGGTTGAATTTAGTCGATGTTTTATGCTTTCAAGATTTTCTTCTAATTGAAGACAGATTTTATTTTTGATTTAAGATACCTCGGGGATTCGAATCATGACAAACGTTGAAAAATTTTCTGTTTTACAGCAACGGAGATGTTGATTGTAATATTTTTCAAGAATAAATTAGCATATCGTTATTTTTATTATCGATAAATTTTTGTTCCTGTAATGCTTAAATTTCTTGAAATCCCCTTAACTGCGCTTTAAAAACATTTATGCAGGAGTGCTGAAAGAATCGAATAAATCGTCCATTATTACAGTTATAAAAATATACTCACTGCCGGTCCATTTGGATGCATCCCTGGCGCGACGCCTTCGGCCGGCCATTCTGTCGACGTCGGGCAGCTCGATCTCCGATCCGTGCTGCAGGTAATAGGCCGCGGGATTTGAGCGCCTGTCGCAGACGCTCGCGTCGCAGCCTGCCTCGATGAGGATGTCCCAGACGGCCTCGGGGTCTCGGCAAGCCGCGCAGTAGTGCAGCGCGGTCCTACCCTCCTACGGGGACAGAGGGGAGGGTGTAACGGTCAGAGTCGGATATATCACATGGTCACCAATGCAAATTTTACATTTCATATTATAAGAGACATTGTGTGTCAATTTTCACGTAGCAAAAAGTATAAACCTTGTTTTAAACAAAATTCTATGACAACGTCACGCTGTTTCAAATTTTAGTTAATTACTACCTTGATTTATATGTCAATTCGATATTGGTACAATAATGCTTCAAGAACATTCGTCAAACTGCATATAAGTGAGAGCCTTTTGAACATTTTATATTTAGAATTTGAACTTTATAATTTAAGATACACTTGTATCTCCGCATCGCGTTTCCTGAATTTAATATTTACATATATTATTTAAAATATATAGTATTTTTTGTCTGGTCGGTAAGAATTGACCTTAACGGCCTCTTAAAATTTTAAAATAATCTCGATTCAAAATATTTTACTCCATGGCTGTAACATGGAAGAAGGCTATTTTACTACTGACTAATAGAAAACTTTGCAATCAAGTTTTGATTTGATTATTATTTTGAATCCTCGATGTCGCGCCAATTCTCTATTGGTATGATAACATTTTACATATACCGTATCCTTAACTAGATGTTTATATCCTGAAAATTTTATTTTATTATAATTCAGTTTTGAAATATGCTATAAAAATATTATAGGACAGCAATGATTCCATTCCACTCTATTCATAAGTTCATTATTTACTTAGTCAAAAATTGATTTTGATCATTTGCTGGTTACACAAATTTTAGACTATTTGTAGATACTGTTCATCATAGTCAAGTATATACTTATAACATGCTTGATATTTTCTTTAAATAACACGATGATGTTTTAAGTGAATTTTTTTATTAATTGTATTATTCAACTCAGAAATTATAATGATAATAAGTCACTATTTATAAATTTACACTGTTTCAAAAATTTCATAGTAAGATAGTCTTTTCGATTGTGATTTATTAGTACTATATGATTTTATTTAATTTTTTTTTCTATGTTAGCACACTTGTTAATGATGAAAGAGATTGTTCTATAAATCATTTACCAAAGCACGTTTACTGATATTATCAAAATTTCATTGAACGATTGCAGGTCGACAATCTTCGTAATAGAATTATGCACTCAAGCCCAACCTTGGACAGGATTACTGTCATTGTGATAATCATAATATTTTAATAGAAAGGCTAAAATTTCTAAAATTAAATATACTCTTTCATTATGATAACCTCCAGAATTTGAATTTACAAAATACAAAAATATAAAATTCTAATCATAGTATATGCGATAGTATTTAAATTGAAACAAATTTTGGAGAGAATAAGTCCCTATTAATAATATATCTGTTTTCAAAAATTTGCGAGAGCTCTACCTTTTTTTCCTACAATTTAGCTGTCTTATTCTTGTTCGACAGCTATCTAATCTAGGTGTTCGAACTGTCTTAAAGCTTTAATCGAACTGTTACACTCTAATGTTTGGCACATGTATTGTATTAAACCTGGTAGTAATGTCATCTTTTCTGAAACAAATACTGCAGCATTGGTCATTGCCCTATCTGTTCCAATTTTTTTTTCAGTGTGAACTTGTACACAGCATTTCAATATAAGATCATTTTGAACGTTAGAGTACCTCAAAGATTTTTATACAAAACCAAAAATGTTTCTTTTTTTTGTAATATTAAATTTAAATCCACTGATTGTTTTGTTCAAGTTTTGAAATTTAGAGTTTGCATGGTTAGGTTTTTTTGAGTCTGTAAATCTAGGACTTCTAGTGGATTGAGAATTTTCTTCAACGAATGTTGTTGAAGGTCTCAATGAATTACATTTCGTAAAAACTCTCGACGTGTCAAAACAAAACGCTCATCATGTTTCGATTTTGACATATCGTTATCTTATACAAGTTATTTTTTGGATTCATGACGCTGTCTTAATCGTTTTATGAGATACCTACAACAGATTATTCTAAAATCTATTAAAAATGTTTTTTACATTACACGTAGTTGTAATTAAATTAATTTCGATTATATTATTTGATTTTATTGTGAACTTATTGAGACATTTTCTAAACTAATTTCAATAACAATCATATATTGTTAATAACTTTAATATCACGATTCTCAATACTAAGTTATAAAATTGAAAGAGAGTAATAGATTTTTTATAACAGATTAGAAGGTCACAGAAAGTAATAGATTTTTTTTATAAAAGATTTTTAATATCAACAGTTATAATCAATTTTAAAAGCTTATTTTCTTGTTTCACTACTAAACGGCATAGCCTAATATTATAAGTAATGCAACAATAACAAATGTGATATTTATTAAAAAAAAAAGATTAATTTCTTAATAAGTCGTAAGAACATATAGTGCTTGGAATTAAAATACTTAAAATAATTAATAGAAATACCTCACATCTTCAGGAACTACTCAACCCATTCAATAACGCATCTATATTATAATTGGTCTAACGCGAAAAACGTGATAAACTAAGAAAGCAAAAAAATGGAAATAGAACTTTTAAATTTATAAGCACTTATTTTGTTGTCTTTGACGTATGTTTTTTTTTTTAAATAAAAAGCACCAAAATGCAATGTTTAGCCATTAAAAGACAAACGTCAAATGATATTTTTGATATTTTTGATACAAGGTCCATTCGTGCTAAGCAAAGGAAATTTGGCCGAACTGTTCGACAGTCGATTATATTAGTCAAATAGGTAATAATTCAGGCTAAAAACTATGATTAAATGGATATTTTTGACTCACGACGCCTGTCGATACACATATGCACGGGCACACGCATGCGAGGCGATATAGATTCGCGCAAAACGATGGCGACTTCAGGGTGGTTCGGGAGGGAGGGGGGCTTACGACCGGCGACCGCTGGGTGCTAGCTTCGCGGATTGACTGAACGAAATACCGAAATGCGCGCGCGTATTTAGTTACTGAAGTATATATACATATATATATATATATATATATATATATATATATATATATATATTAATATGCAAGGTGTCCTGCTTCGACGGTATTCATCGCTCGCTCCAATGGGATGGGTTTATAGCATAGCTCAACCCTCCCTCCCGCGTGCGCGATATCAGTGATCGTGTCGAGTTCTCACTTTGCTATTGCCCTTACATATACTTCTCTTTGTATATCTCTTGGTTATATATATATTTTTTTGATATCTCATGTTTTATCCAAGTTTCTACTTTATCTGCTGCGAAATGTTCAAAATTTATCCTTGAACGTCTAGTCCAGTACGTTCCTCAATATAAATACGTATATTAATATGCAAATCGATAAAATATTCTAGAATTAGCGGTCGTAACTTTGTGGGTTTGTTTAAGTTATCGAATGATCCATAAGAATACGTGCGTCGAAATAAAAATGAATGTTAGTTCAGGTTTGTTTTAAAAGATCACTGTTCATTTCTTGATGTTTTAATAGTGATTTTGAATAAAACTAAATGCAACTAAGTAAAGGTAACGATGATTTAATAAATGTTTTGAAGAACACAAAGTACAACATTGATGCAAATCCATATTTTTTATATAAATCGTATTTGAAAAATCATCATCTACTGATAATTTATAGCAAACGCCGGTGATTATAAATTTTGCATTTTAATAAAACCATTCCATATTCCTCGTATTTGCCTAATTTACTGGTTATATTATGATAAATATTTATATGATATTCATGATACTCTAGTATCGTTAATCTTTGATATGACATCGTATAGATCATATCAACCGAAAATTCTTTAATGGTTGAGAAGCTCGACAATGTATTCTCGAGCCGTTTGAAGAATCGAACTGTTTGAGCTCTTTGAACAGTTCAATCATTCGAGCTGTTCGAACAGTTGGAACATTCAAGCTGTTTCAACGACTCTGTCAAACATTAAGGCAGAGAATTTTCTGATTTTTAGATAACAAAGGATTGAAACGACTGAAATCTTCGAAGTTCGAAGGGCCGGAGGGCCAAAATACTCGAACCTTCGACTGAACACTGAAAGATTAAAAAAAAAATAACACTCCCAGTATGAACATATTCACTGTATGAAAAATTAATATATTTAGGAGCAGAATTATTAATATCAAAGTTTGTTGTGAATAATTTATGAAATCAAATATTTTTGTATAGACTTACTAAAAAAATTAACAAAAACATTAATTTCAATTCAATTATAATGACATGTTTTAGGATGGTCGCGAAAAGTAAAGATTTATTAATAACTCAATTGTATTGTATCACTTATTTTATTTCATCGTAAAAATTCAAGGAAACTCTCCTAATATATAATCAGGTATACTTTCTTATAGTACATTTCAGCATAGCAGTAAAACTTGATTATTTATCTCGTGAGGCTGTTTACCTTCCGAACGAACCGAACTTCACAATGTAAAAGCACTATGGTTTAATTGTATTTTAAACGAAGAAACTCGGAAAATCACATTCAAACTGTGATTACGAGCAGAGCCGTCTCATTGTGTAAAGGCTGTACAAATCCGAGTTTTAAATCCCATACCTTATTAGGGACACCGTAACAGTAAAAAATTTAAGAATAGATCATTTAAAATAGATACATACAATTTGATATATTTATCTGTTTTCAAATAAATTTTTACGTAAGCACAAGACCCCGAGTAACCAAGACTCATTGCCTTAAAGATGGTACTGATTTCACGGTTAGAATAGTTTATAGCATCTTAAAGTATTTATGCATTTCATTCATATATGAAAAAGTTCTAATCGCTATAAATACTCGAATAATTATTGTAAACTTTCATTTGTTTGCATATAAATCGACACAATTGCGATCATCATTTTTGACGAAGTTTAAAATATTAATAAAATTTTTATTTTCTATTTGGATTAGAAAAAGACGTTATTTGGAAAAAAGTATGGTTCAAACATAAGAACAATAGCTTTAACATTTTAAATTCTCTTCCATATATCGATTCTAGTATTTTGTAACATTTTAGATATTTGTAAAATAAAGTACATTTCGTATTTCCTTTTTGTATTATTTCAATGAGAATTATTAAAAAATTATAATACAGTATGCAAATCTGCATAAGATGAACTTAAACGGTAAAATATATTAAATCATCTGACCGATAAAAATAATTCAGTTCTTTTTCAATATAAAATAATGAAATACTTCGAATATTAGATGCAGATGAACATCTAAAAAACACTTATGAATAAAATAAAAATATGCATTAATACATTATCTTGAATTCTGTTTATTTTTCTAATCAATTTCTGTATATTATTTCTAATAAATGCCTTAGATATAAATGTTGCTAATATCTTGAAATATTTTGTCCGATTTAGTAAAAAAGATAAATTATAGGTTCCTTATTTAGAATTAATCTTTTCCATTACAATAATCAAGTTAAAAAATTGCTGTTTACCTTATAGTCCATAAGGCATAGTTTTAATTGGTTGTGAACAAACTGGACTATAAGTAGAAATTTTCGTGCGTACGAGCATGAATCGGTGAAATTTTATAAAAAATAGTGATTACCGTAAAATTTGAACTTCTGAGTAGCGGAGAAATATTTGGCTTGTACGGGAAAAAGGAAAATTTAGAGTCCAATAAGAAAAGGAGGAGAAATGCGCGAGCGAAGCTAAAACGAACGGCCCGGCTGAAAGCTCGCGCGTCTTCGAGCTTACGGTACATATAATAAGGTAGGGAGGAGGCGAGGCAGGCGTTGCAAGAGCTGGAACCGGATAACGCAAGTGGTTCGAGTAGCCATTAGGTGCTCCTTACTTCTGGCGTCACGCGATCGCGCCCCCTTAATACTAATAATAATACGCTAAGAGAGCGCCGGCTAGAGTCTTTCGCACTATCGGTTATAGATGGGCTTAGCGCGAATTTTGCTTCACATATATTGTACATATATTCACATGCACGGGCGTTACGTAACGTACGCGGTAGCCTTCGAAATTTCAAGCGACGTCGTACACGGTGGTCCGCGGATTGCGTGACGCGGAAGACGGATGTGTGTGCATAGAGTGTAATACTGCGCTGCACCGGTCGCGCGCTTTAGACACGCTCGTACATACGCATATATAAAAGATTAAATAGAGATGAGCACGGGCATCATCGGCTGACTGACGCGCTCGGGCTGAAACGAATGAGTTTTTTTAACTTCTTTGCCGATACTTGGCGCGCACGTGCGCGTATGTGCGCGCGCGCGTCTATACTGGTTTAATTATTCACGAACACGTCAATTACGTGCACATTTTATTGGTCGGTATACAAATCCATATCAGAATTAAGAAAACTAAATTCATGGAATTTTACTTTTGGAACTGGAATTTTTTCAACATGTATACTATACTAATGGGATAAACTCTATTTTTATAGTCTACAGCCATAGGGGTTCTCGTAGTCGATAAAGGGCCAATCACTCCGACAAGTTTTTCAAACTACTTTTATACTCTCATTTCGAAAATTGAGTATATTTTTGCGTAAATTTTTTGTTTCCTTGCATTTATAGAACAAATAAATTATTTTAAATATCATTGTTATGATATTTTGTATAAGTTTCATTTTAGAACGAAGTTTGTTGTAGTTTGTTATACAAATCAGTTTTTTCTTTTACAATGTAAAATGTTTATATTAAAATTTATGAAACCCGACTTGTTGTACTAATATATTAATTGTTATACTCTGTCTTTACTATTTGTCTTACATCTACGGCGATACTGCGAATTTCTAGATTTTTTTTTGTCTCTAAATATATGTCGTTCTCAAACATGAAAATATTTTAACTTATTTTACTTTTAAAAAATTGAACTTTTTTTATTTTACAATAAAGAAAATTTTTATTTTACGTAAAAAAATATAACTTACTATCTTATTAATTATATTTTTGTTATTAGCAATAAAATTGTCTATTGTTTTAAACAGTTCCATATTAATACGATAAATATTAATTTAAATAAAACGACCATATTTATTGGTTAATAATCAAATGCAGTCGACTATTTAAATAAATGTACACCGAATATCTTGTGATTACGATGTCGTTTTTACATTGGACAAACAGGTAAGTTAATGAAACACAGTCATAATTTTAATTCATTACTAGTATTTAAATAATAAAAGAAATCACGGAAATTATGGAAATAACTAGAGGCGTTAAATAAAAAAGAGTCAGAACGTTAATAATAAAATAAAGAAACTTATTATGCCTTACGTATTACAATTAGACTACAATTTAAAGTAGATTTTGTATTCTACGTATTTTTCTCTTCCAATTTTTAACTCCACTTATTTTTTTGACACTTTGTTAATTTTGACTCTTCTTTTTATATTTATAATTATATATAAAATATAATTATACTTATATAATCAAAAATTTTTGTCATGTGTTTAGTCCTTGTTCAATCTTCAGTATGATTCGATTGATCGACACAGTTGTCGGTAATATAATAAATTTATTGTAAATCTGACCAAGTGTTAAAGTTATTTTTTCATTCATATTCGTTTAGCGAATTTTGTATCAAATTTACATAGAATTTATGCCTTGTTTTATAAAATGAACATATATATAAAGTTTTAATTTGATAATTTAATTGTTATTTCCAATAGTTCAATAAAAATAAGATTGGAAGCAACTCTTCTTATCATATAGATCTGGTAGTTACTAAATTAACAATATTATGATCTCTGTTAAAAATTTCTTTATTTTAGAAATATAAACTGATTCCTAAGAAAAAAAGCAACAAAACTTGAACTATAAAATCCATTTTCATACAAGATATCGTGTCTGCGACTTTTTAAACAATTGATTATGTTTAACAACTTAAAAAAAATAAATTATGCAAAAGCGGCTTTAATTTTCATAATCGGTGCACAAGAATATTCTCAGAAAACTTGTGCGTGAGTGACTGGACTTTATTGACTATGGTTACCTCCCTGTCATTTATACTATTAAACATCGCTATTTTTTCTCCATTTTGTATTCGCATACATTCAACTTATATTCAGTTTAATTAAATTTGTTAAATTTTTTCAAATCTGTAAAGAAATAACAGAAACTATTAATAAAATTCTAAATTTAAATATATCTATATATATATATATATATATATATATATATATATATATATATATATATACACACACACACACATAAAAATTATATTATGTAGTAGCAGAGCTTTAATGTATTCTAATTTTTAATGAATTAATGTGGCTCGAAAGAATTTTTATAATGAATTAGATATTTTAAAAATCTGAACAAATTAGAGTTAATCTTTATTAAGAATAAACGAAGTTATCATTTAATTATTGGATTCATAATCAGTATTTAGGCATAAGACGAGTCATATCAATATTGACTATTATTTCAATATACAATGATATTGAAAAAGATTATAGTATTTGATCTATTAATCAGAATAAAATAATAAAATAATGGACCAGGGATAAAATATTCAAGAAAAGTCGGATAGTCATAATGGATGATAATAAAAAAAATTATTTCTCAGTAAATTAGTCATTTTTTAAGTATTCAGAATAACATTTTCTATTATCAAGGGTGTCTAAAGGTATTTGTAGCTATGATAAACCGAGGCATAGCTAGAATGATAGTATTAAAAACCAGGGATAGGGACCCATGGAAAATGTTACCAGCACCAAACTAATAATAAACGCCAAACTCCAAAATTAAGCTACCGGAGAATATGGAATTTTCGGAACATTACACATTTATTCTCATGCATATTTTAGGATTTGAAGATATTACTTGAAAAAAGTGCCAGATCTACTTTGAGAAAAACTTGGAGCATATTCTGCTTGAATCGACGAAGATTTTATTTTTGTTGAGCTCTCTTTATTAATTAATGATTGACGATTAAAGTAAAAATTAAAAATTAAAGTCAATGGAAGCGAATGAAGAAATATAAGATATATAATTAGTCTCTCCATTTACTTATCTATGTCGGTAACAAGTATTTTTCAGAGATCGTTCGTGTCAGATTTTTAGCGTTTATCTTATAATTTTTTGATAGCCATAACAAATCAGTATATCTATATTAGTATTTTATAGCTTAATAAGAAAATTTTCATTTTATAAAATACGATATTCATATATAACCTATAATAATGTAAACGCTCAGAAAACATTAATGCCCTCTGATAATAATTAACCATCTCCTTTGCAGACGTTTATAGTAATAAAAATTGTATATTGCTCTTACGTAACTCTTTTTAAGAACGATGCTTTTCATGAATAACAAAAATCCATGCTTAATATTTGGATGAGATAAAAACAGAAATATTTACCCGGTCTTTTTGCTCAACTGTGGCTGGATAATTATTAACAATCCACTCCAAAACATTTTGGTGATCATAATACACAGCTTTGTGGATTAAAGGTGTACCAGCTGGATCTTTGGCACTGATTAATTTTTTTTTTGGCTCACCCTCAGCGAGTCTTATTACTTCGTTCAGTGAGCCTCGGACAGCAGCGTCGTGAATTTGTGAAATTTTCGTCTACGAAAGGCAATATAAGAGCAATAAGTAATGTAATATTTAGTTTTATAATTATATACATATATAGAAATAAAAAAATAAAATAATTGAAAGTCGATCATTTATCCTTTTTACCATATAAAAAATGTTTAATGGTAAAAAATGTTATTCGTAGCCAAGAATGTGTTTCACTTAATTTATCAGTTTATTAAGAATGGTTTGTAAATATATTACCGGAAAAATAAAAGTTCTATATTTACAGTAAAGAAACTTAATGTATATATACAACTTTTCTCACATATTCAATTAGATATTAATACAATATTTTCAAATTTGATTCTCATTTTGTCACAGTGAAAACACGATCATAAGATTTAAATTTGAATTCAATTGGATGTGTATCAAATTTGATAATTTTCAATTGATTATTGTACAAAAGAAATAAGTTAAGTTAAATTAATAAATATTTTTATCGGTCTTACAGTTATTATAATATAATATATTAGCTAAAATAATGATAAATAATAATACTTCTGAAGAAGTTAAATATTATTAATTAAAATTAATCTTCAAAGAAAATTGCATAAACAACATTAGGTGCTTAAAATGATACCGTGCTTCTGTTTCATTCTGAATATTTTAATATAATTGTTCTATGAGGGATTACGTCGTCGATTCTACATATATTGGATTAAGCCGAGTTTAAACTTATATGTAAATAGTTACACTTCCATAGCAATCAATAATATTAAAAATTACCAAATAATTGGGTAATCCCTTAAGGAATACTCTTGTCCTTAGATCCGGAGATTGCTCCCCCAGTAATCGGGAACCTCTGCCTTCGAGAACGACATTTTCTAATTTTTCAAGTTCTCCTCGACTTAGCCAATGTTTCAGATTCGTCGATATCATCTGTATTTCTGCAAGAGCAACGGAGCGTTTATTACATAAAAATAACACTTGCACTTATGCAATATAATAAAGAAAACATTTTTTTTGCATAATTATTACACAGATAAACTAATACAAGCCAAATGATACGTTATTATTTATATTATAATATAAAAAACAGATTATTAATTACTTATATTTTATCCAAATAAAATTAGATCGGCATTGTATAAAATTTTATATTAAAACATAATAAAGTCATTTTTTAATTATTCCCATTTACATAAAATAAATGATTTAGAAAAGTATATTATCTTATCACTGCGTTAGTTTTTTATTAAACTTTTCAATTTATAAATAATAAAAATTTAATCACTTTAACACAGTTCAATTGTAATATAATTCTAAAGATCTTTTTCTAAACTGTTTAAATTTTTATAAAAACACTGAATATTTTATTTAAAAATCCCACTGGTACTAGACATTTTTTACAACGAAAATGTAACAAAAAATTTAATACATTAATTATACATTTATTATTATGTTTTATAATTAATAAAACACAAACATAATAAAAAAATTTTAATGTTTAAAAATATAACCAATATAGATAAATTTATTAATAGGCATGGTCCTTCCCGAATTTTATACCAAACATATTACAATTTGGTTCTTTTAATTTTATATATTTTTTTCTATGCGTAATAAGAAACTGAATTTACTATCAGCAAAGATGGTATAAGTATTATTTTATCGACCATTGGCGATACGCGTGCCTATGAATAAATGATGTGACCTGAACTTTTATATGTACGCGTATGTAAATAGAGCCGAAGGTAGAGAATAATAACGTATATTGTCAAATTCTTTCGTATTAATGATATTTTGAAATGTTTATTAATTATTTATCAATCATGATGATTATATATGACATGAGTTTATGATAAAGCGAATAATTGTTTCTGTTTAAATTTTCCATAGCTTTAAATATTAATTAAGACATTGTATAATGATTATCAGGATAACTCATGTTTTAAATTATTTATTACAAATTCAATTTCATTACAAGTATAGGAATTTCGTTAATTATTTAAAATTTATGGGAAAATCAAATATATCAAGAGTAACAAAATCTAAACATATTATTTTGAGTTTTTGTATTGTATTTAAGTAACTCTTCATATATACATAATCAAAAAATAATTATTATTATTTTATAATAGTTATTAAGTTTTATTTTAAAATAGTATTGTACACATTTTGAAATTCTTTATGATTTACATATCGATAAATAATCTTTAATATATACTTTCTCTTCTATGGTATAAGATTTACTAGAATACTTTTTTTTATGTTATTCTTTTTTTTTATGTTATGTAACGTCGTTTCCATGCAGGAATAATTTAGTACTAAAATTTCTATTTGATTTTTTTGATAACATCAGGATATTTCGGATATTCAAATATTGAGGTATATCTGAAAAGCCGAATATTCAAACCTCTAATAATTTTTTATTATATTTGTATATAAAATAAATATCTTAAAATAATTTTTTATTATTTCAACACCCAAAATATAAATTATTTATGATAACAGAAAATATAAATTTCTAAAAATAAAAAGAAAAACGAAATTTTTAATAAATGTTCTCTGGACTTGCTTATAAAATAAATATGTCCATAAATAATTGTATTTAGATAATTACGCGATCGTCATTCATTTGCGGTATTTGAGATCTGCTTTTTTCTTAAGCGCTAGAAGTACAGTACGGTAATGATACGGTCGAAATAAAAAACTATATGTACTCTACATAATCATTTTTCTAACTACATAGATTTGTTTTCAATAACAATATAAGGAAAACGGATATTCGAATGCACGAATAGTTGGATTCCAGAATTAGAATCACAAGTGAAGGTTTTTGGCCAAAACTGCAATATTTAGTTATCTTAACTATATAGACGTAATAGGGTCTATCCACAAACTACGTAACCGATCCACTCATAGACAACGATGAGTTTCGTTGAGGGAAATGGTAGTCTAAGTCCGCATACGTAGTTTTTTCTCACAGAAAATTGTTAACGAAAAATATAACTGTCTTATAATTGATCTTACAGTACACATTTATTATCGTCCAATTGACTTTGGAATTTTAAAAATTATATATATAGATATGTTTTATATACTGAAAAAAGAGTGTATGTTTAATTAAGAAGTTGAAATTTTATTATTCTTAAGGATAAACAGCTCTCTGTGAATTTATGGATTCTATTATTATATTATTACAGATACACATTCATACAAGAACCAGCAGCATCACTATATAATATTAAAAAATTTTAAAGCAATTGTCAGGAGCTTCAGAATAAAGATTAGAATTCAGATAAGAAAATTAGAAACATAATACTATAAGTTCAAGAAAGAGCTCGAGCAAGCAAAAAAAGTACATGTCCAAGGGATTTCAGGAAAATAAATTCGTAGTACACGCAAACTGTCATCAACTCAAGTCTTAAATAGCATACGAATAATGTTTCATACGCATATGAATGATTTATAGGTTTTGTTAGCTTCACTGTTCACTTAACTTGTTGACATTCATTAAAAATAATTTCTAAATTTATTTAACATAAAACAATTAATCTCATTTCTTATATAAAAAAATACATTTCTTTAAGGGCTTGGAGGTTGGGTGTATGGAAAAAATAATACTGGACAACGTGAAGAAGGAAAGTTAGATGTGGTTGACAACCCGACTATATAGTTTATGGATGACTCCTTTAGTGTATATTAGATGCAATTTTCCACGAGATCTTTTGTGTATTTGTAAATTTTGTTATGACTTAATTAAAAACTTATATATATACACTATGAAAAATTTACTTCATTCAATAACATATTTTGTTATTAAAATATTTCATTAAATAAAGAAATTTTATATTTTTTAGAAAACAAATTTTATCAGAAGAATCAAATTTATATTATATTTTATAAATAGTTTCTGTTTGTTTGATGAAAAATTTTATTAAAAAGACCTATATTATTAAATTTAATTTTTTTCTCATATTACTTGACGTCTTTTAAATCATAAATTAAATTTACTAAATTAATATTTACACTTGAAGTTTCTTTAAGAATCTAAAAAATAATCCACGAAATCATTAATATAATTCATTTTATCGGTATTTTTCAAAATAATTTAAGCAAGTTTCAACAAAAGTTCGAAATCTCTCATTTAGCCGGTTGAACTGTACAATGAGCGAGTATACAAGCAAATATATAATGGGCACACCGTTGCTTTTACCGCGTGCGCTTGTAAAGGAATTGCTCAGGTAAGTAACCATGAGGGAAAAGGTGTTTTAAACTCATCGAATATCGATAAAAACATAAAGATATTGTTGCCATATAGGTAACATAAAACAAACCATAGTATACGTTCTCTGTTCAACAACTGAAAAAAAAAATTATTTTTCTGTAGAAACAGACTACATTTGATCGATTATAACTACCTTTCTATTTACTCGTCTTTGACTTATCGATTTTTGATCCCCCCCCCCTTTTGACATTTGTGAACATTATTTCAGATCTAAACAACAGTTTTCCTTTAATTTTCCATATGAACGAATCGCTCTAATCAATAATTCCTTAATTCATATGTAAACAATAGTATAAAACGCAACGCTATCAAGATACACTGTAAATAAAAAATTTATAAGCACACTCGTTGTATATTTTGTAGATGTATTGTACTTAATGTCTTAACGAAGAGAAATATTTAGATACTCTAATCTATCGATAAAATTATACTTTGCATATAATTCATTTTCTTTTTAATTTTCTGCCATATAATTATATTCTTTAGTAGGACACGTAAGCCAGAAGTCATATTTATATATTATTTAACAGAGTACAGCCGAGACGACGAAACTTGTTAAACTAGAGCAATATATAGTTTTCCAAGAGTTGCTTATAGCAATACGACTAAGACTTTTCCGGAACTTTCAAAGTTCGCATTTCCCTTGAGGAAAACCTTGAAAATAATTAAGGAAAGAGGTAAGAAATGCGCATAATAATCACCGATAGTGCACTGATTAAGCTTACTGTAAAAGTGGGCAAAGGTGAGAAAATGCAGCGAGAATAAACACGGGTAATCTGGTTTTATAAATGTTCACAATGTAATTGAACAGCTCATATGCGAACCGCGAAAAAATTCCAACCGCCCTATTTGTTCGATAGAGAACATCTGTAAAGTGGCGGTAAACTGGAAAATGTGGAAAACAGCGTTCACATACATGCATGCACGAGTGCGCCGAGAGATGTAAGGTCCCAGCTTACCTTGCTTCGATCTGACGGAGCCTGCTGTCACGACATTTGGCGAACCTCGATGTAATCCGACTTACTTTATTACGGTGGATGTATTCGTATTATAAAACGAGAGGCGAGGGCGATCGTGATTGTAATCGCCGCGACCGCGGTCCCGCGGGCGACTCCGGTTCCGGGCCTAACGATGCACCCTGCAACGGAACGCAACGGAACGTTGCGCGTGCGTCGCGTGGAAAAGCCGCGGCTCGAATGAAGCGCGTCGCGGCACATATAGTATGTAAAACGTACGAGGGCGAGGGCGAGCTCGACCCCCGCGGCCCCGCCGGCCACTCGGCGCGCTCGGGCGCCGGGGCCGCGGAGGACGGGCGCGCGCGGACTCGTTGTAACGAGCCTGTAAGTGCCTTGTAAACGTACTCGCTGTATGCGCAAGTATTAATGCACGCGTGTGCCTGCCGTCGCGGAGCGCAGCTCGGAGCGCGGCTCGGAGCGCGCCCTGCTCCGATGGGCGCGTGGTCCGGCAAATGGGTCGCGCGTTCGTTAATTAGCCAGCGCGAAGGGGACGCCTTGCCGATATGGGCCCCGTTGGATCTTCCCAAGAACTGGCATCTCTTAATATATATATGGTATATGCCGTGAGGCATCTAAATTTGTTAAGCATTGCGATGGATTCTTTGCGCAAAGTCTGGAAAGAAAATGGCACTATATTATTGATCTATCAGCTGGATTCAATATAGATGAGTCCAGAACGATGCACTTTTTGAATAGTTGGCGTAAAACGTAAACATGCTCAACACAACATCTACTCATGGATTATATGTTCTGAAATTATTGTTCTTGCTCTCTCATTATAGTATATTCGGGCATAATTTAGGATAGTTGCGACTTATAGTTCGACGCAGTTTTTCGATAGGTCAATGTAGAATATCACCATGTTAACGATAATTTAGATTATTTTTTTTTTAACAGTCATTATTCAATTGAATACTTAGAGAATATAAATAAGAAGGTAGGAAATCAAGTACGAGAGCGGAGGACAAATTTTTTTTGTTTGAAAGCGATAGAAAAACATATCTTTCTTTACGAAAAAAATTTTTCTTGCGTCAGGCAGTGATTAGTTAGTTGTTCTTGACTATAACATATAGAGCTTATTCGTATATAAAATACAGATAGAACATTTGTATACAGCGAATCACAGTATTGACGGAAAGGAATGGAAAACAGGCATATTATGTTTTATCACTCTCATATTGTATTACGGCGTATGCGTAAATCTAAAGCTTTATCAATTCATTTTTTGATGTATTATTATATGGAATTTTTTTTTAATTATTATAGGAGTTTCAAGGTATTGCACGGTACTATGTTTAAACTCATTTTAAGTTTAATAGATAGATTTTTTATTTAATTATTTAATTTATCATTGATTGATACTTGTTCTACATTACTTTTAATACTGTAGATGCTTGTAAGCAAATAATTTCTGCAAATAACATTTTTTTCATTTATAAAAATTACTGCAGGTTTTAATAATGAATTTATCATTATGTAGTTTGATTAGTTTACAATATAATTAGTTTTTATCTTAGAATATTTATTACTATTCATTTATTATCAAATTTACTTCCAACAATATGTAGAACTGTGGTATCGCAGAAAACTTAGCTTATCTACCACAGAATAGTAATATATTTTTTAAGGGATGCTTTGAAAAAAATTGATTGATATATTGTAATAAATAGGCTAATAAAATTACGAAAAATTTCTTGACATTCATTATACATTTTTTATGTGATATACTATTCTATAAAGTGACAGAGTTGAGGTATTTCAAAATCTGAAATAAATTTTAAAATTAAGTTTTACATAAATTATTTGAATAATGTACACTAAACTTTTAAATTTCTTATACATATATGTATCTATATGAGAATAGAACTACAATGAAAAATATCAATAATAACAATTTTAAATTATTAGGTATAAAATTAGTTCTTTATTAAATCCAAAGGATGATCCTGTAAAGCTTCATTGACGATAAAGTCTTAAATAATCTTCAGAGCTTGAGGTCACCGAGAAAGAGGATCGAGTGACCGTAAGAATTCGTTATTAATATGCAAGTATATATAATCTAGCCCATTTGGTGTGCCTATAGAATCTTCGCTCCTTTACTTATTCAGTTAGACAGTTGGCATCGTCAACCGCGGGCGCTACACTCTTCTATCGATTTCCCTCGTTTTTGAGATCGTTCGCATTCAGTTGTACAGTTGAATGACACTACAACTTTATTCGCGACCAGACGGTGCGTCATCTATCCTCTGAGCTAGATGTACACTTCTGTATATTAGGTATACGTGCTTACTGAGAGGTTGCATGTAGAACGAGGCTCTGGAAAAACTAATATAATGCGCACTGCTCGCTCGACACGTAACCCTTAACACGATTGTTTGTCGTGCAGTCTATAAGCAAGAAGGGAACGAATAGCTAGGTATTCTATCTAAAACGATCTTGTTATATTTTATTTTAATTAATAAAAGTACATTGATCTAATTAAGCTACAGTGATTATTTTAGCGGTATCAAAAAAAGTATTCAAACATTTATACGTTATTAATAGCTAATTTATTAAGTAAATAATTTTATAACCACGGTCAGATGCTCGTTAAAATCTGACACACGAGCTTAAATATTGCATATTGCAGCTTTAAAAACGTGCTACGATTCAAAAATTTTACCCGTTGATGTACTCGTGGATAGACTAAATTTTACAGTACATTAGAATATGTGGCACGGAAATAGAATTAATTGATACGTTAGAATTTTTATCCTGTGCGATACGAGTAGATATTCAATCTCTGTGATGTACTACCAGTATCCAAGAGTTTATCTTGTGTTACTTGTAACTAATATTTCTCATCGCGGGTTAAAAATTATGTGCCATAAGACAATTTCTTAACTGCAACATTACATTAGTTACTGACGGTGCAAGATAACTTTTGGATACTAGTAGAGTGTCATAGGGATTAAATATCTATCCTAATGGCTGGGATAAAAATACTTTGAGGTCGCAATTAATTCTATTTCCGTACCAAATATTTAAATTTGCTGTAAAATTTAGCATTTGTTAATTTTTATGAAGTTGATTTTAACCTATTTTTAGGGATTTAAGAGTGAGAAATTTAGTAAATAGAAAAACTACCCCTAGCTTATTTCGAAGAACATTGCGGACTACAAATTATAAGCCGTAGCATGTTTTTGTAGCTGCAACCACTGCAGCTTAATAGAACCTTTGCTATGCTTGGCCCCAAAGTCCGCACTCTCGTGAATCCATTTTAAATCTGAGGTGACTAATCTACTATTAACCCCTCTTTACAAAGGTTTTAGTCTGGATACATCAAATAACGGTTTAATGAATTTGACAGTACCTCTCTCTTGAGAGTTGAATTCTTTAAGAAATGATACAGTCTGCTATTTTGATATGTTTTCGTACCATTGTTCTACTGTGTATATATTAATGACTTATACCGGGTTCTTGACCCCTTTAATATCAAGTATATTCTGTATTCTGACGATCTACTAATTTATTTTCAGATTCCTTACAATTGAATAGAAGAGGAATTAACATTTCTTTCACGGATGGCTTTAGCAGTAACAGATCAGGAAATTTATACCTCATTAAGACTGAATATAAAAAAGACCACGGCCATAATGTTTGGGCTTCGCAAAATTATAGCTGAAGCTAAAAAAGGTACATAGCTTGATATTGATCTGACAATGGGATCTTGGTACCTTTTACGAATATTGCAGTGAGTCTTAGTGTGATCTTAGAATCTACTCTATCATAGAGCTCCCACGTAGATTAGGTTACGAAAAGCTTAACAGAATTCTTTATATTTTATGCTTCTTAAAAGACTATATCACCAAGATTATAAATAATAAAACACTATATCAACAAAATAGGCTTACGGAAACATTGTTGTTTCCACATTCTTTCATAGTAGTTATTCTTAATGCCTCCGTTAAGATTTCAGAAATAAGACTTCAAGTGATGCAAAATTAATTTATTATGATTCGGTTGTTTCGTCCTATTTACACCTAATCCTGAGTTTTGTGTTTGAATATATTTTTTGGGATGAATAGATCGAGTGTTCACTGATAGATGTATAAATATAATATTCTATTTTTGTCCGTTTAGAAGTTATTTATATGTTGTTTTCACTGACTTATTGTACTATTTTGTCTGAATATATTATAGATATCTGTCGTTGTGATGATACGACTGACTTACTACATTGTGATATATATTTATATTTAGCGTTCTATTAATATTTTATTGATTTTTATGTATTGACATGTTATAGTACATATCCAAATAAATACATATCTATCTGGCTATCTACCTCTTTCTGTTTTCTTATCTTTCTCAATTAGAACTAACAATAGAGTAAGAATTCACTAGAACAGTCGAAAACAAAGCGAGAATAACTTTTTCAAATGTTTTCGATACAGTAAACATCTCAGCTTTTTTATGAATACTGGCTTCATGAAATCATTTTGTATTTATGGATCGTAAGACTCCATTTCGTGAGCATTAATGAGATATGTTCAGAAATATCGCTATTTTAATACATTAATCACTAATAACTTGTCAAAATAATACTTATATTAAAACAGCAATACATAAAATATTCTATATATAAAATGTAAATCTAAAATTAAAAAAATCAGATTTAAGTTCATTTTTGAATAAGTAGATTTCGTGTCAAAGATGTCCAATTGCACTTTGATTTTGCAAACAAAATTTCTCATTGCAGTAGAAGTGGAGCCTAAAACGTATAAAAATGTCATGTATTTTAGATTGACTTTAAAAAATATCATTTTCAATTTGTTATTAAACTAGTTCTTTCAGAAACCGTACAGCAAAAAAGCACGAAGCAGTGTTTAACAAGTTCAGAAATTTCCAGATCTTTTACTAAATAATAAATATTTATAAAATCATCCAATTGCTAATAAGGATGTCTTAGAACGAAATTATATTTGAATTTTCAAAAAATGATTATTTTAAAACATGTGATACTCTTTCGAAATAATTATTTTAATTCAAATGAGATTTAATTTATTTAGTCAATTTAGAAAATATGTAAAGTTGTAACGTACACATTTGCTGTTCAAATATTGAATTAATTGTAATTTTACCATATAAACAGCTGAATATAAACTAAAATAATATAATAATTATTACACGTTTCTAGAATATAAATATTCATTAAATTATTCGATTTTTTCAGTTTCACTTATGAAAATAAATTATAATAAGTAATACATAATAATTTTTATATTATTAATATGAAACAGAAAAGTTTATTTAATGTTTAAGCGCTAAATTGCACAATAAATTCTTTACTTATTGTTTTCAACTGCTGAAATGCATTCGTATCAAATTAAGCAACACCAAAGTTAAACTGTTAGATCAGCAAAATCGAAGGAATTCAGAGTCAGTTTCAACTGATTTTATTTAATGCAGTTGAAAAATCTACTTATTAGTGGCAGTGTTCTTTCCTGTGCTAAAATAATGTTTTTGAAATTACTTTTTCTATCGATTCTAACAATTTCTAGATCAAACGGTAAAAAAATAAAATTACATTGCATTGATAATCAAGAATTTTCTCAAGGAGAATATTAATTCATTTTTCTATGGATACAGTATCATAATAAATTACTTTTAATTTATAATATCTTTGTATTATTTTTGTAATTCAAATATGTTATTAAAATCATAGAATATTACAATTAATATAGTCAGAAATAAAAATAAATCATAATATAATCATTTGAAAAGTGGTACAAAGCATAATCAAAATAAATATTTTAATGATTTTTAGTGTATTTTGAAAGCGTTTGTAATATTCAAAGTAATAACTTGTAAACAAAGATACAACATTTTGATTTAGTATATATTCAAATCTTAAAAATGTGCTTATTTTATCTTATAGACTATGACTTAATTATATCAATCAATTTATTCTTTATACCCTCTTTCCAACGAGATATGGATTTTTATATAAGGCATTTTTTAAATAAAATATATTTTTCACATAGAAAGTTCTGAAAAACAAACTAGTTTGGAATGTACTGGTCGAACCTATTACAATGTTACACTAACAGCGTATTATGCAGACTACACTAGCGATGACGAGCACGATTATCTTGATACGAATGGGAAAAAACTAAAAAATTTGCAGGTCAGTACTTCAAATTTCAATAAATGTATATAGTATATTTTATAGTATAAATATGAACATATAAATGTAAAAGATTAGAAGTTAATTTCCTAACACACACATAATTTTAAATTATAACAGAACTCTTTAAAAACTTGATCGGTTAAATGTTTGACAATGATATAAACTTAGTTTGATTGATACTTCTAAAATAGTTGATATATTAATTATATATGAATTTCAGACTATCTATTGTAATCTTACACTTACTTGATTGAAAACAATAATATATTACAGAAAATAAGAAATGGAAAAATTAGAGGTACATTGACAACAATTTAATAATATAATAAAATTATGTAATAAAAAAAATTTTGTGATAAAAAATGTAAAAGTATTATTATACATTAGCATACGTGCATATTAATTAATTTTTACATCAATCGATCAACTTTTATGCATAATTAGGATTCTTTTTCGTGTATCGATTATATAAAAAAAAGTTATTGCTGTTTTTCCTAGGTAGAATAATTGAATTCTTGTTTCAAATATAACTTTAATTAAATATCGAGGTGTGATTTCCGCACTTCGCCAAGGTGTTAGTGAAATAGTTGAAAGGGTTCAGTAAATAAAACGTAACAGCGTGTATGTAGTATATATATATAAGTTTAATGTACAATAAAAGTTAAATATGAAAAATATAGATATGTGCAATAATACAATAATTATAATTTGTATAAGTGACAAATGTCTTTACGTGCTGAGGTTCCGTCTCGTACTAAACTTCTTGAGTTCAGCTTGAATGGGGAGGGATTACCTCTTCAAACCCTGTCATAAAACTAGATGACCATTTGTGGATGGGGGCGCAAACTAAGTATATTCCTTCTGCTAAGAACATCGTTGTGCTCCAACAGAAATTAAATATATATATATATATATATATATATATATATATATATATATATCAATGATCTTATCATATATAATAGCTATTCATTTTATAAGTGATGTAAAATCAAAATGGTTGATTTCAATGATTTTCTATTGACAATTATATTTAGTAGAATATCAATATCGTTTATTTCAGGATTTTATCGACGGAAGAGGAGAATACGTAACTGTGGCAATAGACGAAAAACTAGGACTGAAATATGGTTCTACTGTCTGTATTCCAGAGCTTAATAAACATTTTGGCCGAATGATTATTTTACAAGTAATATAACCCACTGCATCATTATCATAAATCACTTATTTTAACATAAGTCAATAAACAGTTTTAAAAAATAGGGATATTTTCTATTGCTATAAAGTTCAAAAGATGAATAAACTTTTAAAGAAAGAGCTAATAATAAAAGTTGTTTTATAAAGACATAAATTTGAAAAGAATTTCATTATATTTATCCATGTTTATGATTCTTATCAATTTTTAGCTAATTCGTATCTGCTTAATGCACAAATTTTAATAAATTTTTAAATAAAATGAAAATAATAATATTTACGTTATATATTACAGGTTAGAGATCGTGGAGTACATTTGAAAGGTATGGGCTATTCAAGATTGGATATATGCGTTAGAAGTGAGGCGGACAGTTATGATCTTGCGGTAAATCAACTTGTTACCCTATATACGCAAGCTTAAAACACATTTTTTTTCATTTAGAAATCAATTAAATACGTCTGATTAATGTAATAATTTAAGTTTTCCAATTTAAGTACTGAAGGATTATTTAACTAATTTATCAAATTTCCATAGAATATTTGTTATTACATATTCAGTGTAGAATTTATGTTTCGTTATTTTGCTTTATTAATAATATTTAAAATAAAAAAGTTATAGCATTTTAGAACTTTGGGATATACGTATAAATGAAAGCTTTTTTCTTGTTTCTTGCAAAACAAGGTTTCGGAAACAAAGATCATCAAAATATTTAGACAATTTTATAAAAAACAGAAAAGAGTAAAACTTTTACATTAATACATAAAAATTAAAATAACCAATATCAAATTCTTCAAAATTTAAAATTTCAATGGTGATATCGATTAAACGCTAGGATGTTGTTATTTAAATTAAAGACATTTGAAAGAACACCTGGTCAATGCCTCATAATATCGTTACTGTATAATTTGTATGTAATAAGTGCAAGTGCAAATACCAACAAATTATAAATAAAAAATAATATTATTATATTTTTCTCAGAAATTCAGGTGTCCCTTTTTTTATTGATTCTATGCAAATTAATTATTTTCTCCTGCGATTTACCGTCCTCATTTTACTCGAGCCTCAATTGCCTCACAAATAATTAACTTCCATATGTATTCCAATAATGAAATATATTAAATTAATAAATGTTTTTATTGGTCTTACAGTCTTTATACTATAATATATTAAACTAAAGTAATGATATTCAGACCGTTCTTGTTTATGATCGCCCCTGAAGAATCTGAAATAAAACTTATTACTAAAAATAAATTAGATTAAAAATTAAAAATAATAACGAAATAATATTAATAAATAAAATAAAGTAAAATAAATAATAAACTATATTCTAC
Organism: Sycobia sp. Sy_11; assembly: GCA_018907035.1. Lineage (NCBI taxonomy): Eukaryota > Metazoa > Arthropoda > Insecta > Hymenoptera > Epichrysomallidae > Sycobia > Sycobia sp. Sy_11. The sequence goes on along the minus strand of JACCIC010000169.1, from coordinate 254,019 downwards.
GTTAGTGAAGAACAATCTGACTGCCCCCACCACTTTAAATTTAATTTCTCTTTTGTCGTCCGACATTTCGAACCGCTACGGTTCATCCTCAGGAACTAAACTAAAATGAAAAACCCAGCATGCTATTTTATATACGATATGCCCACTCTAAATTTATTGGTATAATCTTTATAGAACCCCCAACCTCCTGTCTTAAATATAAAACATAATTTTTATATTAATAAAGAATGATATAAGTGTTGTTTAATTTATTTGACTCTAATATTACATTTACATTATTACGATTCTTTAAAATATGGAAACTTTCAAGAGTCTCTCTTTTATATCTATTTTTAATACCTTGTTCCAAAATATCTACATTTTCAAAATCGAAAGAATGTAACAAGCTTAAACCACGATCTTTTAGTCTATTGTACCATTCATGCTTCGTAAGCTATATTGATGTTCATATATTCTGTGTTTTAAGTAGCTACCCGTTTGTCCAATGTAATATTTGTCACAGTCTTTACAATTTATTTTGTACACCACTACCGCTTTCAAACATTTATTTTTATTTTTATTTTTAGTAATAAGTTTTATTTCACATTCTTCGGTGGTGATAATAAACAAGAATAGTCTAACTGTCATTATTTTAGTTTGATATATTATAGTATAAAAAAAATTATTAATTTCATTTAAAACAGACGACATAAGTACAATAAGTACAATTTTTAATTTTAATGATGAAATAAACTATTTCTTTATTTCTCGGTCAACAACTTAAACTTCAATTTTTGTCTCTGCGTACCCCATTGAAATTTTCTTTCCTTCCTTGCATGTCATCTTGCTTTATATTTTTTAAATTTTTCTTTATAATTTTCGTAAGTATGCCATTAATCTATATAAATGACTTATCAGCTTACCATAAATAATCGCTTTTATAAAAATTATGCAGTAATATTAAAAAAAATATATAATATTTTTCTATACCTTTATACCTTCTATAAGACACCATTCAATGTGTCATGCTGAATAAAGAAATACGACATAAACAACATCCAATGTGGTATTTCTATTACATTCAAAAGCGAGCATTTCATAAACTAACAAATATTTTTATCGATCTTTCAGTCTTATAATATAATAATATAATTATACAACGACTGTTAAACGGTTCTTATTTATAATCAACGTCTGAAATGAAAAAAATGCTACAAAAAATAAAATATAGATATAAAATAAATAAAATAATCAATATATTTACAAATTTATTAAAAAAATAATATATTATTATTAGCAAAGGACAACTTGACTGTCCATTACCCAATTTACCGAATCTTCTATCTACTTTGTTCAACGTTTCTTACCGTTTCTGTTCAATCATTAGGGACTAAACTGTTAAGATTTATTGCAGCGAACACTTTCATATCTAAGACACGCCACACACAAGTTTTTATCGACGTTATTATATCGTTTCACAGCCAATAAATTATAAATGTCTTCATAAACATCTTATTTTCTTGAAATAAATACGAATCCCTTACATAAAAAAATAATACTTGTACTACATTAACAAATTAACTTCATTCGAAGCTCATGCTAATCCACAACAATGACTCCAATCTTATCAGTCAAATTTAGTATTTTTTTTTAATTTATACATGTTGATATTAATAAACTTACTACCAATTTCTCTGATCTACAATCTCAAATTATTAGGATAAAATTTGATTTATTACTAATTAACATAACATTTTTGAAACCTAATGATAAAATAAGAATGTAATTCATCCTACAGAACTACACCTTCTGTAGACTCCCTGGAACGAATAGAATTGTAAAATAATAGAAGCTCATAAGTGATTCAAAGCAGAATTGACTACTAAAGGAAAATGTGTTTGGTTTCATAAACAACTAAAGGGTGTAAAAATTAATGATTAATATGTAGAATCATTAAAATTCTTATATTTTATAAAAAAAAATTACACGTACAAATTTATTTATTATGTGTATGGACAAATGTCTGGATCTCTGATTTTGTGCCAGCTTGACATTGATGAGCAAGTGTTTCACAAGTCGTAAGGTGCAACACATCACTAGTTTTTTATCAAGTACCTTTAAAAATTTATTAGAACCTAATAAAAATTTGTTCTAGAATAAAGTTAGGTCTCACCCAAAATGATATATTTTGGTAAATAATAGCAACAATAATTTTATTATTGGTTTATTTTTCCTGTCAAAAAATACAAATACTATATTGCAAAAAATGTTCTTCTTTCATTTTTAACGTTTTTAAAACATTATGCTTCATTGACTGTCTATATTTACTTTTGAAAAAATATTGAAAATTGACAAAATAATAATTACGTTTTGAATACAAATTCGGAAATTAAAAAAAAAACAATACTACTGTAATTAATTCCACAAAAAACCTATGGTAGAAACAAAAAACAAATATTTGAATTATTGATCAAAACCTGAAAATAAACATAAATATAGGAAATAAATTTTTATATTTTAATCATTCGTTCAAAATTTTAATTGTAAACCTTAAATTGAAAGTGTTTTAGACCAGTGTGACCATTTTTTAATTAAGTTGTAAAGTTTATTTCCAGGACAGTTTGTGGTCCAAGCCTGTCGATGTCCTATTATTATATATTTGTTACTAACTGTGCCTAGATATATACCATACGATATCAATTTTTGAATAGCTTCAATTGCTGCAATATTTGGAGTTCGATCTAAATCAGAAATACTTTAATATTAGTTTGATTTCATAGATTTATAATATAGGTAGTACTTTTTAAAATTTCTAATACGAAATTTATTCATTCTAGAATAAGTGTCATATTTTACTAATAATATATGTGTAGATATATGTGTAGAATATGTACTATATATGTTTAGAACTTACTCTCATAATTTCCCATAACACAAATTCCTATACTTTTCTGATTGTACCCTTTAGTATGAGCACCAGATTTATACCATCCGCGGCCTTCATAAATATTCCCATCTTCACCTACGAGGAAGTTATAACTAATGTCGCTCCAATTTTTAACATTTATGTGATAGTCCTAAAATTTTTCAAACAAAATAAAATTGTATTAATAATTAATTAAATTATATGTCTATATTTATTCCCTTCTTCAATTTTTACTCAGATACACAAATAAAGGAAACCTGAATTTAGAAAGCAACATTAAACAAAAATTATACGTATACTGATGTAAGTATATTAGACCTTTTTTACGTAAAATTTTGCCTTTTTTGAATTTCATTGAATTAAATAGGGGTTTTCATTGAAAAAAATTAATTTATGAATATAAAACCATTTCTTAATTTTTTTTTTAAATCATTGCCTCAATTTTTCTTAAAACTTTTCGGTCCAAATGGATTTCAGTAACCAAATATACGAATAAGAAAACGTATACCAGTTTTCAACGTGAGACTACTTTTTTATGGACTTGTGTAATAAGAAAATACGCATAGCATTTGTCACAAAAATATTAAGGACAGTTATTTTATCTAATTCTATAAGCATTGTTTAATGTATCATAAATATTAGCTAAATATATCTGCAAGAAATAAGCTTACAGTCAACAGAAAGACTGAGAGTGCGAGGCACCGAACAAAAAGAACTAGACTAAAACGTAACTAATCAATTATAATAATAAAATAGATTTTTAAGTAAAAGCCCTGTCGATGTTGTATAGTAAAAAAAATTTCTTACATATTTTGACCGCATAATACGAATTCGAAGGTCTTTTTGTGAAATGGGATAGAACATTGTATAAATAACAACTATTTCAACCGATAGGAAACAATTAATTTTTATATCATACAAATTTTTTTATTTTTTATGTTTCAAATTTGCCACTTTTAAGAAATTGATTGTCTTAACTACTTGTAAAATCATAAATAATTCACATTTTGGTCAGATTCAAAATAACACTTTTTCGCGTTTAACATTATCTCGCGTACCTTCAATAGGCGGTCTGTCATAAATACAATATCGTGGATTTTTGTCACATTATCTTTCGTGGTAGCTGTTTTCAAGATAACTAGACGTGCTTCATCTAAAACCAACACGTGACCACGTTGAAACTCGATGAACTAATTTTTGACGTTGACTGATGTTGAAGAAAAGTCATCGTAAATAGCATGCAAGCGCTCTTTAATTTTACTACGCGATTTTCTTTCCAACAATAAGAATCTAATCATCGGTCGATATTGCTGTTTTTCTAATTTTTTTTTTAAATCTATGGATAAACCCGCTTTCACACTCGATCAAAATAAAATTACGATAAAATATACTAGACGATAGTAAATTTATGTTGCGATAGTGGCACTATTGGGCGGTGGAGCTAAGTACTTATCTGACCACCCTTGTATTTTTGGTTTAAAATTTTAGGATCTAGCTCTCCGGCTTTGAAACATTCATAATGATTAATTTAGTTATAAACAGAAAGTATTATTCTGAACTTTCCAAAAATTTTAATTAATTGCGACGTTATAAACAATCAAACTCACATAGTATGAAGTATTGCTGAAATATTGCAGCAACATTGGACTATAATATAGCATCCGACATTATTGTTACCATATGGTAAAAATACTATGTTAAAATATAATAAATGGCAATATTGTTACAATATTGCAGAACGATTGTGCTGAAACGTATATGATATTGCAATATTACAGTAATATTTCAGCAATATTTCTGGAATCGAAATGGATATAGGATATGTTTATGAATTATGAAAATTATCACATATGACTTGTTAGGATATAATAAGTAAAAATAATAATTAATTGATAATTTGTGAATATTTTTCAGTAGAGAAACACTCACAAATCACATGGCCAGTTTTTGTATCCATGTTGAACCATTGTCGGTTCATCAAACTTCCACCGTAGCATTTTTATTAATCAACCCACCTTTAAATAAACTTAGAATTCATTTGTAAGTGTAAAATGTACATTAGCCACTCATGCAATGCAAGCCGTGAATTATCTTTGGTTTGTTCTAAAGGAGAGACTTTATAAACAGTAGTATTGTTTTTTTCTAATAAGAACCGATCTTGAACGTTGCTTTTTAATACTTTTTCTTCCACGGATTGCTGTAACATGAATACATTATTGTTTTTAGATGAAAAAGTTCAGTACATTCAAAAATATATTTCTTTTTTGTTGCGCAATTTTGTTGTCCAACATTTTAAATAAAATAAGATTGATAAAAATTCATAACAATCGCGTGCCTTTTAGCTTCAACAACCCTTCCCTCACATTCCATGGGCTACGTCATTTGTCAATGTTCCTTAGAACATCCATGATTTTCGTTCAGAATTTATTTTTAAAAACAAAAAAACGACACCTAAATATACTTATATTATAAATATTCTTATAAGCTAGAAGAGCTTAAAATAATTTTAAAACAATTTTCATTCCTTCTAATTATGGAGTGCATAAACTATGTAACGATACTTGTAATTAGATTCTCAGTTATACATTGCATTTAGACTAGAAAAATGGAAAAATATGTAATTCAACTAATTTAATTATATAGATTAGTAACTGATTGCTAATTCTAAATATTTCTTGAAAATCCGACACCGAATGTTGGTTTAGTTCAGAAAATTAGATAAATTTTAGTTTTTTTTTAAAAAAATTGAACAGAACACATGCATATATTTTTACGTGCATATATTTTTTCTATTTGAGGTCAGATTCTGAAAGAGTATTTAAAAATAATCGGAAATGTCTTCTTTAGAAAACAGTCGATAAAAAATATACATATTTCTAAAGTATAAAAAGAAGATTTTTGAAGGTTTAAGAGGATGTCGAAGAACTTGCAATGGTTCGTGATAAAATGGTATCACTAACTAACATCATATTTAGTAACTTTCAAGACAAATTTTCATTTATCATAAATCCAAGTAGTATTAGAGTAGTATCAATATTTTAGTTTCCATGGTAGCGACATTTCTTAATGGTGTTTTAACATAATTATTGCTTTAAAAATGAATTAATTGAGAAAAATGAACTTTGTTTGATTACTCGGTTGATGCGGTGTTATATATTTATATACATCAAACTTTGTTTATCATCTCACGTTGCATTTTGCATCTTATGTCACAAATTTTCATTTTTGAATACCATTTTTTGAATATCACAAATATAATTTTTTTTCTTTTGTTGGCAACTATCTTGTTTAACAGTATTTTGACATCCGTAATGCTTTAAAATTTTTTGATCGAGAAAAATCTTGTTCGTATTATGACAGTCAGTTTTTACTCCGATATCGCTTGAAAACAATGTGTTCAATGTTCTCGTATAATATATAATTATTTTTATAAATTTAGAAATAAAAAACAGAATATAGTATATAACAATTGAACAATAATCGTTTATGCAAGAGGAATATATAATTTATATTACCTGAAATGTTCGAAGTTTCGCTTGGCAAATTGCTCTAGTAGTACAGGAATCAGACGCACTATGATGAATGATAATATACTGTGGAGAATTTACCTCTAAAAGTTCAATTTTGCCAAGTGAAGATTTTCCTCCCCACTCCGATTTTGTTATTATAGTAGGGATTTCTATAACAAAATTGTTATGTATAGTTGTATATATATATATATATATATATATATATATATATATATATATATATATAAAATAGAAATTGAGTTTCAAGAAATATTAATGCTTAAAATATAAGTATATATAATATCAGCATGATGAAGTAAAAGATTCAAGGCTATACACTTGCTGAGCTCATCAGTGGGTGACAGATAATCTTATGTAAGACAGACGCATATACATCGATATAAGTTTTACTATGGTATTGAAATAAAACATATACATATTTTCCATATAGATTGGGAAAAACGGAGAAATAATAATGGCTTCAGAATATAGTCTTGTAACAAGTTAAAACCCTGATAGGATTATCATCAATTTTTTTATTTATACGCCTTGAGAAACAAAAAAATGTCAGCAAAAAACTATTCTCCTTTTATAACAATGCAATAATTTTCCGCAAATAACGGAATTATTTATTTTTCAATATTTTTTCCACTGATTTATTTTATACTTAAGTTTGAAAATGAAAATTCAGCCACTAATCGTAAGACGAACCTGAATAAATTATCGATATTTGGTTGTAATTTGAATAAGATTTAACTCCGTGAATATATTCTATTTGCCCAGCTGTTGCATGTGCTTATCGCTGAACACTAAATGATATAAATATTTAAAATATTATTATCTTTATTATTGTCTTTACATTATTAGCTTGCACAATGTCTTACTTGATAATATCACTAATAGATGTTCTTTTAATATTTATTCAATTGATTTTTAATATTTTCAAACTATTCCTCTTATTCGATATTAACAAAATTAGTTTTCTTAAAGATCGACTTAAAATTATATCTCTTGAAACAAATTCTATCTGGATCCTCCTGACAAGCCCTACAAGATATAAATAATTAAGAATTGAATAGAAAAGTGTATAAATCTTATTTATAAAATAATAATAGTTGTTACCAATTATAGTATCTTCCAAAATTGGTTTTCCTTGCACTTTTGAGTTTAGAAGCAATAGTTTTAATGAAAGTAAAGGCCCTAATATCATAAAAGTTAACCACATTTTTCAAATGACTTTAAAAGACACGAGAACTATAAATAATTTTCATACAAATTATAGCTCTATATTAGTCAGTTGAATATTACGCACAAGTAGCTGATAAATCCAGTACTTCCCCTAACACTTTCATACTCATTCTGAACTGTCTGCGTCGTTTGTCTTATACATCTTATCCTTATCATAATTTTTTACTCTTATTTCTATAACTGCCATATCTGCTTATAATAAATTATTTTAAAGTATTCTTAAATTTGTTTTAATCAATATTTATATTGATTTCTCTTTTTATTTCTTTTTTCAATGTATGATTCTTTTCATCTTAATGTTATTTATATAGTTTCGATTTTTCTTGTAACTTGAAATTTTTTATTTTTTCTCTACTAGTATATTTAATGCGTTTTATTCAGTATATTGCGAAATTCGATTTTCTAAGAAACGCATTCAGTATATTTGCGAAGATTATTTAATTCTTATTTTAACTATTTGATGTGCATATATTCGAATCGAATACATAATACAGATTATAGCTTTACTTTTTATTCAAATTAAAAAATTTACTATAATAAATTATATTTGTACCACCTTTTTAGCTTTCATTAACTATAAATTTTGAATAATTTAACAAAATTTTTAATATATTATCCAAGTAAACGATATGCTTTTTGTATGATCGAAAGTTCAAGTTTGCGTATTATCAAAAATGTCAAATAAAACACACTAATTTTTAATAATTCAAAAATAATACATTAATAAACATTTCAGTAAAAAGAAATAATTTGAGTATCATAATTTATTCAGTATGACGTATACAATAGCTATATTTATTATTACATTATCAATTATTTACCCCAGCATTTTAATTCATATGTATTAAAATTTATAATTAAAAAAATTATGTGCATAAAATAGTATGTTTGATTTATAATGTTTTAATATCTTAAGTTTAAATAAATTTCATTTTGTTAAGGCTCTTTACATAATATGATTATGTATACGGACCAATAATATAAAAACGTCCAAAAATATTGTAAAATTAATGTTAATTAATTATATAATCATAACATAGAAACCAAATATTGATTCAAATGTCGATTCAGTATTTGCTTGTAGCAGTTGTTTCGACGCCAATTGATCAATTACTATCCTCATTATTATATTTTTCTGTGCACAAGTGAACTTGACAAGATTATCATTCTCGCCAATAAGTTAATGTACATATGTAGTCATTATGTAAAGAAAACAGACAATATTCTACGTTTCTTTTTGTTATACTCAGTTATTATACCCGTAAGGCGTGAACATTTAGAGTATGTATTTTTGACATTAATCACAAATTGGATCAAACAAATTTTGAGAATTAATTATTTAGCTTAAATGTGGTGTAAAAAATTTACTTTGAATTGTACGTCAATTTTTTTATTATTGAAAGTATTTCGTTTTTTTCAAAATTTTAGACTTTCTTTCATAATTTGTGAAATTTTGAAAGGTCGGATCATTTATTTTTTATACTATATCATATATAATGTAATAAAGGGATTTTGCATAATGATATATTATTATTTTTAGGAATTACTTATATTATATTTACATCAATATGATTATAATATTAACAAATTATGTAAAAATAAGTAGTTTTTTAACAATGAAAAGAAAATTGTAAATATATAATAGAGTATTTTTAAACAAAATTTACGTTTTTCTACAATTTTTTTATTTTATATTATAACTTTTTAATTATAATATTGATTGTTGCATGATAAAAAAATTATCATGTTGAAGTAACTAAATTATTATAAGCAATTAGACCTATAATTATGTAATAGATTTATATTTTTAATAACTTAATAATCTACAAGTCACATTTTCGTTGTTAGTTTTCGATTCTCAGAAGGAAAAATATAGTTTTTAACTAGTATGCAATGACTTTTTTACTAACGTACCCACGGCTTCACCTCGGGCAATAAACTTTTCGTTTCCTAAATAAAGCCTCAACGTGCCCAATAAGGAATATACTATTGGTGCATTGATGCTAAAATCAGGCTGATTTAATTGTAAAAAGATAAGTCTTTGATTTTTGATTATAAAATATTTTAATTATTATTTTAATTATTTAATCTTAATACTTAGTTTTCATCTTATTTGTAATGAATTTATTAGGAAATCATAATGTGTTATACGAGGATTACGGGCACGTGACTAAAAACTAATAAAATACAATACTATATTGAAATTTAAAAAATGTTTCTATTGTTGAGATAACTTCAAAAATCATCATTTTTATGGTTTTCGTTATGGAAATTGGATTTCGGCCAAAAAAAAATGATATTCGCAATCAGCTCACCAAAACCTATATTTATATAAATTGTCATCATAATGAATGCTTTTCGGAAAAACTTTGTAGAAGTACAGCTACAAACTGCCGATCTTTAGAAGAATTCCAGATGAATTGTTAAATTATTCTGAAGAAATATCTTTTGTATCAAAAAATGCATAGAATAAGAAATATGTATTTGTATAAGGATTACAACTTTTGTTTAAAATATTTAAAAAAAATTTTTTTATACTTTAATAGATTACAAAAATCATTTATAGTTTTTTATGCATTTCGCGATGAAAATTCAATTTTCGAAAAAAGTCACTATGGTATCCTTAATCATCACTCAAAAAATAAAAGTCTATTAATTTTCAGTAAAATCTAAGATAAACGTTTTTCGAAAGTCTATCCATAAAATGTAATAAAGAAATGCATATTGAAATATTATATGAATATTTTTACATTCAATTTTTGAAAATATGAACTAACATTTACAGCAAATTTAAAAATCTGAAATTTGGTAATGGTTTGTTTTATTTGTAAGGATTTATAATAGGTAATTTTGGATACGTAATATTTCTATTTATTTTTTCAAATCACTGCAGAACTTTCGCACAATAATTTTGGCAAAGAGTGTTAGATATTATATTAAACAAATACCAATACAAAATTAAATTAAATAGTATAAACTTTTGAATATTTTACAAAATATAATTTTTATATTTTTTCACAGCTATAATTAGACAATTACTTTACAACGTTTGTTTATTTTCATGAAAGTACGTATAAAAAGGCATCAGTCGATGGGAAATAACTCGAGTAAAAGCCATAAAATTTTATTGAAATAAAATCACGTTATCGATTCAAGGAAATTGCTAATGACTTAATAATGAATAGAGCTCCTATTAGATTAATTGTTAAAAATCGGAACTGGATGATCCGTCCAGTTGGGTAGACTTTGTACGTATCTGTACAACGTATTCCCGGGGCAGGTGGTGTCTCGAGCTTGACGATGCCCGATTACGTGGAAATCCTTTTGAATCTTTCCCAACGCTACACCACAATTCATCAGTGAATGTAAGGTCCACAGCGCAGCTTCATTCGGCAAAAAATCTGAAATATTTTTAAAAACAACTCATTTATTACTTTTAATATCACACATAATCAATACTAGTGAATGATAAATAAAAAATATGACAATTTTTTGTCTTTTTTATTAAATGAACTAATGTGTTTATTTATATACATAGTATTTACGAATGTTTATTATATATTCTTATATATGATAATTTTTGAAATGTAAAACTGAGTTGTTCACTAAAGAAACTGATAAAATAGATTTCGGACAGAAATAAGAATATAAATAATGTATATTATAGAAGTTTTTATTAAAATTATCCAAATAAAAATGAAATTTAGTTATAAACATAAAAAATCATATCGAACGTTGTTTTCATAAAAATCAAATGTCTCCATCCTTATTCATAATTATCAAATTCTAACAACAAAATTTATAAAAAGTCGCCTATTGATTCATCCAAATTAAAAAATGCTAGAATAAAATCTTGAAATTATATTCTTTTGAGTGTTAAAAATATATCGCCAGGATAACGAAAGAGGAGGCCGTATTTAAAAAAAAGTATAATCTTATCTTATGTTTACATATAATTATAGTTTTATATGATAACTCTCCTAAACAAGATGTTCAATTGCTCTCTTTAGTTTCAATATCGATCAAATTCTTTAGATTAAAAACCAACAAGTTAAAATTTAACATTTATGTAGATTGAAATAAAAAAGAAATGTATATCAATCATCAGACTATCTTATGAGAAAATTCAATCTAGAATACGAGAAATACTTTGTTTTGTATAGATATAGTATAGAAATGCTCGTAATATAACGAAAATTAATATTGTATTTTCATCAATAGAAATAGACAAATTCCCAATTGAGTCGTTAATTACGTTATATATTACTTTTGATTATTTTTATATATTAGTGGGTTTAGAAATTCAAAATTTTAAGGATTATTGCATTCAAAATGAATGTTACTTTATACTAACTATAAATTTACATACTTAAAAGTACTAGATGATTATAATAAATTTTATAATAAAAACTTAAAACAACTGACTGTTGAAGTTGCCTATTATGCAGATTCCGATGCTCTGTGTATTATACCCAGGTGCGTGGGCTCCGACAAAGTCCCAGCCTCTTCCTTCGTAGACGTTACCGTCCTCGCCTATGACAAATTGGTAACCAATGTCTAGCCAATGGTTTTTATTCATATGTAAGTTTTGGTAACTGCGCACGATTTCTGAACAGCTCGCTTGATCATAGCAGTAGTTTTCAATACCCCCGTGGTGAACGACGACATACGGGGTTGGCGAGAAGTCCAGCCGTTGAGTTAAAAGGACCCTGCGTGCTCTCCACTCCGAACGAGATACGATCCGAGGACACAACAACTCGGTTGGACTTTCTATAAAAAATTATTATTAGCCAATGGTAGGGCTCAATATGGGGTTATATTTAGTGCAAGCATAAGTTAAAAAATCATTGTACGCTATCATCGAAGATTACGTTAACGTTACTAAGAACAATAACAAAATCATTTTGACATCAGTCTTTGTAAAACTTTGGCAGACTTTGACAAGATTTTCCAGATTACTAAATTATAAATTGGAATATTTAGTAATATTCGGCAAAATCTGACAATCTTAGAATTCATTTTTTCAAAGTCAAGTTTTTCCAATCCTCACTATTACATTTCTTGCACTAAAGTAGGTTTTGAGTCTATTTGGTCTATAAATATTGAGTCTATAAATATTTTACCTTTTGTATTAATTTATACTGATCCATAAATTATCAGCATTAATTGTCTTGACCGAGTTTTTCCTATCAATTCAATTCTTAGCCAATAATGTATTATACTTAAAAAAGACATTTTGGCTTAATAGTTTTTCTTTTACTTCACATTGTTATCGTCTAATAACTTATATTTATGTACTATAAATTTAAGCTATAGTGTTACATAAATAGAATGTGAGGTAGTTAACAAAAGTTTATCCAGATGACTTTCAATCAATAAAATAATCCTAATAAATAGTTTTTTTGACGAAGAAATGATTTATTTCATTGAAGAAGAATTTATTGATTATAAAAAAAATTATTTGCTTTGTCACGTATGCGATCTAGCATTCACGATGCGCGTGGAGCCACCGACCCTCAAAAGTACAAACGATATATTTAATTTGTATTAATTTTCAGAAAATCGGGAAAGACCTCTAGGTGTAAAGAAGTTTTATTTATTATATTTCATCTAAAATATGTGCAAATTAATGTATAGAGGTAATAATCTATAACATTTTCTATTCTATAGAATAAGATATATATTTTTCCGAGCAATAATGATATACAAAGTAATTTTATTTAAACAGATAAAACATAAATAATGATAAAGACAAAAAATTGTGAATTGAATGTTTGTTGCAATTTTGAAAAATGTAGTATTTGGCCTTACTGTACCGGGCCAGGATATGTTTCTAAGCCAACATTTTCCTAGTGTGTCCTTATAACTTAGGCCTAACCTTGACCATATTTCTATAGAAAAATTCGATTTGAAAAATTGTCAAAACTCTGGTGCAAATAAGCGTATATCTATCGGTCCATGCACGTGTCTGTCGATCGTTCTACCGGCCTGTTAATTCATCTGAATCCGCAAAATTGGATAATATATAGTATATTATCGAGTACTCGATCAAGGGTGTGGCTTTTTGTTAAAGAAAATTATACTTATAGGATAATTCAACTATGCAGTGATATGAAAGTTAGACGCATCTTTGTATAATAAATTTTTTATATAAATTAAAACGATATATTACGTGTTATTAAATAAAATAGCATTGAATTGAATCAAAGGAAACTTATTGCTTTCAAAAGAAAACAAATTTTATGATTTCATTTAAAACGTCATCGAAATGATTGTAATTTGTGATATTTAAAGATTTATTTGTTATTATTCGATGTCTGTATTTGTTCATTTAGAAATTTCTGCTAATGTTAGATCTGTTCTTTATAACAAGTAACCTGTCGATTAAATATCGAAAATTTTGTGAAAGATGTTTTTTGAATGTTTCAATAGAAATCCGAATGATTATTATTATTATTATTATTATTATTATTATTATTATTATTATTATTATTATTATTATTATTATTATTATTATTTAAGTCATTTTTTTAATCTAAAATATTTTAATTACTAAAAGCTAGTTATTATTTTATTAAGAATACCTATAATTACCAGTATAGTTTTGCTCAACATCGATAGAAGCAACCAAGGAGAAACTTATTAAAAACTCCATGATTTTTATCAGTAATCTTGACCCCATATTGAATTTTGGAAAATGATTTAAATAATACTGTCAGAACTTAAAGCAACTGTGAAACACAACAAAATACAGCAAATTAGCGCGCGCCTAGCATATATTTGTTAGAATATAATGATAATCACTCGATACGACGATCGACGACTAAGTGTTGATCGAGAACTTGATGAGTGATAACTATACATAATATACTCAGGGAGTCCCCTCTGTGTGAATTCGTAATACGTAACATAAAATTTTGTTAGGTAATAAAATTCAATACAAAAATAAACAAGACCGCAGTAATTGTTAAAAATTATCATTTCGTATAAATGTATAATTTTTACATAATGTAAAACATGAAAGAGATTTCAATTAAGTTCATTGAAAAACAAAATACAAAACGAATGTACATAAAAAACATATAGTTTTATTAAAATAAGTTTTGAAATTTTTATTAATATTGATATTCTATGTTCTCGATTATTTAATATTTTTTAAATAACTTTCAAATTTATATATATATTTTTTTGGTATTAAACAAAGAATTATTATACTTTTCTCAACAGAAACTATAAAATATAAAAGTTAATTCAAATAATAATATAAGACATCTATTGGTTAATTGATAACAAAATAATACACAATGATAACCTAATACAGTGTAGACATAAAAGATTAATTGTATTACACATGACTTATTCTAATTTAAATTTCAAGCAATTATGCAGTAAATATTAGTTAATTGTAATAACAGTGAATAATCCAAAGAATTTTTTTTGAAACTAAAAATTTTTTGATACGCTATTCAGTAAACACAAATATATTTAACCACATATATCCATATGAACCTTATTAAGTCTTAATAAAATTAATGACTGTACAAATGTGAATTATAATTTAGTAAATTCTTTTTTTAATTAATGGAAAAAAGTGATAACTAATGATATCTTATTTTTAATTTTGAGAAAAAACATTATTCAACTTTATGCGCAACGTCGAACTTTATACATTTTTCGATTAAAAAAATTACCTTCAATTTGAAGATCGTGAATTGATCAAAAATCAATTTAAAAAGTTAAAACGTTCAGCTAGAATTAAAAAAGAAGAATTTTTGGTTGATTTTTAACAAATTTACAGTTACGGTAAACGGATAAATTGGAAACTAACCTAGCGATGCCATACTTTTTTTGAGTATAACATATTGAATTTATAATATATTAAACATTTTTGTATATTGAAAAAATATAAATTAAAAAGTTAAATAATATAATATATATTAGTATTAACAAACAAATTTGAAAATAAGATAAAAGACAACTAATAGAGGCACTCCTCTGAGTTCCGTTCAACCTCGAATGAAAAGTTCCTATAACATTAAACTACACGTAAAGACAAGTAAAAACGGAACCATGAAAAAACAGAATAAGAAAAACCAGAGCTTCTAAGTTTATTTATAAGCAAAGATACATTAATGCATTCAAAAGCAGAATTGAAATCAATATAAATATTTTAAGATAATAAAGTAAATTTATTATTATCCATATTTTCCCTGATTGAGCCTTCCCTGATAGTACCTTATAAAAATGATATCTATAATATATAGTTTATCATAAAGACATGATACAGTAAACTTTTTTTAAATCGTCTTAATAATGCAACTTGTGTTTAAAGATTTGACAAATTGAAGAGCTGTAAATAGCAATCAAATAGATGTAACAAAACAGATCTGATTATAAAGTAACATTCCTAAATAAGTAAAGCTAATATTCCATCCTTAAAACTTGAATGAAACATAGAATCGTCCTAAACTAGTCCTGAGAGAAAGAAAAACATTGAACAGTAGTCTGGTAGGATAAAGAAATACAATAGTTTCATTTGGATGCTATTTATTAATAAAATTTAATAGTAAACAAGAATAAACTAAAAATAAGAGTACCTAACTCGGATCCAATGCCCCACATATTTCTACCATTGTTAAAAGTATCATGGAAACACTCCAAATTTAAAAAAAATTTAATTCTTACTTTATTTGGATCTCTCTCCCCCTCTCTTTATTTAAATTATTTTTAAAATTATTTTTTAAAATGGTAGCTTGTACTGAAAAAATAAAGAAAATTTAATTTACCATTTTTTTGCGTATTTATGTTATAATAATTTTTTATATTATATATTCATATAGCTTTCGCATTAATTTTTTGTGATAAATTAGAGTGTATCGAATTATTTAACAGATTTTCGACATACAATGGTATACTGTTAACCCAATAGGTTTACAACTGTTATTTTATTTAACGAACGAACGTTAGAAAAGATTTCTCCGAGTATGTGACATCTGATCACGTGATATCGAATTAAACAAGTACGTTATTTTAATAAAATTTTAATAATTAATAACTAATTAAGGAATCAGCATAAAATTCTATTTTAATATTACGTTACATTTTGATATCAATAATACGGAAACAATGTTAAATAATTTGTATCTGACTTATGACACTTCCTATTAACTGAGGTATATGCACACATTAGATCTATTTAGTAGAAGTTTTAAGAGTGCTCCATACCTCTGGCGGAAGTTAAAATCGATTGAAGCGCCTGATTTTTAATATACTGTGGAAGTTTACGGAACTTGAAGTGTACAAAAAATGCTGTTCTGTTTTATCGATTGTTCTAATATTAATCAGGGCCGTAGTAGCCCAAGTTAAATATGTAAATTATAAATGATCCATACAAAATTTATATTTTATAATATTCTTATGAAATAAGTAGCGGAGTAGTTGATCATTTGTCACAAAAAGTTTATTATATATATATATATATATATATATATATATATATATATATATATATATATATATATATATTATATAAATTTACACACATACAAACGCACAGAGAGAGAGAGAGAGAGAGAGAGAGAGAGAGAGAGAGAGAGAGAGATATGCATATATATGTGTATTAATTTTGATATGTATATGTATTGATATTATTATGTATTAATTTTAATTTATATTGGACTGTAACACTGATGGAAATATTTATTAATTTATGCATGCATATATATATAGTATATTTAAGTGTAGAAGATAAGGATACTAGGAGACGAGCAGTAATAAAGAAACATCAGCTCGACATCCAGCGTTTGATTGAAATACGCATATATGTATGTGTATCTACACACACATTAACATATATAATCTCCATACTCCTAATTTCTAACCAAATTACTTACTCAAAAATGTCAAGGGCCGTGGTGGTCGCAAACGATTAATATATATATATATATATATATATATATATATATATATATATATATATATATATATATATATATATATAGTAACTTCATATTGAGTTTATATCAAAACTTGTTTGCCAATGATTTACACAATTTTATACGAAACTTTGGTTTATGGAATGTTACAAAAAAAATGATAAAAAATTAAATGATATTAATTATTTCATTAATAAATAGAATGGGGTCTTTTAATTATGAATATTGAAATAAGTATAAAGATAACAGCGAATAATATTTTCAAATTAATTTTTTTTTTCGAAAATTTAGATATACAAAATTGTCTGTTTAAGGTCAACAATTGTAAAATTAATTATTATACTTAATTTTTGGGATGACAAAATCCAATACACAATAGACTTTATTATTGTATAATTCTTTCAAACTGTTAGTTTATGTATTCTATTAAATTATTTTTTATTAAACAAATAACATAATAAATTATTATTCTATAAATATTACTTTCTTGCAGTATAGTAATTAAAACTTGCATTTGAAATAAAATTATTATTTACTAGACAGAAATAAAAGGACCTAGCTTATACCTTTTTCTTAATTTTACTATAACAATGTTGAAATTTTTCATTCTAAGATTTGTCTATTTTATAACCATAATAGTTCAATTATTTTTAGTTCGTAGTGACTAGATTTCAGCTTACTCAAAATTATTAGATGCCTACGAGGTGATGTATAACGCTAATTTTCGATTCTGTTCTGAAAGTATTTTTTCAGCTTTTGTTGGTCATTCTTTGATTTGTTTCTAATTTTTTAGTATTCCTGTGAAATTCTACTTTTAATCTATTCTTGCGCAATAAATCAGCCATTATAACTTCTTTTTTCTACACTTAAATTTGGAATTATTTTTTAGTACCAGGAATGTAATCTAAGGAATTTTTCTTCGTCATTTTATAGAAAACCAAGTTGACATTCTTTACACGTATAATTTTTAGATATAAAGAAATTCAATATTTTCATTTTATTGGCTTTATGTATAAAATATTAGTTTTGTTATTGCAATGCTATAATATGAAAGTAGTAAATAAAAATATTAAATTTTTATAGTTTTGCGTATTATCTAAATAAATTTGAATTTGTCAGGATTGCCGTGCACTTTTTTCTTTACAATTACATTTTTATTGTATTATTTTTTTTTTAAATTTTATCTTATAAATCTGTATTTTTAATCTAAAATTGGTATGGTAATCTATAATTTGACAGAACCGTACTTGATTCTATCGGGTAAAGAATATAAAAATACTAATTATATGGAACATAATGGCACTCTAGACTATTCTTAATATAAAATTACGTAATTTAAAAAATAATTAAATCATTATTTGATATTTATCTAAAATAGATTATTTTATTTATTGTATTAAATTATTTTTAAATTACTTATTCTAAAGAGGCGTATTTTAGAAAATAATAAATTAATAAAAATTATATAATATTTGAAAACAAATTTCAATTGTTTTTATCGATTTATATTAAAAAATTTAAAAAACAAATTCGAATAAAGATTGTGTCATTTGTCTGATGCAGTGTTCCTAATATAGATATATATATAGGTCTTATATAAAATCCCTTCTGAATTTTGCAACATAATATGATATAATATTACCTGAAATTGAATCGATCCTTTTAGCGGGGATACCTCCAGATTACCTAAACTTAGTCGGATGTTTTTGCTCATTGGAGTATAATTTGTTTATATTTTATATTTTAATATTTTTCATATTTATTATTTTCTGGGCATAGTTTTATGTTTTAACTTTTAGTTAAATTTTTCTCTGTTATTTCTTTTTTTACCGTTTAATTAAACTTGTTAACCATTTTTTTAAAAATAGATTTTTAACATTTTTTTTATTTATTTATGCTTAATTATTGTTTTTTTTTTAATTATAGGTTAAATAAGATCTTTGTATTAATATTTTAAGAGTCGTAGTTGATTTTTTATTATCATTTTTTCTTACTTAGTTTTTACAATAAATATTGCAATTAAAATTTCAATCTGCAACAGTAAGAATGACCAAAAATTTAATTAACAATACGAAAATGATACAATAACTATAAATAATAAAAATACTACGTTTAAAAACCAATTTGTATATTTCATTTATTTAAAATTAAATATGATATAGAACATTTTATAAAAAGATACATTCGCAAGTTTAGGTTCTACGTGGCTTGGTGATAAAATCACAGCGTAGCCCCCATCTATGTTACGAAAATAGGACTTTTTTCGAGGAACATAAATTTTAGATTCAGAAATTTGGTCTAATAAATAATAAAAATTTATTCAATCTTTAACTACTTAAAAAATAAAACTAATGACTAAGTATACATTTATAATAAATTTTTTAAGAAAAGCAAAATAACTAGGCGAGTTTGATATGTTTTTAGAATATTAAGAACTTTCAAAAATAAATAACTATTATTGTAAAATTTAACTTGGTTCGAAAAAAATTTCTCTTTATTGTTTTTTTTTCCTCTATCCATATGTTATTACAATATCTTTCTATCGCATGTAGTGCCATTCTTTTTCGTATTAACATATTCGCGGCGTTGTTATATTTTATTTTTTACGCTGTATTAGAACTGCTTCTTTGGCTGCTTTGCTGGTAATACGATTTTCAGTGCTGTTTGAATGAGCAGATGTCCTTAAGACTTCTATTTTGATTTCTTTTCTTGATTTATTGAATTTTATGAGTTTATAATTCATTTCATTAACTTCTTAATTATTGGCGCTGAGATTGTGCAGTGAATTTAGTACACATTTTGAATATGCACATATATAAGATGAAGCTGTGTCGAGTGGATTGAGCATATCTGATACCAAGAAGTATTTAGCATATATCTGAAGCAAATGCTTCAGTTGAAAAGGTAGAGAATTCGACTGTAAATTGATAAAAATTTTTATCGGTCTTACAGTTTTTCTACAATAATATAATATACTAATATAATGAGTATCGGGCCGTCCTTATTTATAATCACCACCGTACAATCTGAAATAGAAGTTACAACTAAATAGTAAAATAAAAATTAAATTAAATAAAAAATAAATAAAAAAGTTAGAATGAAGTAAATTATATTAGAGTTTAGTCCTTGAAGATGAGCCGGAACTGTTCAAAACGTCGGAAATGAAAAGTAAATTTAAATTTAAGCTGGTGGGGGAAATCAGATTCTCCTTTATTAACATAGAATATAGATTACTTTATTTGTATTATTTTTAATTTTTAATTTTTAATTTAATTGATTTTTTATTTTATCTGTTATTAGTAATTTGTATTTTCAATTTTATGGGGGTTACTATAAACTAGGAGAGTCTGACTGTCATTCTATTAGTATAATATTTTATTGTATAAAGGCTGTAAGACCGATAAAAGTATTTATGAATCCACATTAAAATATATATACCCTTAAGTATACATATCTCAGGGTTGAGATATTTTTTAATTAACTTGTAATAATTTATAATTACTTTTTAATTTTTATCGATATGTATATATATATATATATATATATATATATATATATATATATATATATATATTTAATAAGGTATTATTTTCAACTAAATGAAAATTTAATTAATCATTATTTTTAATTAATACAATAGCTTGTGTTGATGAATTACTTTGTCATACTAAAACTGTAATGATCAGATAAAGGAATCATGTATTTGAGTATATGGTCAATAACTGTATTACGGGCATCACGATTCACGTTCGCGCAAATCGTATCATTGCGCTGGCAGCTGGTGTATTCTATCAATTCGTTCAATACTGTTTCCAAAATCGTGTAAAAAGTAGTGGCAACATCGCATTGTATACGATTTGATAGACAGCATGCGAGTGTTACGATTTTCTAAACGAATGAACCACAAATCCGAATAGAGTCGACCCAACCTCTCGACAAATGTCGTACAGCTGATCCGATAATATATATATATATATATATATATATATATATATATATATATATATATATATATAATTCAGGTATCAACATAATGATTACCTGATGAATGGAGATGGGTCTTGATACAATTCTTGGTCATGTATTCTAATGGATTATTCTTTTCTCTCCTAAAATGTTAATTATCTCCATATTTAACTTTTTATGAATTAAAAATAATAGCTAATTAAAATTTTATTTCAATAATAATTGTAATTTAATGATTAATTAAATGAACATGTAAACAATAATTCAATAGAAATTATTAATTATTAATGGCAAATTAATATATATATATATATATATATATATATATATATATATATATATATATAATTTATATCAGTATATATTTCATTAAAAAAGTAGAGACAAACGGTTATATACAGACGAGACATGACGGGCACCCAAAATTCAAATAAGTTCAGTTCATCAATCATCAAAAATGTAAAGCTTCCCAAAAGACAATTTGCTTCATCTCCCCTTCCCCAGAGTGGGACACGAGAGTATGAAGTATTTATATTTATATAATAAGATTCTTATATGTAAAGAAAATAAAAATAAGGTAATAGTACAAACATATTAATTTATTACGTATTAATAATTAAACAAATCGTATAATACGTATGGCCTTCTTTATTTTTAATTTTAAAGGGTCATTTAAAGTATAAATAATTATAAAAATAATGATAAATTAGAGTTTTGAAGGGGGCGGTTTGATTGTTCGTAAGCGATAATATTAATATTATAGATATAATCTGATGTTAATGCAACAAAGATAACTATTATTTTAGTTGCAAAGGGTCCAATATGCAAAATAGTGAAAAATTAGAGTGGAAAGAATATATCATTTTTACTTTAAATGAAAAATATAAAATCACCATCTTCTGGGAAAGTAAGCAGAACAGTATGATTGTATATTTAATAGGATTGGTTTGTACATAGAGAGCAAGTACAGCTTCTAAATATAATGGCATATTATATTCTACATTATAATTATTGAAAAACAATATATATATATATATGTTTTTACAAAAAATATTTCTATATTATATATCGTGATATTTTTGACGGGAATATATGTATATATAATATATAATTTGTAATTATATGATAATTATAATTATATTATATTTATATATATATTATAATATAATCTGTAATATATGAATATATAATTTTTATATTTTGACATATTGACTTTATTTAATCTGACATATTTATTCCAAAAAATTACAATGTATGAAATACTAAAGAAAACTTTAGCCGAACAAGAATATATTTTAAAATAAAATTTTTATAATTACCTATTGAATAGATAGTAATGAAACTATTGAAAAGATACTTATTGAAAAAGATAGTAATTTCTAATATATAAGTGCTATTGTCAAATAGTGTTACTTCATTAAAAATTATTTTAATATTTGAATCTGTAACAGTTTTCTTACAAAAAGTTTCTATAAAAGCTGTTTATTATATAAATTGTATAAATTATACAAAGTGCCAATCACTGTATAATGATGTGTAATATAAGAATAAATTTAAAAATTGCTTTATGCAGATAACTATATATTTAAATATTTATAATATAATATATTAATTTAGGAGTTGTACTTACTCCTTACACAAAATTCAGTACTATAAATACACAATCATACTCTTCTATATTCCAAAATAATGATGGTTTTATGATATTTTATATTTGAATTAAAAATTATATATTCTTTTCACGTTACTTTTTCTTATCCGTTTTATATAATAGGAGTACATATCGAAGTAATAACTCAAATGCATCAATTACACGTTGTGAATACTCAAGACTCTCATTTCCTCCTAAAATTATGAGTTTTAATCGTAGCTAAAAGACTATCCTGCAAAAAAAATAAAAATGTTTGAAATTTTGGGAATTAAAGTGCTTTAGTTGTCATAAAAAAAGATTATAAAAAATTTTTAGGATGTATATAAATATTAAATCTGCGTAGGCAATAATAACATTTTTGCCTACATAAATATTATATATACTTTAGGTTAGGAAAAGAACAATTACTTTCCTATTATATTTTTATAGATATTTATTGGCTCAAGCTCGTACATCTTGCACCTCGCTGTAATTTCAAATTTCCGTATTACGTTACTATGTTTGCAATGTATTTGCATGCATGCATATATGCATGTGTGTATTTATGTGCATATATATATATATATATATATATATATATATATATATATATTTTCTGCACCAGGCTTCATAATTCTTTATTTGATTTGTACGGCATTGAATATTTTCTTCAGCGCCACCTATTCAAAAAATCAGAAATTAAAGTTCTCACTTTTTTATCTACAGAATTGACAACTTGCATTATAACCATAATAAAATCTTATATTTCGTTTTACTCCCTCAATTCTATGAATAGAAAGATGAAACAAAGTTCATTCGATTCATTATTCAATTCTACATCCGGGGCTATCCAAGATTGATCTGTACTATACGTATAAAATTTATAATATTTGTTATTATTTAATGTTACTGCAAAGCGGCGATGTCTATAGTGCAGACGACAGTTAGATAAACATTTTCTTATTTTTTTAAAGTAACTTTGAAACATATTATGAAAGCAGTAAGGGATACCCCCAATTGTAGAATTTTTCAAATATTCGTATAAAATTTGTTTCAACATTGTAAAATGTAAAATGAGGACGCAAAACGAAATCTACGATTTACACATTTTCATTTCCGTTTTAATAGTTCATCGTGGCGCTGGGATCGCGGTATGGAGCACTCTTAAGTAGTCCACTTTCTTTTCATGAAAAGCTCCATCGACATCTGTTAATTGGCATACTGATTAACCGCCAAAAATTTATTTAACGGAACCTTTGTTAAATTGCAAGTTAACATAAGAAATTTCGGTGTTTATTCAGAAAATCGCAACCATAAAATATATATAGAAGAATACTTATAGAACAACATTTCCTATAGGCCAAAATAGGTAAACACCGAAGCAAACGTTGGGTCAGAGATAATAAGGAGAGATTACCGATGCCATATACGAAAGGCTCGACAATTTTAGAGCGCCGGAAACGTACGCCCTCAATAGGGCCAACCGCTACACTAACGCGCCAACGCGACGTCACAGCTACGTCAGCACAAATTAGTGTGCGCATTTGCTTATGTTACGACTGTGACGTAACCAATAAATATATATAAATATAGCTGTATGCTTCTGTTCAATGCGACATTGCTATTTTCATTAGAATCATACAGAGATTACGCCAAACAATATCTAATATGCGCACGAGTATCAGAAAGCAATTAAGACACAAACTCCAATGCCGCTTCATAGTGCAGACGAATTTTTCATTCTGCAAAATATCAAGACTTTCTTTTCTTCCATTGTTGAAATTTCAAATTGAGTCTTATGATTTTGTGCTAAAATGGATATTCCATAATTAGTTTAAAAAATTATATTTTATGATTATATAATATTGTAAGAACAGAAAGAGGAAATTCATTAATTGTTTCAAATATTAAAAATATAAATAATAATATAAACCAAAAATTAAAAAGTTAAACAGTTATACATTTTCTAAATTATACCTACAAGATATACAAAATTAGTAAATAAATAAGATTTACATTCTACAATGTTTTGCAATAGGATAGCATTTGAAGTTTTTTATTTTCTACAATATGTCTTATCAATAAGAAAATGCATAAGTATTTTAAATAATTATAAGTTTTAACGAGCTTGAACATATTTTCAAAAAATACGAGTATGACGTAGATTTTAATGTTAACGTAGTTGATCAACCCATGTCTCTGATACTTCCTATTAAATATCATTGATAAATCACATATATTATTCCTAGTTTCCTTCACATTCAAACAGCATATTTATCATTTATACTTATTTTAATCTACTCTGTATTGTTACTTATTGTCATTTTAAATAATTCGTGTAATTCCGATTTAACATAAAGATTGATCTAAAGAGTCATTTTCTGTATAAACTAATAACGAAATTATTCTGTTTGTTTATTTATAATATTACAGTAATTGTGGACATAACATCACTTATGATAAAATTATCTATTGAAGAAATTGTTAAAAATACATTATCTGAATTACTTATGTACATTATAGAGTAATTACAATAATTTATTTTATTCTGAAAAGTATAGTATAATATTTTAAAGAACATATAATAAATCATTTATAATTTTAAATGTATTATATATATATATATATATATATATATATATATATATATTACTGAATACAGAGCTATTTCGAAAAACTTGCCAGATTTATAAAAAAACTGATCAAAATTCTGAATTACTAGATAACGTATAGATTTTGAGTCGCTTGATTGCAAATATTATAGAAATTGACAACAAAGAAGTTTTTGGAAAAAATTAAATAAAAAATTATTGATGAGTTCAAAATATAAATTTTATTTTATATTATTTTTCTCTAAATTGCAATGGGAATTGCAGCAACTGAACATGAAAATAAGAATAAATAAAGGTAAAAGTAAAATTAGCGAGAAAAGTTATATGGATGCATGTAACAAATAGAAGGTATTCGCATAGAAGGAAGGGAAGATAAAAGGAGAAAAATAAAGCAAATGATGCATGCAGATGAATAAAGACATATACGAATAGAAAAAATTATTAATAACAGTATTCGCAGAGATGAAAAGGAAGATAGAAGGAGAAGATTGAAGTAAGACATGGATGCATGTAATAAAAAGGAAAAATACATGTAGAAATGACATCAAGAAAAGTATATGCAGAGAAGGAAAGGAAGATAGGAGGAGAGAAAAGAAAACAGAATATGCATCCAGAGAAAATATAGAAAATACACATATAGAGAGAGATGCAAATAATGATTTACTTACCAAGGAAGAAAGTCGGATACAGAAAAAGAAAAACAGAGAGATATGAACACGGATAGTTAGACGCATACAGAAGAAGATGGAGTGAGAGAGAGGGAGAGGTATATGGAAGCATGTAATGAGTGAGAGAGAGAGAGAGAGAGAGAGAACATAACCTCAAAACGGGGAAATGATATGATGAAATTGTAAAGCAGACGCGAGTGGAGATACTAAACTAAAGAAATAAAAAAAAAAACAAGCAAAAGTGGCGAAGGTTCAACAGCCATGCAGACACTGCAAGCGGGAAGTGGAAGATTCGAAGGCACGTGGCCGCACCAGGTTATGTGCAGCATACTGGACGCCGCATGGGCCGCTGCTCGAACGAACACGAGTAAGCAGCAAACAGAAGCAGATTGTCGTAACAAACAGACGCACACCAAGCTCAACGACGTCAGCTCAACAAATAGGAAGGGCACGTGGAGATGCTGAAACAACACGAAGATCTTCGTGAGAGTCGGAGAGACACGGCGTGCGCCATCCACACAGCAGACGGCTGCACGAAAACGGAAGCCGCCGCGGAGAAGGAGCGGTCGACACCGCCACCGCTCTTAGCGGCGCCGCGCCGAACTACCGACGGGGATACACATATATATAGATATATTTCCCGGGTAAATTTAAACTTGGCGCGCGGCGCAAGTCATCAAACAAGACGTTGTAGACCGACAATGTCGGTCGAAATGGTATTAAGCTTACAGAAGAGCCCGAGATTGGCGCAGATCGGAGAAGACGTACGATAATTGGTGCAAATTGGAGAAGAAGGTTGATGATTGGAGCATAGCGAAAAGAAGAGCTGTGATTGGAGGATCGAGAATGAAGACGAAGAGGACTTCAGAAGATTTTTGAAGCCTGGAGAAGATACACGTGTCGCGGCCATTGCAAAAACTTTTGGCTTTCTTTTCGCCGTAATTGAGAGACGGAAGGGAAGTTGTGCGAAGGTGGAAGTACGGGTGTGATAGAATAGTGATCGTGAAGTGGAAGGACAAGGACTCCGTGGTGTGAAGTGTCGTGGATGATACGAACTGTAGCTCTGTGGAAATTCATTGAATCCATCTCTCTCTCTCTCTCCCTCTCCCAGGGAGAACCAGCACGGAAGAGAAAGCCGGCAGCAGCAGCGAGCGTACGAGGGGACGCCCTCAGAATTTTAGCGGTATTGGTGAGTGGGCCTGCGCACCCTTAAATTAATTAAATACCTGTGTAAATATTGCGAGAGGGGCAAACGGGACGCGGGGAAAATTAGGTAGCGGCGGCCACCAGAACGAGGAAGCGAGGGGGTTTAGCAAACGCGAATGCGAAATGGCGCGAAAAATGGCGGACGCCACTAGCGGTCAATTGTGAAGTTATGATAATAAATCGATATTTGGCGAAATACGTTTCTTTTTCTTTTTCCTTGTAAATAATAACATAATAAAAAAAACATATTAAATAATAATAATAATACACACAATATAATTATTATAATGATAGCGAAATATCAAAGAATGTATGAAACATACCTAAATATATATACCAACCTAAGAGTTTAATAAGATTTCTATTTATCTACACACACACACACACACACACACACACACACACACACACACACACACACACACACACACACACACACACACACACACACACATCCAGTGTGGAGTTTTGTTGCTTTCTCCCATCTGGCGCCTCCCCAGGTTGCGGATAGGGGATGGCTCGCTACAATTTGTAGAGGGCACTGAGGAAATAAAATACTCAGGGCGGACAGAAAAAGCTAATAGGGAGGGCCTCCCGAACGTAAGGCCAATTATGACTAATGTTTGGTATAAACAAAGATATACCCCAGGGAGTAACTCCGGCAAGACCGGTCAATCTCCTCACCGATTCCGATAGAGTGCAAGCCTCTATGGTCGGTGGTAGCCCCTCGGATTCTGGGGAGGGCAAATCAAACATAATCATAGATAGTACACTGGGTACTAAAGGAGATGTCATGATGGATCAAGAAACAACGGATCGAGAAATCTCCATCACGCGCAGAAACAATCACCTGGAGCGACTTGGTGAGAAGATCAGCCAATTGTTGGATTTTGTCAAAGATAGGCATAACGTACACAAGACCATTAAGGATCTTGCTCGTTCCATTAATGCCTCATATAAATGCATTAGTATGGCAGAGGATGATCTATTACAGTATCAACGTCCTGGTACACATGAAGTGGTGACTCAGACTACGCCGAGTCTACGCTCTGACACCAAACGAAGCGCAGCAGAAGCGATGGTTTCCACTCCTAAAACCATAGGTGGCAAAAGGACGAAAGAACCACCATTGGGCTCAAGGAGACCACTAGAGTCGGTCGGAGTACCTACAGGCAAGTCTGAAGCCAAAGAAAATCAATGGCAGACCATCAAGCGTAAGAAGCCCAAAGGCAAAGATAAAGAATTATCTAGTACACGCAGGCTTAATGGACGAAATAGGCCTAACTCCATTTTGATTAAGGCCAATGAAGGAGTTACATACGCGGAGGTACTGCGACAAATAAAGAATGACCCGGAGTTATCTCATGTCAAGAATGAGGTTAACAGGATACGTAGAAATGCAAGCGGTGCCCTTGTACTTCAGTTGGAACGGACAGCCAAAGATGCACATGAGTTGGCACGCATTGTTGAATCTAAGGTTGGCCATAGCGCGTCCACTTCGGTCCTGAGTAATCTCATTACATTGGAGATTAAAGATATAGATGAGGTCACTTCAAAGGATGAAGTATTAGAGGCTCTGAGAACACACCTCGAGCTAAAGGAGACTAACCTACTAATTGCTCGTTCCTTGCGGCAAGCTTATGGGGGTACTCAGACGGCGGTGGTGTCTGTACCATATAGCCACGCAGCTGAGCTACTACGTGTAGGGCATGTTCGAATCGGATGGGTCAGCTGCAGAGTTCGAAAAAAAACAGAAATAAAGCGCTGCTTCAGGTGTTGGCAGATTGGCCATTTAGCGTCCGTGTGCTCGGGCCCTGACAGAACTAAACTGTGCAGGCACTGCGGTGGAAAAGACCATCTATCCAAGCTGTGTGTAAACGGGCCCTGTTGTTTACTCTGTAAATGTGAAGGAAAAAAGGAGATTAACCATCCAGCATACAGCTATAAGTGCCCGATTACCGTGGAGTTTTTAAACAGACATAAAACATGAAAATACTCCAACTGAATACCAACCATTGCGTAGCAGCTCATGACCTGCTGAAACAGACAATAAAGGAGCTAAGAATAGACATTGCTGTAATCTCCGAACCATATTGTGACAGGGTCAGACCACAGCGCTGGATAAGTGACACAATCAATAGAGCTGCCCTCTGGATTGGTCAAAATAGGCAGGTACTAAAGCAGTCGAGTCATCGGAGCGAATTGATATCCTGGGCTAAAATACAAGAAATATACGTCTTTAGTGTATATGCTCCTCCAAGCTTGACGGACAAGCAGTTTGAAATCCTTGTAGCTAAATTAGTTGATGAAGCCATGGACAAGAAACCATTATTAATCGGTGGCGATTTTAACGCGTGGTCCACAGCCTGGGGAAGTGCTTCAACAAATAACAGAGGTAGTATGCTGCTTGATGGCCTTAATTCTCTTCAACTCCACGTGGTTAATAAGGGATCTGAATCCACTTTCATTAGGGGTGATAAACAATCAGTCATTGATGTAACATTCGCCAGTGATGACTTGATTCAGCGGATCCTTAATTGGAGAGTAAGCGACCTTTACACCCACAGTGATCACAGGGCGATCTTGTATGAGATTGCAGAGAAGAAAATAAAGAACAAGTGCAATGAGTGGATGCCCACACGGAAATGGAACATCAGATCGCTAGACTGTGAAGTGTTCGCCACTATAATATCAGAAGAGCGTTTAGAATATGGTGCACCAGGCCATCTGGCAAATGCACTCATGAAGCATATCTCTGAAGCATGTGATGCATCGATGACTAGGACTAAGAGCGGATTTAAACATCGTCAATCTGTCTACTGGTGGACAAATGAAATTGCAGAATTGCGCAAACAATGTCATCGCGCACGTAGACTTGCCCAGAGAGCCCGCACCCATCGTGATACGTTTAATAGTTTATTTAAAGAAGCACAGAGAGTGCTTGTCAAGGCCATTAAGGCAAGCAAGCGTCGATGCTGGCTTGAACTGTGTGCAGAGGCCAACAATGACTTATGGGGACGACCATACAAAACAGTCATGGCACGATTGAGTAGGGCACCAATACAACCCACTAGCACGGTATTGATTGATAAGATTGTTTCCGCTCTCTTTCCCAATGACATTCATGGGACTGTACTGCGCACGCAACACTCGGACGATATACCTCCTATAACAGAAATGGAGCTACATAATGCTTACGCTAAGACTAGAGAGAATGCTGCCCCTGGCCCTGATGGTATCCCTAATGCGGCAGTTAAGTTGGCGATTCAGAAGAATCCAGCTATATTTCTAAAAGTATATAATGCTTGTCTTCTTGAGGGTATTTTTCCTGATTGCTGGAAAACTCAAAGGTTAGTCCTGTTACCTAAGGGCAATAAGCCACTTAAGGACAATAAGATGATCCTTCATCATACAGGCCATTGTGTATGCTCGACACGGTAGGTAAAATATTTGAAAAAATAATATGTAGCCGACTGGAAGCATTCACTGAAGGATTGCACGGCTTATCCTCACGCCAATTTGGATTTCGGAAATCAAAATCAACAGTCGATGCTATTAAACTGGTAGTGTGTACCGCAAGAGATGCAATCAGTGGTAAGAGATGGAAAGGTGGCACTAAACAGTATTGTGCCATTGTCGCTCTAGATGTCAAGAATGCCTTTAATTCAGCGCGCTGGTCTTCTATTATGAGTTCTCTTAAAGAGTTCGGAGTACCTGGTTATTTACAGAATGTCGTGGCCAGCTACTTTGAGAATAGGATAATATTATACCGAACGGATGAAGGCACTGTATCGCATAAGGTTACTGCGGGAGTCCCCCAGGGCTCAGTTATGGGACCTATATTGTGGAATATTATGTATGATGGTGTGTTGAGGATTCCACAACCGCCTGGTTCAATAACAGTAGGGTACGCCGACGATATCGCTCTAGTAGTGACGGCTAAGACCCTTGATGAACTTACTGAAAATGCCAATGAGGCAATCAGCAACATCAGTAGATGGATTAAGACGGCTGGTCTACAATTAGCGGAGCACAAGACAGAAGTAGTCCTTGTCAGCAGTCGTAAGAAGGTAGATAGTATTACTCTTAAAGTTGGTAGCTGCCGCATTAGTTCTGCGCCATCTTTACGATACTTGGGTGTCCAGCTTGATGCCAGGTTAAACTTCAAAGAACATCTAAAGATATCTGGCGAAAAAGCGCAACGAGTTTCAGCTGCCTTGTGTCGGCTCATGCCTAACATTGGTGGCCCTCGTCCACCCCAGAGGAAACTATTAGCTTATGTTGTTAATTCTGTCAGCATGTATGCAGCACCAATCTGGCATCATGCATGCGGAATTAAATCGTATTGTGAGTTGGCCATTGCGACCCGTCGTCGCTCCTGTATACGTATTATTAGTGGTTACAGGACGGTATCCACCGACGCAGCTGAGGTACTTGCCGGAATTCTTCCTTTCGATTTAGCTGCAGATGAACTGGCTAGGCTGCATAACATATGTAAGACCGCAGTGGATTCCCTACAAGGTGCTAAAAATGTGGAACGTCATCGTTCTATAGAAATATGGCAAAAACGATGGACCGATTCTAACAAAGGCCGATGGACTTATCGTATCCTCCCAGACATACACAGATGGATCAACAGGAAACACGGGGAATTAGATTTCCACCTAACTCAGTTGTTGACTGGACATGGTTGTTTTAGGTCCTATTTCCACCGCTTTCACCTGGATAATAATGATCTCTGCCCCATCTGTCCGACTTTGGTCGAGGATGCTGAGCATATATTGGTGAGCTGCCCT
This sequence comes from Sycobia sp. Sy_11, assembly GCA_018907035.1. Taxonomy (NCBI): domain Eukaryota; kingdom Metazoa; phylum Arthropoda; class Insecta; order Hymenoptera; family Epichrysomallidae; genus Sycobia; species Sycobia sp. Sy_11. The sequence goes on along the minus strand of JACCIC010000169.1, from coordinate 221,544 downwards.
CGTTTTAGAACACAACGTGAGCACTTGATGAACATCATCAATAAGCCAATAAGACCAGAGAGCATCCTATCAATAATGCTGGAATCTTCTGAAAACTGGAAGGCAGTAGCCAGTTTCGCAAAAGAGGTGATGACCAAACTTAGATATGCCGATAGAACTAGGCGAATGGCCCAGGATGAACCAGGCCAACTGATCCTATTTTAAGATACAGAAGACGAACACCGAACCCCTGATCACCTGTGTGGATGGGGGACGTAGGATAGTGTCATAAGAAGATGAGTCGTATAGGCTAATTAACAGCCCCGCCGAAGTAATATTCCCGGATAGTTCCGGCGGGATGCTGGTTTCGAGAGGCCACTAGTGCAGAGCTTGCTCTGCCTACGCCTAATAAAAAAAAAAAAAAAAAAAAAAAAAAACACACACACATGTATGTATCATATCCGAATATAACAAACATATCAGCACGAGTTCCCGCCCTGGAAGTGACCGGAAGAGAAGAGAAGTAAGTAAAGGAAGTAACGAGCGGAAGTCCGCGCATCGTTACAAAATGAAAAAAATATAACCGAATACAAAAAGATCGATTAAAAAAAGAATTGCAGAAAAAAAATTTCGTGAACCAAATTTGTGAGATAAAAAAAATGTTATCAAATTTAAACCAGTTAAAAAAACATAAGAAAAAAAAAGAAAAAAATTAGCTAAAAAATTAAAAAAAAATTTGTTTAAATAAAACCGATTTTAAAAAAAATAGATGGAAAGAAAATTATTTTTCAAAAATGTAAAAAGAAGTATGAAATATTAATAGATTCCTGCCGTTATTCTGGATTAAACTAATATTTTGTGGGATTTTAATTACATAAAGTATTCAACAATAAATAAGAAATTCTATATTTTAAAATTTAATACAAATAATACGTTATTACATATATAAACACGCTGAGATTGCCGCGATGAAAGAGTGCCGCTGAAGTGTTTTTACGCAGTTTTATTAGCCATCGTTGCTATGGAGATGTTTTTACGATCTTTTTCTTTTATTATGTAAACAAACAAGTGAAATGTCTCCACAGCGAGGAACAAATAAATTATAATAATTTGCGACGGCCAAAAACATGGCCGCGCAAATTTCGTTCGAAACAGAGAATTGATTACACGCATTAAAATTAAAATGCTTAAGATGGTGTTACATCTAATTTGGTGGATGTACTTTACATACATACACGGACTTAGATGTATAAACGCCACAAGAAATAATATCGAACATCATTAGAAATAATATATTAAATATTATATTTCTACAATTATAAAATTAAAACTCGCGTATACACAGAATAAATACCGAAAACCGGGCAAAGGTCGCGACGACTACTGGAGAAGGTAGTCATCGCAACTGCCGAAACTTGAACAAGTAGAGAGAGAACGCGATATCTAGTCTCTCTCTCTACCACTAAGTGAAGTACAGAGTATGCCGTAGAGGGGATACACTGCGCGCGGCAAGAGAGAGCGCGTTCAATGTATTAGACCGGCGGCCGCTATCCCCTCTAATACGTGCCGCACGCAGACTACTGCACGCTCTCACTGAACAGCCTGAGCCGCAACGAATGTAGCAAACGCGCTAATTCCAATATATACAACGGGTCTCCGAAAACGAATGCACCCGCTGTATTTAATTAAATTAATTAATACAAACGACTTAATGTACGCATGATATATAAATATATGTATATAAATGTTTAAACTTGTATACATGTATATTATTACTGTGAGCAGCACACCGGCTGCAAATAATAACAAAATATAAAGCAATAATTATTATAATTATTATTGATTATTATTATTATTGTAATAATTATTATTGTTAATATAATTATTATAATTCGGCGCCTCGCCCGAAATTAAACGAGCGGCAACGGAATTATCCGATTATTTTATTATAAAAGGGCCTGCAAAAGACAAAATCGACAATTCGCCCGCTGAACCAACTGCCCCGAAGTTGTTTCACACGAACTCCTCCCGGAGCTAGAAGCTTTCCAGAGCTCGAATTAATCCTGACTTTAAAATCCTCTCCGAAATTATTAACTTAATCTCTGTTGCGAGGCGCTCCTCAAAAGACAGACGGTTAATAATTTTACCTTTCCTAAGTAAACGTGATCCTGGTTGCGAGGCGCTCCTCAAAAGACCAGCAGTTTACTTATCCCGACTAGAAACCCTCCCCTTAGCTCTTGATCCTGGTTGCAAGGCGCTCCTCAAAAGACCAGCGGAGTGAAGTTTTCCTTATTTTTATCCCATTTAAAATCAACCTGTCTCGTTTCATTAGTTCCCCGCGTGGAAAATATCACCGGGTATTCGCGCGGTAATTAGCGCCGAATATTAGAGACATTGCGGAAAATAGCGCAAAATTAGTTTAAATAAATATATAGATCTGGCTGTAGATTACCGTTATTAATTATTCTTGTGTTTATATTTATTTGTTACAGGATCCTGTAGATAGAGGAACTGGCTTATTTTCACAAATAAATTAATATTTTTGTTATAAAAAATTATACTGTGTTCTTGTAAGATTATTTTCCTGAAACTGCCGTCCGATCCCGAAAAACTTCCTCCCCTCTCAAACTACCCTGGGAAGATACCGCGTACGCTATCCCGAGGGGGACAGGAATGTTACAAATTAATAAAATAATTAATAAATTAATAATTATATACAATAAATAATTAAGTGTAATTAGATATACCGCTCGTAAAATTTTAATGTATTTAATTTTGGTGTCATTCTTTATATATTATTTTACTTTTAATTTTATTTCGAAACCATTAGCAACAAGTTTAATAAGATATTGGACAGAATTATAGTAATATGAACAGAGACGAGATAAGTTATGAGCTCGTGAGCGCCCACGCAGCGCATTTATAAAAACTTCGCGCCTTTAGCTCGGGTTAAATTTTATGCGATAAACCCCCAATCTGTGATCGCAGTCCAAACTCTCGCGCAACCTAACGACTGGTGAGACCGAGGTGGCAACCCGAGCACGTCAACTTCTTTCGAAATTCGCAAGAATTTCTTGAAGCCAGAATACGACTCCCTTTCAATAAAAATCTGTAAACTGGCCTCTTTTAGAGAAATTTTTTGAATTTCCCGACACAGCACGGAAAACAGCTTTAAGGAAGCATAACCATTTTAACCTCTTTAAAAAACCCAAAATTTTCCCATAGCAAGTATTCGAACATTCTTGTGTAATCGTATAAATGCTAATTTATAGGAAAATTTTCGATTTTGCCGTCATGGCACGTAAAGCGTGTAACTTTTGTACATCATATGTTGGTCTTTAACGACAGTTCGCTAACGATCCCTGGTTTATTATTCCAAAGCGTTTACCTTTAATTTGTTTTACGTGTATTCAATATTTCTTTCACCAAATGTAAAACTATTCTCGTTTCTGCTTTACACTATAAACGCTCATTATTTCTAATTACAATATAAACAATCGCATTTTAACCAATGCAAACCAAACCAAACCAATTTGCATATTAAACATTTAACGCCGTTAATAATAATATTTAATTTCATATTATGTCGTTTTTTAAGAAAATATAACGTAAAAATATTATACAGTATTCAGTATATATATATTTTTTTAATTTTAACTTAATTATGAATCCTTCTATCCGTAAAAGCTGTATAATAAACAGCTTATTATCTCTGTCTAGACTAAGAGTCTAAGGAACTCGTATACATGCTGTTATTTATGAGGATACATATAAAATGTTCTTAGCCATTTGTTTTAATGGTCCATTGTTGTCAGCTGTAATTTCGTTATATAATTTATTTTTGTTAAGGTATTTATGAATATTTCCGAAAAATATTTTATATAAATATTGTTATTATATACAAACATTTTTTTTTGTTTTTCTACGAAAAGATTTACATGTGTAAATATTTTTAGTTTGTTGATTACAAATATATCAATGTATTATTATTAGTTAAACTAATAGTAATAATCAGCATTAATTAATAGAATAAAACTTATGTTTTATATAAAGTTGTTTGATTGAGTGTCGGTTTTAAGATATCTACGTTTAATAGACTGAAATTAACTCCGTGATGGACTCCGTCAGAGTGGCGATTGTGCTGAGAACTCACGATCAGGTTTCCGAATATATCGCTAAAACTGGGCAGAATTTAATAAAGACTCGGGTTTCTAATAGTAACAAATTTATTATTGATACTGTTAGCGTACACCAAGACGTGTGCATGACTAGAGAACCTGTACTCTACTGCCGTCGATATAGTTGCGGCTTCATCAACTCCCCACTCTACGCTCTCGTGGCGATTTACATAATTAATCACGGTATATGTGTGGGTTAAGCCCCACATCACTCCGCCCTTTTTTAGAATTTTTGTCGCTGTAGCTTTTTACAAATACATATGGGAGAGGGTGAGTCTTTATTTACAATGATCTGTGATTTGTGTACAACTTAAAATGTACTCGTCTCACGTTGTATAATTATACATTTGTTGATGATAATTACTAACTCCTAGTATGTGCGTGATGTTGAGGTCAAACTGTGCTAAATAGGTCAGTTACCCATCGGAAAGCGGGAGCTTTATCCTGACTCTGTGCGATGGCGTGCACTAACGGCTTGTGGTCGGTGAGTAGATCGAAATGTTGACCTTCCAAGTAATAGTAAAATCTGCGTATAGCATAGAAAATTGCTGTAAGGTGTCTATCATAAGCGGTGTATTTACATTGGGCGGTATTAAACTTTTTACTAAAGAAAACGAGAGGCCTTCACCCGTGTCGTCAATCTTTTGTTCGAGCAGTTGCTCCCATAGCAACGTCGGATGCGTCCGTTACTGGACGGACGCTTTTTTGCTTGGAAAAGCGAGTTCTATCGCGTTACAGATAGCGTCCTTGCATTTGTTAAATGTTTCGGAGTGTTCTTTATTCCACTTGATCGGACGGGAAGGGTATGTGGAGCAACGAACGGTTGCATTCATATTACTGTACGGATCCCTAAACAGTTAACGTACTATTGTCGATCTGAATTAAAGTTTAACTAAGCCTACCTAGTGTGCATTAATGAACTAGTATTTGCTCTACTGAGAGTTTATTATTTCGCGCGCATGGGACGGGAGTTCCCTAAAACCGCGATGCGCTATTACGAAATGATGTATATCCTATAGGCCCTTCACTAGCTTGATGTTTGTCTTAATGACAAGCACTGACTAGTTTTTACGTCAATCGCAACACGAGATTTATACTTAAGCGCGTGTGCGATTTGGCTTTTTCTTCTGCACTGTAATCCATTTGGACTCTGGACTTGGCGTGGAAGCCAAAAGGGAACTTGAAATGTCGTGCTATCACAAAAAGCTTAATCGCTGTTTCCAGATTCTCACCAATGTGTGATTTATTCCGATAAAAAAATCAAATACACGAATAGTGCTTGGTTTTTAGACAGTGACCAAATATTTAGTTTTATTAGATGTGATAAAATTAAAAAGAAAAAATATATATATAGCTTAATTTGAAAATTAGCTTATTTAAAAAATTTTAGTATCAATTGTTTAATTTAATTAATTACAATTTCAGTTAAGTATTTAAAAAAAGAAATTTTTTTTATTAAAAGTGTTTATTTTTAATAATTAAATAGTTTGTAGCAATCAGGTTGAGCTTTTATTGTTTGTATTATATTATTATGATTCTTATTTATAATTTAAAAAATTCAAATTGCTTTATTTGCAACTTTACTTTCTATTTGACAAGGTTGGGTTAATTGTGCCATGCACTGATGGCTTTTCATTCTCCTATCGAGGTTATCACTCAGGTAGCGAGCCTGAGTGAACCTGAGCGCTACTAATATTTGTAATAACAGATGGCGATTCTGTTTGTAATTAGACTTTTTTTGTATAAATTTTAGATTTTTTAATTTAAGATCAACTTTTTTGTAAGAAAATTGTATTGTAACTTAATTATTGTTTATTGTAGAATTTATTTCAATTAATATTTCAATTAATCTTTCAATAATACTTCAAAAAGGAAATTTAAAACAAATGAATTGTACTTCTGTCGACTGCCCATATACAAATTAATAAATATTTTTTTATTGGTCTTACAGTCCAATCAATTCCATCCAAAAATAAAATAAAGTAAAAATAAAAATAAAAAATAAAAATAAAATAAAAATAAAAAATAAAAATAATAATAAAAAATAAAAATAAGAAATAAAAAAATAAAAAATAATAAAAATAAAATAAAAAAATAAAAATTAAAAATAAAAATTAAATTAAAAATTAAATTAAAATTATAATGACAGTCAGACTGTCCTTGTTTACATTCACCCCCGTAGACTAATCTGAAAATAAAATATTAGCTGAAAAAATTCTTTGTTAGTAAAGTTTTTATTTTTATTTTATTTTATTTTATTTTATTAAAATTCTTTGTTAGTAAAGTTTTTATTTTTATTTTATTTTATTTTATTTTATTTTTGGATGGAATTGATTGGACTGTAAGACCAATAAAAAAATATTTATTAATTTAAAAGGAAATTTATACTGAACAGTTAATAACTTGTAAATTCAATCTATTATAAAAAAGAAAACATTTTTAATTATAATTACTCTCTTTTGTTAATATTTTCCTTTCTTAAAAATTTTCTTCTTAGATTAATTTTGAAAAGAAATAAAAGTTATCTATGTACGCCTTTATTTATGATGCACACACACTTTTGAGATTATCGCTATAATTCGCAACTTGACGTTCATTTGTGCAGCACCCTCTGGACGGCTGCTGTTTGCATCGAAGTGAAGGATATTGCGGTGTTGCCGCTGAAGCTGTTGGCTGGTGCGCCGTGGCTGCTGTAGTTACAGTGTTGCCGCTGTCGCTGACTGCGTTCCCCAGAACTCGAGCGACCGTTGAATTTTTTCTAGGAAATCACGTGATCCGTATTTTGTGTCCGCGCGAAAGCCGTTAGGCTTCGAGGAAAAGCGGCCTGCGTTAATTAATAATTTTATAATAATTTATTAATTATTTTATTAATAATTTTATAAATTACTACCTGAATCGTGGGCGTTTTTGACGTCTTCTATTTTGCGCGCCTGGTTTGCCGCTACGCTATTCTTATAGATGCTGCTTTCCCATGACTCGGCACTGTGCGGACGGCCTCTTCGAGCCTTCCTGTAGACGATGCGGTTTTATCATTGTTGTTGCTGGCTGCTCGAAAGCCGTTAGCCTTCGAGGAAACGCGGCCTACGTCCCTCGCCTGAAACACCGAATTTTTTGTTCCCTGTCGCACGCATCAGCAAAGTGCAATAACGACAATCGTGAAAAAAACTTTTTTTTTGTACGCTGATGATTTACTGTAATTTCTATAATAATTCACTCGCGATGTGCACGGCGTTCTTTCAAGTACAAGAAAAAAAACGAAGGTGCGCGAAACTAACCTTTCATTCGCGCACGTGGGGTCATCAGTTGTCGGTTTTCAGATTGCGACGATCAGGCCGTATTTCCTATACAGCCTAATACGCGCAAAATTTTAATATTCTAAATAATTAAAGTTTCAAAAATTAAAATAATCGGACAATGCTCCGGATTAGTGGTCAAACGCGCAATCTTCAAAACAATACGATTGCGCGTATTAAATGTACCTGCCTCGCGAAGGAAGGCCAACGGAGAACAGAGGGGACCTGGCTCACGTCGTGAGAGAGAGCCGCGGCAGCCAGCGTGGAAAACATGTCCCGCGCTCCGCGCGCCTGCGAATTTGGGACGCAGTAAAGAAATTCGTCGCCACATTTTAAATATCCCATTTGTATTAAATAATATGAAAGTTTCATCTTTAGCACTTTATAGATTATTTAATATACAGCACGCTAATCAAAGAATATGTGCAAAGTAAATATTATGAGAATGCACGAATAATTAAGCGTGTACTAACGTCCTAAAGAACAAAAGATATGATTAATTATTGTTAAAATAATCGTAGTTGCTATGCGCAATTATAATATTTAATTTTACTATTATTATTATTAAATATTCGGAGTCCGAAAGAATAGAATACTAAATTAATTATTATTTGATTCTTATTATAACTTGTTATAATAACTGTTATTGTTTTATTATTATGATAATTATTATTAATGTAATTATTATTATTTTCTAATAATTATTATTATCGTTAATTTGTATTAATTAAATTAATTGGTTATAATAATAATTATTTTCAAAGGTATTATAATACCTAAATATTATTTAAATACAAGCGAATTAAACTAAGGAAAATAGCGCCAGAAGTATTATAATATAATTTATATTATAGAACACGAGCGTCGCCAAGGATGCAAATGTCAATTTAATTATTATTAAAATTATTATTATTATTATAATTTGTTATAATAATAATAATTATTATTATTGCAATAAATAAATATTTGAGAGAACTAAATTACGCCGAAATGATTATAATAATACGATTATAAGAACGCCCTCAAGGGTAAATTCGCAAATTAGCCTTATAATTAATATAATTTTAATGCGATTCTTATAATTTTAAAATTGTAAAATTATTATTATTATTTTTCGGCCGCTCGATACGAATTTAGTCGAAGGGTGGCGTAAACACCCGATCGACTAATTTTTGTGTATAAAAGGGCGAGTTTTCCGTCCCAAAGGCAGTTCTTTTGGCGATACAGCCGAAAGAAGCTCCTTTGAGCTATACTGACTTAAGAGCTTTAGTAATCCTGTCTGTCCGAAAATCCTGAATAGTAGAGTCGCGATCCTGGTTGCGCGGCGCTCCGTTAAAGACCAGCAGGCTCTACTATCCCGTCCGAGTCCTAGTGAAGGTTGATCCTCGTTGCGTGGCGCTCCATTAAAGACCAGCGACCTTACTATCCCTCAAAGACTTGATCCTGGGTGCGCGGCATTCCGTTAAAGTCATCCGTTTATTCCGTTAAACCCAGCGGTCTCATTCCTAGCCCCGAATAAAGTCCTGATCCTGGGTGTACGAACTCTGTCGTGTTTTCAGCGCTTGCGATAAGAACCTGGTGGCGTACTGAGCGACCAGAGGCCGAGGTGTTTTGAGCCGGAGCCACGAAATAGCAAGTACCGAACAACGATCAGATAACTCGCTATAGACCAACAGGCTAGGTCCGTCCTCCAAACTCCCCCCAGCCCCAGTAAAAGTTTATATAAGTATATAGTGCGCGAGATTAGTAAATTAAGTGTGTTTAAATTTAAGGTTTAAATATTGTATAAAATAAACAGAGTGCAAAAAATAATGTAATAAGGTATAGGATAAGATTTTAACATAAAATTCTGTCTTGTATGTTATAGATTGGAGAACCCGAAGCCAGAAAGATTTTGCTTCATTTATTACTTTTGTAAAATTTCCTTTTGTGTAATTTTATTATAATATATTGTTGTTATTTTTTATATTGAACATGATTAAGTAAAACGTGATTTTTTCCTGATCTTGTCTAAACTTACCTTTCCTTCTAATCGATCCTGGCGCTACGGCGTAAGCTATCCCTAGAAGAAAAGGAAAACGTTACAAGATATATAAGTTTACTAGATTGAAATTAACTTCGTGTCGGACTCCGTCGGCGTGGGGATCGTGCCAACATCTTGTTAAAAGGCCCGGTTTCTCGTACGCCGCTCTCTCTTTCTTCAGGATGTGGCTCTAGAATGCGTAGTAGGTAATGAGCAAGGCGCTGGTTTAAGATTAAAATATACAATATTTACACAGCGTGCGGGTCGTCTGAGATCCCGGGAGGTCCGGATCTCTCTTCCTTCCTCTTTCTTTCTGTCTCTTATTTCCGGATCCCCTTTCTTTTATTTTATATGCGCCTACTTTTATTCTCTCGCTTTGTTCATCACTAGCTCGGGCCCTCGCCCACCAGCCTACCGGACCAAGGGTCGCCTGAGCTCGACATTGTATCGCTAGTCCCCCCCTTCTCTTTCCCCGGTGACCTTCAGTACCCGGAAAGTATGACTTTCCCGCGAAGTTTGATGTCTCCAAGAAGAAAGTTTTCTGGAGCTGAAAGTTGGCTTTTATATCAACGTTTCAAACATATTCGCAAACGTTTAAGTCTATTGGTCGAGAGGAGTCGCAGTGGAATTACAGAGTTGAGATTATATTTATATACATATACAAACATACGGATGCATACACATATACATGGATATATACATTTACATATTTATATTTATGGCAACTCATCTTATTTTCAAATTTATTCTATCTATAGTCGGAACGCATTACATTGGTGAATCTTTGTCGTTACTCAAGTCGCCCTGCATACGTTTACACAACATACGTTCGTTGTACAAATGTTTTTATTTATTTTGACATTTGATTTTGGAACGAACTACACTCACTACAAGCACAGTACGAGCACACTAAACAGGAAATCGATTTGTCTGCGTATTTCTTACCCCTCTTTTTTCAACTTGCCAAAATTATACTCGAGGATTTGGATTAAAAATTTGAGTTGCCGTAACGTTTTCCAAGCACTAACGCCCTAAAATGCGGTACCGCATCTATTTAACACATCTGTTCAAACGCGTTTTTCTGAGTTGAAGTAATTTTCCAAAAGGAGAAGTACTTCCAGGCTTTATGGCAATCATAAATTCAGCGCTCCGACTCATTTAAGCATGATCCGAAAACTCCTCAATTTACTAAACCGTGCATTAGCGACATGAAGCACGAAGAACCCATATAATTGTCTTCTACACCCCCCACATACACACAATAAAAACACAGAATATAAAAAACCCCCCTCACAGATACAAGTATTCTTTAGTAATTCGTTAGAAAATAATTATTCACTAAATTCAGCGATTATTTAAGTTTTTGTATATAAATTAAAGATATAATATTTTTTAAAGTATAATATTTATATTAAAATAGCTATAATTGATATACTGATAATTTATATTATAACCTACAATATAAATATATATTACTCTTTTATATCAAATCGTCGTTCGAAAAACAATTATGTAACAGTAAAAATATCAGCAGTGTTTTTTAAAATTCTATATTTAAATTTTTAATTAATATAAATTTATATATGTATATGTAAAACATACGAAAAATGGGACGATGAATATAATATTTTGATGGAAGAAGGAAAGTCCATCAAAGTACATCGAACGCACGTGCATAACATCTATTAGATAAAAATTTTGAATTATTTCTCTTGAATATATTCTGTATTAAGCCGAAGATTTTTGCTAGTGCATCAAGCAACTGGCACTTATGTATTGTCGGCAATAATTTGATTTTGTTCTCTCGCAAGTCGCACTGTAGTTGCACAAATTTGACGGAAGTGGGCGGTAAACCACGCAGGCGTGCGCATGCTTGTCGCGCGCTGTTATCTGGGATATATAGATGCATTTATTAAAGCAATAAATTCAATTCTTAACAATACAATATATTCTTTTCCAAATATTTTTTATGCTTAAAGGCTGTTCAATGTGATCACTTTTATCAGCGGTCATTGCTAAGGTGGTAATGGAAAATTTAGAAAATATTGTTTTAGCTACGTGCAATTTCAAACCAATCATCTATAAAAAAAATATGTTGGCGTTTTTACAATTGTACCAGAATATTTTGTAGACAAAATGGTGGATGCTTTTAATTCCATCTATGATAGAAGTAACTTTACAAAGAAAAGGAGTTAAACAATAAATTTTTTGAATGTCAATGTTATTAGAGTTAGTAATAACAGAGTAAAATTAAATTGGTATGGAAAATCTATATGATCACGTAGATTGTTAAATTTTAACTTACACCATCAATTAGAAAATTAGATAGGTATACTATAAAAGGAGCCATTGAAACCAGCGCACCATATGTGGATATGCCTTGCTTGCTCCAACCAGCCCCTACCCAAATGCACACTCTTTTTGCGGTGTAAGAGAGATAGCCTCACTCCTCAACTATTTCTGTCCTTCATCTTTGACTTAAAGGCGTCCATTCAAGGGTGCAAATGGTCGAAAAAGATGCATAATCGTTACTATATATTGATGCAATTTTGACGGTAACTATAGGGAACAGTGTCAGAAATTTTTATGGAAATTGTTATGAAGGATGAAGACAAACAGTAGAAACGTGTCAGCCATTTTTATTTTCATTCGGTGACGCCCTCATAAAGGCGGTTGATTTTTCTTTGCCAATTGGAAGAGCAGCCTTACAGGGTGTCGCCTCCTTACGGCAAGTTCTGCCGAGTAATTTGATGATTTGGTGATAGAGCGGAGTTTCCACTCTATTGAGTATCTATTGAGGGTCGAGAGGAGTGAAAACCATAGACTATGGTAGAAACTACGCTCGCTTTGCATGGAAAATGCTTATCAAAAATTAGTTGGAAATGTTAATTTACATTTTCATCCGATAAACGTCTCTGTCTTAGAAATCTCTTGACAGTTGGGCAACAGAGAACAAAAGGAAAAATCAAAGCGAGTAAGGGGAAGAAAAGAAGCAAAAATAAGGAAGCAGAGATTTGACTTTCCCTTCTTTCACCGCTGACTGTATACCCCCACTTTCTTTCCTTCAAATACATGCATTTCAACGAGAAATCTCACAGAGTGTTGCCAGAGATAATAAGGGGAGATCGCCGATGCCCATGTTAGACATTGCAGTAAAATTTTGACACTCAGCGCTGCGGCGGTGAACGTCGTTACTCCGTTCGTGTGATATTCCAGATGATGGTTTTCGAGCTGGTGCGATCAAGGGAGAGACGGCGTTCAGTAGGGGGGACGCCGAAACAATAGATGCAATAAAAGGGATTAACTGGTATCGAAATTCTTGAAGTGCGTATAGATTTTCTTGCCTGCATGCGTATGTGTGTATGTATGTATTTATATACACACGTATTTTCTTAAAATTTTAAATTCGCTGCGAGGCGATGATCGAGGCTACGAAAAGGTATACCTGGGTATACGCACTTAGAGAATTTCTTCGTCCAAACCAGTGAATCCCATTGGCTACACCCCGCTGCCAAATTTTTAAGAAAATACGTATGTATATATATATATATATATATACATATATATATATATACGTATTTTTTTTAAATTTTGAGTTTAAAACTTGATATTAAGACTGCGTTGATCTTAATAATAATACTAATTTGATATAAAAAACTGTACTTCCTGTAAATTATTTATATAATAGCATTCATTAAATTTTTATATAATAAATGTTATTTCATTGCTATTTACATTATATTATGCATTCATTAAAATTCATTCAATAGTTATTAGAATACAACAAATATTCATTTAAATTTATGTTTAAAACAGAAAGATACATATTTAACACGAATGAATATTTTGTGATTTAGAGTAAAACACATATTGGAAACAAACAATTAAGTTTATTTGCATAGCGAACATATATCTATTACATTACACTAAATAAATTATTGAAAAGTAATAAATATTTCTTGAAATTTACTAAACGGAACTATATATACGTAAAAAATAAAGTTAAATAAATAAATATTTGAAAAACTATATATATACTCAAATTTAACAAATATATTCAATTTTTGGAAAAGCTATTCAATATGAACAATTAAATAGCTTTATTAAAAGGTGAAATATATTTATTTGATTATATCCAACGAGTTGTTAAAAACTAACAAACATTTTATCGATTTTATTAAACGAAGCACAAATATTTGAATATTAAATTTAAAAGAATAAGTCATTTAATAAAACTATTTATATGTTATATGTAAATAATTTTTTCAAAATTAGAAAATATTTTTTTGATTTATATATATATATTTTGTAGTTTTTACTATTTATTTATTACATTTAATATTTAAATCTTTGTGCTTCGTTTAATAAAAGTAAATATATATTTATTAGATTTTACAACTGGCAAGGAATAATCAAATAGATCTAATGCACCCTTTGAGAAAACTATTTCATTCTTTTGAGTAAATGGTTTTTTCAAAAATTGAATATATTTCTTGTATATATATATATATATATATATATATATATATATATATATATATATATATATATACATACTAGCATCTCCCGTCTCGGCTTCGCCCGAGAGAATAATTTAACCGATTTCATAATTAATTTAATAATATCTAAGTAAAAAGTACTCTATATATAAAAATCTAGGTTTCTATAAACAATTGACCGTAATTTACCTATCGTCGTATCTGTATAAATAGCTGTTTCAATGTAGCCTTCATTTCAAAAAGTTGATATTTTACCGACCATGTTATACAATATATATATATATATATATATATATATATATATATATATATATATATATATATGCATATTAAGTACGGCTTCAATGGAGAAAATTATACTTTCGAGTTCGAGCGGTAGAAAAAAATGTGTAAGTGCCTCGAGATGACGTTTACAGAGAGCATCATGTTCGGACTATAGGAAATATCTCGGGACGACTGCTATAGAGTTTTGTGTTAGGCAGGTAGAATACAATGTCCAGTTATCCCAATACGACTCTTACTGGGAGTGTGCGTGTTCGAATGATAGAATACTAATCTCTTCATAGAAGTCGTAATGACATACCTGGACATCGTTTCCCACCAACTATATATGACATTCTCCGTAGAAGTGGTTCCAAATCATCTGGAAATCGCATTCTATCATCCGAAAACGAAACTCCCCGTAGAAGTTGATCCGATATACCTGAACTTCGTTTACTATCAGCTAAACACGATACTCCCCGTAAACATCGTCCCGTCATATCTGGGCATCATCTTCTACCGTCCGAACAGGAAATTCCCCGTAGGAGTCGTTCCAAAACACCTGGAAATCGCATTCTATCATCCGAACATGAAACTCCCCCTAGAAGTTATCCCGACATATCTAAACATCGTTTCCTACCAACTAAACACGATAGTCCCAGTAGAAGTCGGCCCGAGAAAGCTAGCATGGCTTCCTAACCACTAAACACAATACTCCCCATAGAATAGTATATATATATATATATATATATATATATATATATATATATATATATATACTTTTAATATTTCCGTTTTTTCAATTAAATATCATGAATATTTTCGTAGGGATGTTATCTGAAATTCAAGCAAAATGTTGTTATGCGAATAACATATTTTTTAAATAGGCGATGGGTATTTTTTTATGCAGAAGTGACGATATATTTGAATTATATATACATAGTTTTGAGGTTGTTGGTAAAGAACTCTATTTTGCCATCATTTCTTTTGTTCGAACTAAAAAAAACATAGTCACTTGTTACAATTCCAAAGTTAATAGAATATATAAAAATAAAAATATAATTTGTCGTCACAAACTATATTCAGTATGATTTGGCATACAGAACTATTTTATAAGAGAAGGAGAAAGAAAGACAAAGAGATAGTGACAGAGAGAGAGAGAGAGAGAGAGAGAGAGAGAGAGAGAGAGAGAGAGAGAGAGAGAGAGAGAGAGAGAGAGAGATTTTCCCACGTAAGAGAAAATAAAATTTACAAAAATCAAAAGATATCCATAAGGTGTGAGAGTAGTGTCAGATTAACCCGAAGAACAAAAAAGGTTATACCAACTGACGCCACACCCTCTTTAGGATACGAATCCCAAAGTTGAATATGAACATTCACTTGAACTGGCCTGGTCTTAATACTTTAAGCCGACTATATTGAGTTGATGTTGGTGATTCAAGACGCCACGTACTGGCCGCTGGTGAAACTAACCACTAAAACTGTTAACTTAATTTATTGTTAAAAGTAAAATGATTTTCAAAAAAAAACATAGCCTATGTCCTTCCCAAAATAATATAGAATCTATATGTTAAATTTCAGAACAATCGGTTCAGTAGATTTTTCGGTTATCGCGTACAACCAAAAACACGCTTTGTCTTTATAAATTGGTATGATATGATATGATATGATATGATATGATATGATATGAGATGATATGATATATTTAACTATAACAATTTAATCAATATAATTGTAAGAAAATTTACGTTCGGTTTAAAAAATTAACTTCACCTAGTTGTACAGTTTGTCAAATCTATTAGAATTGAAAAATCTTGAAATTGCAATCTTGAAATCCATTTTTGCATGGTAGAAAAAGTTAATAGAGTCACCAGTTTAATATAATTGAAAACAACATTTAAAAACGAAATGTCATTTTTTGACATATAGCACTTTTTTAAAATAAAATTTTCAATTGCACCCTGTGCTGCGAAATCTCATCGGATAATTTTAAAAAACCAAAGAAATAACTTTGTTTTAGATTCGAAAAAAAGAACTACAACATTGATCAAACTAATGTAGTAGAAAATTTAATTTATACAAAGAAAAGTATAAATTCATATAGAATTAGTAGAATCGCTGATGGAATTAATGGCCAAAATAAATATATCAATTTTTATAATTATAAATTAACATTAAAATTTGAATTTGAAATTTCGAAATTTTCTCATGATTTAAATAGGTTAAATAAATAATAGTTTTAAGCAGGTTGTACTTGTTGACGTATCAAGGAGGGGCCCCAATAGAAATTAACTTCAATTTGTTTGCTTAAATAATTAATAATTCACGAATGTATATCAGTAAAAAACCAAAACACAAATTATATTGGATACCACTTCTAACAATTTATATTGAAATTTACATTTTTGATTATATTAAATGGTATATATAGATATATGTTAATTTAAATCATTTTAATTATTTTTTTAAATTAATTTTTTTAAATAAAAATCGATAACACCATAACTCTACATATTTACTGGAAACCCCTTATAATATTAAAATAATTTAATTTATGTTTGACAATTCAATAAGCAAGGGAAAAATCTGAAAATTGTAGACTTTGAACCATTTTCAAAAATTATTTGGTTATTTTGATGCTTTTATTTGAACATTCTGTATCATTCGTGTTTCAAAATAATTATACAATTTTTTTCTTGCATAGAAAAAAATAGAATATTCAAAAAAATATTAAATTATTCTTATAATTTGTTTTCACAAATTATTTTTAGTATGATTTGGCATACAACCATCTTACGAAAGAAGACAGAGAGAGAGAGAGAGAGAGAGAGAGAGAGAGAGAGAGAGAGAGAGAGAGAGAGAGAGAGAGAGAGAGAGAGAGAGAGAGAGGAGAGAGAGAGAGAGAGAGAGAGAGAGAGAGAGCATTTTTCACGTCAGAAAAATTCAAAAATATACAAAAATCAAAAGATATTCATAAGGTGTGAGAGTAGTGTCAGACTAAGCTGAAGAAGAAAAAAGGTATATACTAACTAACGTCAAACCTTCTTTGGGATACGAATCCCATAGTTGGATATGAACATTCAGTTTTTTTTTTGTTTTTTTTTTTGTGACGCAGGGAGGGGAAATCTTCTAAAGACACCTCTCTAAGAGAGGTACTGTCGGATTCATGGAGCCTTTGCTCGCATGCCTACCGACTAAAACCCCTCCCCGCAGGGATTCCTACCCGGAGGTATCATTCCCTTTACCTGTTGGGATAAAATATTAATAAACGGAACGGTGTAGGGGTGGGGGAGTAGGAGTGGGATGTGGATAGGGGAAGAAATTGGTGAGTTTAGGAGCTCTGCCTTCTTGAGGGCAGAGGCTTACGTACGAAAACGGAGCACGGAGTGGCCGGTAGTCGCTGATGGGGTTACGGATCGCTGATCAGGTGGCAAGGCCTCCTGTAGCGATCCGTCGATTTAGGACGGATACTACTCAGGGATTGGATTCCTGAGTTCGGGTGCTGTTTAATTGAATCTCTCAGATTTTTAGCGAATTTGTTCGCGTAGTCGTTGAGAGCAAGAAGGTTAGTTTCCTTAAGTACTTGAGTGTTCCTTAAGTACCAAGGGGTGTTCAGGGAAGAGCGTAGCAGCCTCATGTAGGTGCCTTGAAGTCGCTGAAGTCTTTCTAGGGGGATGGACCCCCAGATGGGGATGGCGTATGTGGCAATGCTCCTGATGATGGCGGAGAAGGCTCTGGCCTTTGTTCTGGGTGACAGGGTTTTGCTATGGAAGAAAGGTTTGAGCTTTAAGAAGGTTTCTAGCATTTTTCTCCTGGTGAGGCGGAGGTGTTTGTTCCAGGATTGGTTTCTGTCGAACGTCACTCCGAGGTATTTGACCGATTGGCTCCACGGGATGGAGGAGCCTTTGATCGTTATTTTTGGAGAGGTGCGGTTTTTACGGGAGATGAAGATTGCACTGGACTTGCTCTCATTGATGGAGAGTCTCCACCGTGAGTACCAGTTGATGAGGTGTCGGAGAAATCTGTTTAGCCTTGAGGTGCTGTGGCAGATTGTTTTAGTGGCGTCTATGTGGGCAATATCGTCCGCGTAGAGTGCCGTGGTAATTGTATTGTATATGGGAAGATCATGGCAGAAAAAAGTAAAAAGTAGGGGGGAAAGCTTAGACCCTTGAGGGACGCCGGCTGAGACTGGCCTTTGGAGCGGAAGGGGAGTTGCCTACCCTAACTGGAATAAATCGGTCTGATAGGAACGACTTTATTATCCCGATCAAAGAATGGGGGATATCATTGGCAATGAGCTTGAAGACGAGCTCGTCATGCCATACCCTTTCGAAAGCTTGCTGGACATATAGCAGCAGCATCGTTGTGTGCAGCCGTCTGTTCATGTTGTCAGCAATGAATTCCGTAACTCTGAGAAGTTACTCTTTGGGGGAGGTAGGGGTGATGTCCCTGTTTGAAGGGAGGAAGTGTTGAGCTGTCTGGGTGGCATGCTCATGAAAGCGTGAGAGTTCTGGTGCGCTGGGTAGAGGTGAGCACTGATTGCTGAGAGATGATGCGAAGATCTCGGCCTTTTCTTCAGCGAGTGAGAAGATTTGGCCATTTTGCTTAAGTGGTGGAAGGCAAGGGCGACTGCCTCGCATAAATTTTATCACCTTCCAGATATTTTTGGGGTGAGTTTCGGCTTCAGTGATGAAATCGTTGAAGCGGTTGTTTCTTAGCTCGTTTATCCGAGAGTGGATGTCCCTTTGTAAGGAGTTGAGTTGGGTTTTGAAAAGTGGAGTTCTAAGATGTTGCCATTTCTTCCGGATTCTATTCTTTTGCTTAATTAGCTTCAAAATACCGTCGGGGAGGTTATTATTAGTGCCCTGTGGAGGGCGGGAGAATGTAGCGATTTTAACAGCGTGGGTAATGTCATTATACAGGGAGGTGATCTCTTCATCGATTTGAGAGATCGATAATATGGGTCTGAATCGAAAGGCTGATGTCTCTAGGTTGAATTTGAGATGTAGCCAGTCGATGTGTTCTGTGTGTGACGGGAGAGAGATGTGTGATGCATGGAAGGCGAGGATCACCGGGCTGTGGTCTGAGCTCAGTGCACAGATAACCCGGGGGTCGCTTAGGGGTGTGATATTTTTGGTGAGAAAAATATCGAGAATGTCTGATGCGTGTTGTGGGGAGCCCGGAAAGTGAGTAGGGGAGGGAGGAGCTTCCACTGTAAAATCATGCCGAATTGTTTTTCTAAGGAGGGCGCGGCCGTTGCTATTTCTGGAGCCGCAGCCCCAAGAGGGGTGCTTAGCATTTAGATCCCCGGCGATGATTGTGGGGGTGTTGCTGCTGAGAAGCAAGGGAACATTCAGTTGAGCTGGCCTGGTATTAATACTTTAAGCCGACTACATGGAGTTGATGTTCGTGATTTAAGACGCCTCCTAGTGGCCGCTGGTCACACTGACCACTAAAACTGTTAACTTATTTTATTGTTAAAAGTAAAATGATTTTCAAGAAAAAACATAGCCTATGACCTTCCCAAGATAATATAGCATCTGTATATCAAATTTCAGAAAAATCGGTTCAATAGTTTTCTCTTTTATCGCATACAAACAAAAACACGCTTTGTCTTTATAAATTAGTATGAAGTATGA
Organism: Sycobia sp. Sy_11; assembly: GCA_018907035.1. Classification (NCBI taxonomy): domain Eukaryota; kingdom Metazoa; phylum Arthropoda; class Insecta; order Hymenoptera; family Epichrysomallidae; genus Sycobia; species Sycobia sp. Sy_11. The sequence continues at coordinate 201,672 of JACCIC010000169.1, read as the reverse complement.
TACGATATGATATATATATATATATATATATTGTAACGGTGCGCGTGTCCGCCTCAGGCACGAGGACGGCGGGCACGGCCGTTGCAAATCTGTGCCCGGCTGGGCTTAGCCCCGAAGGATTTCGGCGAGGGAGAGGAGCGGTCCGCGAAGGGCGAAATATCGCGTTGTGGGACTGCGCGTGGAATAGGGTGGCTAATAGAGCTTGATGATAATGGGAAAGAAAAATAAGGCAGATAGTTAAAATTTAAATACGATTTAATGCCGCGGCGCCAAAGATACACATACGATGCAGCGCCTATATACGAGCCGTGCGGGACGCAGGCCGAGGGTCGCCGAGGCGACGGCGCGCGGGGCGTTCGGGAAGAGAGAGAGAGAGAGAGAAAAGGAGCTGCCACTTACAGATAGCCGGAACCCGCAGGTCTCGCAGCGCGTTCTCGAAGCGCAACAGCGCCTTCCTTTGCCGGGGGCGGCGGTGACGTTGACCTCCGGGATGGGGCGGTTATTCCGCGTAGATGGGGCGGACGACAATTCGTCCGCTCGAGCTCGTATTCGGCGCGGGTACACTGCACACCCTTGCACCACTGTGGCACCACGAGCGCGTTACCGGGCACTCTCCCCGAGGACGAGGTACGAGGCGGAGGGGAACCTTGGAACACAAGGTAGGTTCCCACACACGATCCGTCGCGGCACGGCTTTAGCAACCCGAAAAAAAGAACACGGACGACGTGTGTAGAGGGCCGGTACGCGGTGTCTTCTCTTCGCGGCTCTCTTTCTTTCTCCCTAATTCGCGCGCGTGGCTGTCCCTCCTCACTCCCCGCTCTCTCTCTCACTTACCTCTCCGCCGGTGGTTGTGCGTCGGCCTGCAACATATAAACATTTCTACATATAAATATACAGATAAATATGTACATGCTACGGCTAGAGAGAGAGAGCAACGGGACGGGGAAGGCAGGCGCACGCAGTGCTTGCGTTCCTCGTCACACGCCCCCCTCCAGACGCTGGTAGCCGAAGCGTGACAGCTCGACCCAACATCTCTCTCTCGGATCGACCATCGTGTCAGGATGAGGAACGGGGTGGCTGCGGTCTACCGCTGAGGATCACTGGGATGAGGAAGGACGGGTAAAGAACTCTCTTCCCTCGACGCAGTTGTTTTTGGAGGTAACAATCGCCGGTGTTCCTCCATCAATAACGGCGCCAGTCAATAATCGAAGTTAGTCGGCTCGTTGACGGGCGCGGGCTTGGGCCCGAGTGCGGCGGGGAGATTGGTCCCGCGGCGGGGTTGAGCGTCCGCTCTTCCTGGGGCAACCTACTTTTCGCCTCACCAGGTGCACGTCGTTATGGCAGGCGGCTCCGCTGTTATCGGGCTCCGTAGGGGCTCGCGCTTGGGTTCTTCGACGGGTTACGATTCGCGTCCTACACGGCCTCCCTAATCTACGCGGTGCGATATCGGTCTTAGATCGCGTGGCATTGCCCGCGGGGTATCGCTTCGCACGCTTGTATCGGAATTACAATGAGGCGCGTCGTCGGGGCGCCGTACGCTCACCAGTGGTGTTACAATGCGGATTCGCTCGCTCGCCTCGACATTACAATTCGACGCATCGCAGTCACGCTCTTCGCCCAAAGGCTCTTCCGTGTCGGAACTGCTATCATCTTCGGGGTCGTGATCTCGATGGTAGGGCTCCAGGTCGGCGACGTGATGCTTACCAGCATCTCTTCCCGTAGAGTCGATCAGTCGATAAACATTCGTGCCGAGTTTCTCCGTGATGGTAAAGGGCCCGTCGAATTTTGGGGCCAGTTTGGCGCTGACGCCCTGTATGCCTGACGAGAGGATGCGATTACGCCGCCATACGCGATCGCCAATCGCGTAATGCACGTTGCGACGTCTCGCATTATAATAGCGAGCTTGCTTTGCCTGCGCTTTCTGCGAGTTTTCCGCTGCCTTTAGATGGAGATCAGATAATTTCTCCATGCGCTCTTTCCAATGTTGTAGAGCAGCCTCTTCTTGCGCAATCTGTGCGCGCTGCTCTTCCTGGCGACGATGTGTGCCAGGGGCTGAGGGGTGACGACCCGTGTTAAGGAAGGCCGGACTTACGCCAATGGAGTCTTGTACGGATGTATTGTACGCGAACATCAGCTCGGCGATGTGCGCATCCCAAGTACTGTGAGACTCCTCAATGAAGGCGATTATCGCGGTCTTCAGAGTCCTATTAACCCTCTCTACCGGATTGGCTTGAGCGTGATAAGGAGGTATCGTGGAATGCTCCACCCCACGCTCCACAAGGAATTTCTCAATGATTTTATTACGAAATTCGGTGCCATTGTCCGATAGGAATACTTCGGGCGTACCAAAGCGTAAAAATACGCGATCTTTCAACTCGCGGCGAATCGTTTGCGCATTCGCCTTTCTGATGGGGATACATTCTACCCAGCGAGTGAATAGATCCATGAAGACGAGCAAATACTCGTATCCCCGGTTAGATCGCGGAAATGGACCCATCACATCTCCAGCTACTATTTCCCAAGGGCGGGTGACCGTTCGATGGCCCATCAGGCCAGCTGGTGCAGCCTGCTGCACCTTACATTGTTGGCACACGGTGCAGTCACGGACAAATTGTGTCACATCTTTGTGCATTGATGGCCAATAGTATGATCGTGCAATTCGGTCATATGTTTTATGGCGTCCGAAATGACCAGCTGTGGGCTCCTCATGCAGAACGGTACGACGATCTTCTTTGGACACGACTAACTTCCACGCATCCTGGTCGTCTACTAAATCTTCGACGGCAGGATCGGGACGGTAGTAGTATAGTCGCTGCCCAACGACTTTCCACCATGGGAGGTTGGTCGGATCGCTCACCACTTTCTTACGAAGGCGCAAATACCAGGGGTCTTGCACATCGGTGACGCCGAGGGAGGCGACTTCGCAGGTCGGCTCGTCTTCGTACAAACGAGAGAGGGCGTCTGGTACGCAATTCAAGGTACCTTTCCGATGGATGACTTCGTAGTCGTATCCCTGCAATTCCAAGGCCCAACGGGCGAGTCTGCCCGTGGGGTTGCGCAATGAATGCAGCCAACGAAGGCTGCTGTGATCGGTTATCACCTGGAAGTGATAGCCCTCGACGTACGGGCGGAATTTACGCACAGCCCATAGCACGGCGAGGCACTCGCGTTCGGTGATCGAATAGTTACGCTCAGCCGCAGTCATCGTGCGACTAGCGTAGGAGAGCACGCGCTCCTCGCCATCAACAGCTTGCGTGAGCACGGCGCCTAGTTCCGAGTCGCTGGCGTCCGTTTGGATGACGAACGTTTCTCCAAACGACGGTCGAGAAAGGACGGGTGCAGATGCGACGAGCGCCCGGATTTGTTCGAAGGCTTGCTGTTGCTCTTCTCCCCAATGGTACTTGATGTTCTTCTTGGTTAATCGGGTGAGAGGCTCAGCAAGCGTTGCGAAGTTCTCTAAGAACTTGCGATACCAGCACGCAAGGCCTAAAAACCTACAGAGCTGCTTCAGGTTCTTTGGTGCGGCGTAAGTCAAGATTGGTGCAATCTTATCCGGATCGGGTCGAAAACCGTCACGATCCACGAGGACGCCGAGGAACCGTACCTCCGCGAGTCCGAATTTACTCTTCTGCCGATTGATGGTCAAGCCGGCATCGGAAATCCGTCTCAGGATATGTTCGAGCCACCTGAGGTGCTCGTCAAAGCTCTCCGTAGCGATGATCACATCATCGAGGTAGGCGAAGGCCACCGGCTCCATTTCAGGGCCGATCAGCTTGTCGCTTAACTGCTGAAAGGTGGCAGGGCCACCGGCGACACCATATGGCATACGGGTCCATTCGAATAACCCCATGCCTGGAACCGTGAAGGCAGAGAGGTGTCGCGATTCCTCACGAAGAGGGACCTGATGGTAGGCGCTGCTGAGGTCCAGTGTGGAGATGTATCGCGCATTTCTCAGTTTCCGTAAGATTACGTCCATGTAGGGAAGCGGGTACGCGCTGACCTTGGACACGGAATTCAATTTGCGATAGTCCACACAGAATCGGTAGCTCCCATCGCTCTTGCGAACCATCACGACGGGGCTAGACCATTCGCTGGTTGATCTGCGAATTACGCCCTGATCAAGCATCTTGCGAACTTGCGCATGCATTTCCAGCTCTATCTTCTGAGAGACCAGATAATAACGCTGCTTAATCGGCTTAGCATCGCCAACATCGATCACGTGGTCGGTCAGATGCGTGCAGCCCAGAGGCGGATCAGCCGGAGGCAGCATCCGGTCGAGGAGTTCCTCGAGAGCTCGGCGTTGACTATCGTCAATATCGGCCAAGCCTATAGAGGCAAGCGAATACGCCGAGGTAACTGAGACGGTGCAGAGTTGTAACGGAACGAAATCCGCAGCACCCTCGATCGACATGGTGTTGTCGCGCGGGTGGATGACCGCATTGAAGGCGCGGTAGAAGTCTGCACCGAGCAGACAGTCATTTTCCAAGTCTGGAATTATGATGACGTCTAGCTCCATTTCTACGTCTGCTATGGCAAATGGAAGGGCCACCTGGCCTATTATCGGCTCAATTTTTCCTGTGGCGAGTCGAGCGCCAGATCCAGGGAAGGGTCGAACTAGACGACCGAGGGCGATCTGCAGGCCGATTGCTCCGAGAGCTGTACGAGCAGCCCCTGCATCAAGCAGTGCATGAATGCGAAACTCGCCTATGCCTACCTGTACCCACCATCGTGAATACCGATCGGGGTCGACATTTGTGGCTGAGTCAGCGGAGTCACGGTCGTGATGCTCCTCCCTTACAGACAGGAGAGGGCAATCATCATTATCCTGTGTCCTCGCAGCTGCATGCTGATCTTCAGAGGTCTCACGGAGCGTAGGGGCGAGTTGGACCTCAATTACTCGCCCTTTTTCGCGTTTCCCGAACACTCGGGACAGCTGCGCAAGGTGTGGCCAGGCCAACTACAGCCCCAGCACAAGAACCGCGGATCAGGACCTGCTGTCCGACCTTTGTTCTTGTCACTGAGGGGCTCGTGCACCAGCTTTCCTTTGAAGGAGGGCTTCCTCTCCGACTTAGGTGAGGTCGACGCTCTGGTTTTTCCTGTACGCGGCGACCTCGGGCGTGAATCGCGACCGCTCCTCTTCGGGATAAGGGCTGCGACGCCTGGCGCCTCTAAATCAGGTGAGGTGGCTCTAAAGCCAGCCTCTTGTAAAACTTCTCGCACCAGAGCTTTGAAGTTGGGCGGCTTCACGTCCACGGCCGCGATCCTTGGTTTCGGGCGCGTTCGAGACGTGTCGGCCGCATGGAAGGCCACTTCGGGCATTATGCAGTCCTCAGGTGATGGCGGTGGCTTATAATTTCGCTCCGCATCGAGGACGCATTCGGCCTCTCGAGCAAGCTCGATTAGCCGATTGACGCTCGTAATCTTCTCCCGCGGAACTAACTTCTGTATCTCCGGGAGTAGATTACGGTAGATCAGGGCGAGTTGTTTGTCGTCCGACCATGGTTCTTCGAACCGATTGAGAAACGTTAACAAACAAAACACGTAGTCACGTGTTGGCTCGCGCTTCGCCTGCGTACGCCGCTGCGCTTCGCTGATTAGCTCAGCTTGGAAGCGTCGATCGACGCCGTAGCAGCTCCGGGCTGCGTGGCAGAACTCTTGCCACGTGGTCCAGTCTTTCCGGGATAGACGGTACCAATGCAGGGCGACACCGTCGAGGAGCTCCGTCATGGCATTGAGCATGTCCTCGTCCGTGAGCGGTGTCAACCTGCGACATTCCGCGATCCTTTGCAGAAATTCTTCTACACTTTTCCCCTTGGCACCATTGAATCTAATTTTCCATTGGCGCACGGTCTTACCAATATCCGTGCGCTGGGCCAAGGTGCTTGACAGCGTTGATCGCGTTGTATTCGCGGGCGAGCTCATCACATCTCGATCCATGTGATGTCCCCCCCTTCCAGGCCCTTGGTACCGAGGGTGGCAAGGAGCCGAAAACGTAGGCTCGCCGGTCGACCCTACAAACCTATTATTGTTGAGGTTTTTGTCACTTTCCACGTATTGCAGATCGTACGTGTCTTGGAAAGTGACACGGTCGCGTCGCGCCGATTTCTGCAGCTGCTGCTGGATGCTGGCTAGCGTAGCGTGCATCTCACTTTGCCTCTGCTGCAAATCTTGGACAGTGCAGTTTTGGTGTTGCATCCAAGTTTGCAGCATATTTTGCAGGCCATGTAATCCCTGACGAAGGTTTACATTGTTTTCGAGGTCAGTCGGTTGAGGCTCGACTGTTGTATTTGTCGCCTGAGATGCGACTTGGGTTCGACGTGTGGTGTCATTCGTGACACCCGAGTCGGGAGGCGTAATTACGCTCGTGGTGCCTGCCTGAATCGGCGATTCGTTGGCAGTGCTCCATGCGAGCGGTTCATGCCTGTTCATCTCGGCCAAATTGAAGTCGATCAGATTTTGTATTTGGTGATCGACAGCTGTTGTTATATTTCTTTGATCTGTGCTCGGGTAAATTTCCCGAGTCTGCTGTATGTCAGCTGATTCGTCCGCTTGTTCGGCGTACGTCGCTTCGATTCGATCCAAAATATAAGTTTTTGTTGCGTCGCGCATTGTCGAGGTGACGATTATCTTTAACAGATTTTTATCTCTTCGCGTGCGTGTTTTTATACTATCACTGTCACTCTCGCATTCCACAAAATCTCCTGGGCTATAATTTCCTGCTAGTCTATGGTATAGCCTAGCAGCCCTTTGAAATGGGGAACCCTCATTTTTTAATTCTAGTTCCGCTGTAATTAGGTTTGTTTCTTCCTCACATAGGCTTTGAAGCCAGTCGTTAAATTCGTTTGGCGGATTTGCCATCTTTTATTTCTTTTCGTTGAAAATTAGAAGAAGACAAACGAACAAACGGAAAAAGAAAAAAAAAGTACAACGTGAGAAAAATAGAGCGTTACAGCCAAAGTTTTCGATTAAATAATTAAAAGCAAATAATTAAAAGCCGACAATCTCAAGAGATAGTGGAGTGCGAGGGCGAAAACGCAAAAATTAGGGGCGACTGACGCAAAAAAAACAGCAAATATAAGAGAAAAAGAATTCAACAATTTTCAAAAATTATCAAAAGAAATTTACCAAAAATTTTTCCAAAGTTCTTATTTCGGCTTTCGGATTCTCGATTTTCCAAAAAGATTTATTTTGAAATTGTAATAGTTCTTCCTTTTTATATTTTTTTTTTTAAGCAATGTAAAAAAAAAATACAAAAATATAAAGAAAAAAAGGAAAACACAAAAAAAACAAAAAAATAAAAATATAGTTTATTTTTAGTTCTTTTATAACTTCTACCAAAAAAAATTTTATTTTACAGTTTTCCAAAAAAACTTTAATTTTTGGTTTTCGAAAAAAAACCAAAAATTTTAAATTTTTAGTTTTCACAAAAAAAAAAAAAAAAAAAAAATTTTCAATTTTTCGTTTTCAAAAAAAAGGAAAAAAAAAATTAAAAAAAAAATTTAATTTTAGTTTTCAAAAAAAAAAAAAATTTTTAATTTTTAGTTTTCGGAAAAAAAAAATTTTAATTTTTAGTTTATCAAAAAAAAAAAAAAAAATTTTTTTAATTTTTAGTTTTCGAAAGAAAAAAAAATTTTCAATTTTTAGTTTTCCAAAAAAAAAATTTTTAAATTTTAGTTTTCAAAAAAAAAATTTTTAATTTTTAGTTTTCAAAAAAAAAAAAATTTTCAATTTTTAAATTATACTGCAAAAATATTAGAGATATTACAATATCAAAATGAAGATCCGAAAGCGAAAAGCATAAAGGGGATAATCAATTTTGATCAAATTAAATTGAGAGCAAAGAAAAATTTGCGTTAGTCGCATGTACACTGTATGTGCAGCGTAGAGTCGCGGTGGTGTGTGTATGTGAGTATACACAGATCGCTGACTTCGCTATTTATAGTCGACTATGTGTAATGAAGAGAACTTTTAATTATATTTAATTTACACTAAATGTTCCTTATGCCTGTAACGGCGAAAATTTTCTTATTATATTATAATGGCGAATGTGAATCTATTTATATCAGTTATATTTTCATATTACGCTATCTTAAAAATTAATTATTGATTAATTTTAGTTTAGCTTAGATGAAATTCACATATTTAGTTTAAGCTAAATTTTAAAGTTACATCTAATTAATATATATATAAGTATTATATAAATTAATGTATATGTGTCTATTTAACTTAAAATTAGTTTTGCTTGAAAAACTGCACAAATATTATATTACCGTATTCGGCATTATATTTCATTTGTGCTGCTTTTCAGCCGCTTTCGCCGAATTGCCGTTGGCCTTGGCCGACTTCGAGAGTGTTTACATCTACGAGCTCGCAACGTAAACACTCGCGATGTGCTGTGCGTTCGCACTCTGTAGTATTACAATTTTCAATATAATAAAATTATTAAATTATTTTCGCGCATCCGCGTCACTTGCGAATATTCGCCGGGGCACTATAATATAATATATTATTACATATATATTATAAAATGTATATATGTAATGATATATATAAAGGTATATAAAATATTCTTATATAAAGTGCGATCCCGAGATCGCGTTGGGCGCCATGTAACGGTGCGCATGTCCGCCTCGAGCACGAGGACGGCGGGCACGGCCGTTGCAAATCTGTGCCCGGCTGGGCTTAGCCCCGAAGGATTTCGGCGAGGGAGAGGGGCGGTCCGCGAAGGGCGAAATATCGCGTTGTGGGACTGCGCGTGGAATAGGGTGGCTAATAGAGCTTGATGATAATGGGAAAGAAAAATAAGGCAGATAGTTAAAATTTAAATACGATTTAATGCCGCGGCGCCAAAGATACACATACGATGCAGCGCCTATATACGAGACGTGCGATAATATATATAATATATATATATATATAAGAAAATATTTTCTTGAACCAATAATTTCCAATTTAAAATCAGGAAAAGAAATTCTTGGATTAATTACATATCTCCTAGATTTTTGTCAAGATTTTCTAGAAAATGGGTGGCTGAAATTGGAAATTAAATAAATATTTTCTTATCTAAAAACACTATTTTCTTGAACCAATAACTGAAGATTTTGAATCAAAAAATTTAGTTTTTCAAAAAATTCAAGCCGACAAAATTAAGTGAATATATACTTCGATTAAGAATTTCAAGACTTCACTCGAGAAATTGAATTTAAAATGAAGAATTCGATTCTTATCTTTAATTACTCGAAATACGTTTTTATTTTTTAGCATAAAAATTCAAGTATGCTAAATGTTTAAAAGAAGTGCACAGTTTCTTGATTCTCCTATATTTTTGTCAAGATTTTCTAGAAAATAGGTGAAAATATTTTCTTGAAGCAATAACTGAAAATTTTGGAATCAAAAAATTTAGATATTTGATTCAAGCCGACAAAATTAAGTGAATATATACATGGATTAAGAATTTCAATAATTCACTCAAGAAATTTAATTTAAAATTAAGAACTTGATTCTTATTTTTAAAACAATAATTACTTGAAATACGTTTTTATTTTCAAAAACCTGAAAGTATGTTAAATGTTTAAAAGTAGTGCATAGTTCCTTGATTCAAAGCATTAGTTTCTTGACTTTAAAAATCAAAAGTTTAAACTAAGCGAATAATTTCTTGAATTCTTTTACAATTTATACGTTAATTTACCTTTATTACATTTATTTCAAAACTTCGACCTAACCGGGATTCTATCCGCAGACCTTTGGATTCGTAAGCTAACACCTTATTAATTACGCTACCGCAGTACGCTGTGGACAATTATAAAAATCTTATATATCACTTTTTGGTTCTCTTATATACACTTTGGTTCTCTTATAGTTATACATTATGAAATTAGTTTATGGATTCCAATGAATAGTATATGCATTTATATATAATTTTTACTTATATTATAATAATTTATATAACGTTTTCATTTTAAAACGTGATTTTCTACATCCAGATAATATTTTCTTAAATTGAATCATAATACGTATACAAAATCAAAAAATAATTCTTTTTTGTATTTATATCACAGAAAAAAAATGGTTCTCATATCAAGTCAATATTTCTGTGTAATTATAAAAATTAAGTTAAAAAAATTTTTAAAAATATAACATGTATATTTAGAAATTAATTATGCTTTACACATTAAAGCAATTATACTTACACATACTATATACATGATTAGAAGATATTAAAAGAAATTATAAAAGAAATTCCTTATTGAAGAACTTATTCAATTCAATTCAAAATTACAGGAGATCCCAGTTCTCATATTACCCATTTGTGTACTATAGTGTACAACTCAAGATTATTATATTATGAAATTTTCAAACCAATGTCTTGATATAAGGAATTGAGTTCTTGAGAGAAGTTAATTAATAAGCAATCAGTTTCTTGTAATCTATAAATATTAGATATAATTAGTAAATATTGATTAAACGCTAATTAATAAAATTCTCTGCGTCCGAATATTCAATAAATATATTCTTATATTTAGATTTAAGTGCTATTTTATATTTATATTTGATCTTTTATTATATATTTAATATTTTCCATTATAAAGTGAAGAGTAGTAAATTTGTTTTTTACAGTAATAAAAGCAAGGTTATCATTTTATTAATTTATGAAACCAATATCTCAATGTAAGAAATTAAGATCTTGAAAGTAGTTATTTATCCAATTAATCGTTGAACTAAAAAAAATACTAGATAAATATTAGTAAATATTGATTAAAATGTAGTCAATAAAATTTTGTGACTGTATATTAAATAAATATTTTTTAAATTATGAAATAATTTGCTTCAAATAAGAAAACCAGCATTTAAAAAGTTATATTTAATTAATCCAAGAATTTATTTTTCTGATTTTAAATTTGAAATCATTGATTCCAGATAACATTTTCTTTAGATAAGAAAATATTCATTTAATTTCCAATATTTGTGTTCTGCTGTTGAGAAAATATAAGCTTAATTTAGTACCTACTCACTTGGTTAAAGTTTATGCGATTACTTAGTTAAAGAAAATATTTACTTAGTAGAGAAAATCGCATAAATTTCTTGAATCAAGTAATATTTACTTTATATTAGAATTTTAGCAGTATATAATTTGAATGAATTATTTCGAAAAATCTATTTCTTAAACTAAGAAAATTTTTATTTATCGATTTTTGTCGTAGCAGGTGTATCCCTTCATGTTTATTGATTGATCGTATTTCAGGTTGGTTTCTTGTATACATATGACATTTATCTCGTGTTGATAAATAAGATTTTGTAAATAAGCGTACTGGCTCCTTAGGCCATTTAAATTCCATTGCAAAATTTTCGGCATTATATATAATAATGTTGTTGTGTCCAGCGATTACGCCGAATATATATATATATGTATATGGATATATGTATGTATGTATATATATATATATATATATATATATATATATATATAGATATATATATGTATACGTATGTAAGTGTATATGTATATATCTGTTCAGGGACAAGGAGGGATCGGTCGAATTGCCTCGGCATGCCTACCCGTCAAGTTCTCGATGAATTTCAGGCCCGGGAAAGTGAGTAAGAATAAAGAAAGCAAAGGAGACAAGCGTTTGGCAACATCGCCTTCACGACAATATATATATAAATATATATATATATATATATATATATATATATACATATATATATATATATATATATATATATATATATATATATATATATATACAAAGGTAAGGCAAAGTTCGTAGAGATTCTCGGAGTAGTGAGAATAAATACGTTTATATTTGTATATATAAACTCTGCGGACCTCGATGCCAAATGCCTGCGCAGCGCGCGCTTTCTAGGAATAAAATCGGACCAGATGTGGCCATAGTAATGCAGCCTAGCCATAGCCTGCCGCAGTCAGCACTGGCCGACGTATTGTCTCTATTCCCGCACCGCTTGTACTTTCCCGCCCCTCTGGAAAATTCGGAACGAAGCGGAGGCGCGCTAATGCGCAGTTTACGACCCTTCCCCCTTTTCTTTGTATACGAAATCCGAAACCTGAGTAACAGCCTAATATACCAATATCCCAAGAGGCTTGAGCAACTGAAATACGTCTGAAGTTTTGCCTTCGAATAGAAAGTAAAATTTCTCGAAGCAATCGACGTACAGAAATAATATTATTTCTGAACATGCATTTCAATTTTTCCAAAATGTTAATATAATGAAAATGTACAAATATTCGTATTAATAAGCACGGTTGATATTATTATTACTAACTTCGAAATTATACTTATTGTTGTGATTAATATTACTCTTAATTTTTAATATTGATAAATTATTCATATTGTTATTTACACTATTATTATTATTATTATTACAAGCACTAATATTCCTATTCTTACTAACATTACCGTTCTAATATATAGTAATGCGATTATTAATATTGATATTGTTATTATTATTCCAATTAATATCTTCGATATTATTATTAACATTGTAAAGATTACTAATTGTTACTACTAGTTTAAACCATAATTATGCGGTGTTATACACTAATCATTATTATTAATTTCACTATTTTTATTATTATTATTATGATTATGTTTAATATTACTTTTCTAATTAGTTTACTTAATAATATTTCTGCGCTATTCGCTGATAGTTTGCTTTTACTATCATTAACATTATTATTACTATTTTTACTATAATTATAAACGATATTAATTACTATTAAATTTACTATTACTGTTTTTGTTAATGCAACGATTCAATTATTATTACCATTATCGTTATTATTATTAAGTCATACTAATGCATCATTAACTATTGCTATTTTTACGACGAGTAGGATGTTTTATATTTAAACACTATATATAATAAGCTAAAATTAACCTTATAATTGTGTTTAACATTAAATTATCACATTAATTAATTGTTATTATTAATTAACTTATTGATTATTTTATATAAGAATATGTTTTAAATATTGCTTAGTTATACGCAGTTCTAAAATACAGAAATAATAATCATAATTGTAAGAGATGAACGGTCGGCTTTCTCTATGTAGAAAAAACGTCCCTTTATCTCCCCCACCACGATGTAATTTCGAGCGGAGAAAATTTCGGCGGCGCAGGGCTCGGACTATAAATACGGGCCCTGAAAACTGCGGAAAGCAGATTGCCGGCCGCGTTTACTCTGTTCGGTTCATACTTTGCTAAATTCCTCGAAATAAAAGTAAGTCGCTTAAATATTCATTTTTGAGTTAAATTTTTCTTTCCCTTTTTAATTCCGCGAAGCACGCGCTAGACTTTGGGTCAGGGGACGCTAGTCTCTGCAGGCAAGGAAATTGCCGCTAGACTTTGCAGCCTCCGCTAGAGTTAAGCGCGGATAGCTAGTGAGGTGGACTGGAGGCCGAGGAAGCTCGCGCCCCTACTACCTCCTAGAGGATATTAGATCCGTCGCCGCTCTAATATCCAACCGATCGTGTTGGAGGTGCCTCGAGTGTGGCCCTCACGGAATTACGCGAACGCGCCGCGACGATTGATCTCGCGATCCGCCCCGCGTATCCCTGGCTTCAACGTTAAAGCGTGGCCAAAAAACAATGGGGCAACCGGCGGTAACTAACGGCAGTAAATCGCCGTTAGGATTAACCGGGTGGCACCAGCTTCGGTTGGACGTCACAAAAAAAATTGGGGGCTCCTCCGGGATTGTAATAGAATAGCTCGCGATAATTATCGTTGCACGCGGCACGCGTTTATTTTTAGGGTTAAATTTTCGTTCAGTTCCGGTGCCCATTTTTATTTTTTTTTTGTTGTTGTTTTGATCCAGCTAGGATTCAACTGTTTTTGAGAGTAAAAATTCATATTTTTGTTTTTTTTAGTGGAAGGGTCAGGTTCATCGTATAAACGAAGGAAGAACAGGGCCCATAAAAGGGCTCAAAGGGAAAAACGACTGCTAATTCGCGGCCAGATTTTGGAGGCAGAGCAGGTCCGTCGGGAGGAAAGGGGGCTCGAGCGGTTGCCTGATCGCGACCTCGAGGCAACCATGTGGCGGTTATACCACCCCCTCCACGACCGTTATATTCGGGGTCTCAGAGCCCAGCGCCCGGTCGAGCGGGTAATAACCGAGCTAGAGACCCTAAAGTTCGTGGAGCAGGTGTATAAGCCGCGGGTGTATACACCGCAGGTATTTAAGCCGCGGGTGTATACGCCGCAAGTGTACAAGCCACGGGCGTATAAGCCGCTGGCTTTAATCAAGCGCCCGAAAATACCCTTGCCGCCCTTAGCGGAGTTAATTGGCGAGCGCGGGACTCGCCCATCCACGGCCGCCGCTGAGGCCGCCGCCTCACCCATCGCCACACCGCCGCCGCTGCCGCCGGTACCCGCAGTTCCCGAGCCGCCCAGCCCATCGGTCGCCAGTACAATAGAGGAAGGGGTAAAAACCCCCACCCGCTCTCCTATCGAGCCATCCGCGATATCACCGTTCGGCACGGTGATACCGTTGAACGCGGCAGGTTGCCCGCGGACACCCCGGGGTCCCAGCGACCGCGAGCTCCGCAAGGCGGCAAAAAAGCGACGAGAAACGGACGCGGCGATACCAGGAGAGCAGGACGCAGGAGAAAGTGAAGGCACTGCTGCTCTCCCAAACGCTGTCCGTGACGCACCCGTCCACGACAACGAGAGGAGGCGGGGGAAAATTGCCGCCCGAAAGCTATTATTCTTCGGTCCGGACAGCGAGACCGAAGAGTAATAACTCACCCGCTCGCCCACGTGACTGGCCCGAATAGCGGTAGAGAGAGAGCGAAGGTCCGTCCTCCCTCCACCACGCCGAGTAATCCTGCCGTCCAGTGGAGGTCAGTGAACCGCCCACGCGCTCACACGACTGGCCGAGAGGGACCGGGGTTAGTTACCCGCCCCCTCCACTGCGCCGCGCCTAGCAGGGCCGCCTCCTCCACTGCGCCGCGCCTAACAGGGCCCGCCCCCTCCACTGCGCCGCGCCTAACAGGGCCCGTCCCCTCCACTGCGCCGCGCCTAGCAGGGCCGCCCCTCCTCCGCTGTGCCCAGAGAAGCAGGGCCGCCCCTCCTCCGCCGTGCCTAGAGAAGTAGGGACGCCATCTTTTCGGCGTGCTATGCCGGGAGGCCCCGTACAGGGCATATATATAATAACAAATTGTGTCCGAATATATATATATATATATATATATATGTGTGTGTGTGTGTGTGTGTGTGTGTGTGTGTGTGTGTATGTGTAATAACCGGTACCAATAAAGAAAACACTACTGATAATAATACTGGGTTGGGATTATTGTTCCTCATATCCTGCATTCCTTATTTTTAATTTTTTATGTATTAACAAACATAGTCTATAAACTTTTACTTTTCTGTTAAGTACCAACCTTTTGTTTAAATTTCAATATGATAATTATAAATCTTTAATAATTAATATTTTTTTTAGACTTTTTTAAATATTCAATAGTTTCTGTTTTTTTTATTTTAAGTTTAATAATTAATTCAATAATTTGTAAAGCTTTTAAATATTTTTATAATTTTCTGTTTTTTTATTAAATAACTATTTTTCAATTTTTACTTATAAATTGTTATTAACTAATTTAATAATTTTTTTATCTCGTTTTTTATAATTAAGAACTTCTTAAATATTTTTATAATTTCGATATTTCCTGCTTTTTTTTATTATTTTTAGTTACAAATTTATTTAGTGTTAATAATTAATTTAATAATTCGTTTTTGTTATTAAGACCTTTTTATTATAATATAAATTTTTATATTAACTTTCATAATTCATTTAATAATTTTTTTTTGGCCTTTTAAATAATTTTTATTTTTAATATCCCCTTTTTACTTTCTATTTTTTTTACCTTATTTTTTATTAATTAATTTAATAATTTTTAGTTTCGATATTTTTCGTTTCATTATTTTAATAATTAATTTAATAACTCTTTTTATCATATTTTTTTTTTATTATTTTCTGCCTTTTCATTATTTTCCTTTCATTTTTATATTTTTCCTTAACTTTAATAATGCATTTAATAATTTTTTAAGGCTGTTTAAGTAATTTTTATTTCAATATTCCCTTTTTTACTTTTTATTTTTCATTTTTATAAGTTTTTTTATTAATTAATTTAATAAATTTCAACCTTTTTTTTATATTTTCTGTTTTTACTTATTTTCTTTATTTAATAATTTTAATTTCAACATTTTCCATTTTTTTTTTTTATTCATAATTAACTTAATAATTGTTAATTTCATAACCTTAATTTCAATATTCCCTGTTTTTTTTCTTTATTATTTGGCGATTTTATTTATAAATGTTTATTTAACTTTAATAATTTACTTTAATAATTTTTAAGACCTTTTTAATAATTTCTCTTCCAATATTCCTTTTTTTTACTTTCGTTTTTTCAATTTTATCTGTAAATTTCTTATTAATTAATTTAATCGTTTTTAATTTTTTTTAGTTCAATATATCCTGCTTTCCTTATTTAATAATTTTTAATTTCAATATTTTCCCTTTTCTTTATTTTAATAATTAATTCCAATATTTTCTGGTTTTTTTTTACTTTCCCTATAATTATTTTTTTTTTTTGATTCCCTTTTTAATATTCAATTCACTAATTTTTAAAAAACTTTTTTTTATATATTCCAGTTTCAATATTTTCTGTTTTTGATTATTTTCCTTCTAATTATTTTCAATTTTTCCATTAATAATTTCAATATTTTCTGTTTTTTGCCGTCTCCTTAATAACCTTTTTTTATCTTTTTCCCCAACTGGGAAAATCCCCGGTCCAAATGGTAGGACTGAATAGAGATTATTCCCTACCGAACGAAGAAAGACTTCGTACAATAGAGGAGCGAGTAAGCTCTCATCATAGGGCTCTCTGCACGGTCGGAACGTTATCACGGAATAATCGTACCTATATAGAGGAGCTTCAAGAGGCCTGTGCGGAGACGCACGGAAATACAAATTTCCTATTACAAAAAATAACAAGTGCGGAGGAGCGTATAGAGGGGTTAGAAAAGGAAAACCAAGAACTAAAGGCTTGGTTGGAAAAAACCTGGGCGATAACCGCGCGCGCATTTAGGGAGTTAAACCGGAAGCAAACCGTCAACGAGGTAGACATAGAGTTGTTGGAAGAAGCCGTTAGACAATTAAATCTTGAGAATTTAGTAGAGAAGAGACACTCCCAATTTGTTTTATTTATATATACGCAAGTAGGTTAGTTAAGCGGTATAGTCATCGGAACTTACCTCATTCAATTTTATAACATTTTTAACTAATAAGTTACTAATTTAATTGTTCTTTATGCCACATAATACATAATATTGCATTTAATACCAATTTTAACGCGAAAATTCGACACTAGGGCGCATGTCTGAGCAGCGTGTCACTAGAAGTCGGGCAGATAAGAATAAATTCTGCCTAGACGATATCGACAACGTCGACCCTTTTTCTCCAACTAAAGAGATCCCGAGGGATGGAGAAATAAAACCTCCACCGCGAGTGTTAAAAGAACGATTGACGCTTTGGAAGACTCTTTCATAGAACCGATCGCGCAACCGGCAAAATCAGCCGATAGCAAGCAAAAAGAGGTATCTGAAAACCTCACGATATATATTCCAGACAACAAACAAGCCCACGTAACAATGCCTACTCAGGCTGTCCCGTTGAAAGACGCGCTTAAGGTAGTGCCCGTATTTGATGGGCGCAATATTACCTTAAGCGAGTTTTTCGAAGGCTGCGACGAAGCCTTGGAAATTATAGATGCGACCAGCGAATCAAGCTTCGTCAAATTGTTACGGTCACGTATAACCGGGGAGGCGAGACAGGCGATTCGTGGGCAAACGTTTGCAACCGTTAGGGATTTAAAAGATTACTTAGAGACGATATACGCACCTCCTCGAACTATACAACAACTGATCGGTGAATTAGGAATGGAGTTCCAACGGGATGACGAAAACGTTATTTCATTCGCTAATCGAATAAAAGACCTTGGCCGTCGACTTCTAGAAGCAGAGAGAGCTCATTTAGGAGCTGTGACGGAAGCGATGTGCCGCGAAGCTGAAGCGACAGTAATTACTTGCTTTCGCAAAGGCCTGAGGAAAGAAATCGATAGAAGTATCGGAACAACGGTGACAGATCTTAATGCTATCGTTAATAAAGCGATACAAGAAGAAAGAAACCTTGACGAACGAAGTTTATTAAGAGATCTTAGTCGCAAACTCACAGTTCGGGGAAGAGAAGACCGCAAAAAAGCATATATATGTCAACTCGAGGAACCCCCTGCTCAGCAGCAAATTGAAACCTGCACACGGTGTAGACGATCCGGACATAATGCCTTTAGTTGCAGAGAACAAATGGCGAATAAAGCGTCCATTGAGACATGCCAATTATGCGATAAACCTGGACATACAGCAAATACGTGTCGCAACCGCATGATTTGCCAACTTTGCAATTTGATTGGCCATACGGCGAAGAACTGCAAACCTATTGAAAGATGTTTTCGGTGTAGCGAGCCCGGACATAGATCAGCGACGTGTCCGTTGAATATTATAACCGGGGCTCGACAACGCAATAATACACCTTACCGTCCGGTTTGTAGAAAGTGCAACCGATCAGGACATATGGCTGCATCTTGCCCTACTCCGAAAAGTTGTGCGTATTGCAAAAATACGTGGCATGACATTAACGAGTGCAGAAAAAGGATATACAACGAAAAAATGCGAGCGGAAAACTCGAACGATGCCTCCATGTCCAGAGCGCAGCCAACGGCACCGCTCGCCCCCATGCGCTCAGCCAATATAGCGAGAATGGAGAAGGAAGCCTCAGAATTGTAACCATTGTAAAAAGTGACTTTCTGCCCCACGTAAATCTAAAGTTTGGGAGCAGGAAACTCTCATTTTTGGTGGACTCAGGATCACACGGCAATATACTAAAACGCGGGAATCTACCCGTCGGCATAGAAATAAACACAACTGACATAGTAAATCTAAAGGGAATAACCGACAATGTAATTAAATCCCTGGGAACCACCTGTATAAAAGGGTTCGGAGAGTTAATAAGATTTCACATCGTAGAGGAAAGTTTTAAACTCCCGTACGATGGAATATTAGGAATAAGCTTCTTAGTGCAGCAAAGATCCATAGAAGATTTAAAAAAAAATACATTGAAGATCGGAGAACACGAACTGCCATTGGGTGGTAAAAATAGTTCTGAACAATCCCCAAGGATACTTAACACTAACTTTGCCGGAAACCACAATAAATTTCTATTTCTAAACTACGAAGGAACACTGATTTTAATTGACACCGGTTGTGAAGCTAGCGTCGTTAAAGCAAAAGTATTACCATCATTGGAAATTGTCGACACAACAAACGAGACTTATTTAAAGGGGATTGACGGATTACTAATGCCTACACTCGGTGCCGCTCCCCTTAATATATTAGACGTAGAATCATCAATAACAATAATACCGAATAACAGCGCCATACCATACGATGCGATATTAGGATCTGATTTTTTGTACAGCGCTAAAGCGATTATTGACTTTGGAGAAAAAACCATTACGATCGAAAATGAAAGAACAGAATTAGAGTTTCTACGCGACGAAGAAGTACTAATGTATAACAATGAGGAATCAGAAACAGATACAATGCACAACTGGGAATTCGAGAATCTTAAATCCCTAATGCGATTCGACAATACTAATCTCCAAGAATTCGACTGGAGTAAAGGAGATTATAAAAATCTTTTTTTGGCATCTGAACGGTATGATGATATACCTGTATCTTCGGACCGACTAACCAAGTTAATCGGACTTACGGAAATCAATAAGCTGCAAAAGGAAGAATACCAGCAAGCCGTGAAATTGTTGAAAAATAACCCGGATCGGTTTTATCTCGAGGGTGATGAACTTACTACAACTAACCTTGTAGCTCATAGGATCCCCACGACCGACGATATTCCGGTGAGCACGCGTCAATACAGATTGCCGCATGCTCTGAAAGACGAGGTGAACCGACAAGTGAGTGAATTACTGCAGAAGGGCGTAATCAGACACTCTAGAAGTAGCTATTCGTCAGCGCTTTGGGTCGTACCAAAAAAGCAATTAACTGATAATAAACCACGTTGGCGAGTTGTAGTAGATTTCCGTCCTCTAAACGAGAAAACAGTAGCAATGGCATACCCGCTACCTAATATTGTTGAAATACTCGACACCGTTGGTGCTGCTAAATACTACACTGTCATGGATTGCGTCTCCGGATTCCATCAAATACCGATGAGTCCGGAAGACATGCATAAAACTGCTTTTTCAACACCTGACGGGCATTTTGAATTCGTTCGCATGCCATTCGGTTTGAAGAACGCAGGCGTGGAATATCAGCGCGCGATGAACTTTACGCTCGAGGGCCTTATTGGCAAGGGCGTGTTTGTCTATATGGACGACATGGTAATCTACGCCAAAACTTTGGAAGAACACGAAAAATTGTTCAATGAAGTAATGGAAAGATTACGTAAAGCGAACTGGAAGCTCGAACCCGGAAAGTGCAAAATTCTACAACGAAAAGTAGCATATTTAGGACACGTTCTTAGCGAAGACGGGGTAAAACCCAACCCAAAGAACCTAGAAGCGGTAGAGCGATTCCCGCGTCCTAAGCACGTTAAAAATGTTCGACAATTTTTGGGTTTAGCCGGATACTACCGTAGATTTATTAAGGACTTTGCCAAAATTTCTAA
This sequence comes from Sycobia sp. Sy_11, assembly GCA_018907035.1. NCBI lineage: Eukaryota > Metazoa > Arthropoda > Insecta > Hymenoptera > Epichrysomallidae > Sycobia > Sycobia sp. Sy_11. Next base: position 180,915 of record JACCIC010000169.1, on the reverse strand, counting down.
ATCCCTCACCAAGCTTCTGCAAAGCAATGAACATTTTGTCTAGGGAGAAAACACGGAAAATGCGTTTGCATGCCTAAAAAGCGCTCTATGCACAGCGCCTGTGTTGCGATTCCCTGATATGGATCAACCATTCATTATCACGGCGGACGCGTCTGGTTATGCGATTGGGGGCATCCTATCACAAGGAAAACTCGGTAGGGATCAACCGATCGCCTATACGTCGCGAGTTCTGCGCGGACCCGAGTTGCGCTATGAGGTATACGAGAAAGAAGCACTTGCTATGCTTCATTCCGTGCAGACCTTTAGGCCGTACGTATTCGGACGTACGTTTACCCTCGTGACTGACCACCAACCGCTCGTGTGGTTCAAAACAGCTGATTTGAACACGCGTGTGATAAAGTGGAGGTTTAAGCTCTCAGAATACGACTATAAAGTCGTTTACAACCCAGGAAAGACGAATGTACACGCTGATGCGTTGTCACGTAACCCTGTTGAGAATGTAAACGTAGTCACTCGAGGGCAAAGAAAAAGGCAGCTTAATCTTGATAAACCGGTGGCGAGTCCTAAAAATCCGGATTCTCATTGTGTTGAGCCTCCCAAAGTTCCGAAGGCACGTACGAAGAATGCTAAGTTAAAAGGGATTAGAAGTGCTGTCCCAAATCACCGAGTTACCAGATCTAAAGTCCGAAGAGAAAATGGCGAGGATAATACGCAGAACGTTTCTAATTTTTCAAGAGTTAAAGATTTTCCAAGTTCAAACAAAGACGAGAGAAGTCGTACTAATTTTTCTAAGTCGGGGGTTGATATCATGGAGAATGGCGAGGATAAGACGCCGAATGTTTCTAATTTTTCAGAAGGAATTGAAGATTTTCCAAGTTCAAACAAAAACGAGAGAAGTCGTACTAATTTTTCTAAGTCGGGAGTTGAGGGCATTACCAAAGAATTAAATAGGAAGATTTTAACGAAAAATGTTCGTCCGCAACGATGTAAAACTAGGAAACAAACCGAAAAACGCAACGAGAAGATGCAAGGAACTTCTATTTTTAGACAGGAGAATATAGATGCCCCGAATCTGCAACAGATAGAGATAGGGACTAATAATGATCAAATACGTATTCGTAGACGACGAGGACGACCGCGAGTTACAGAAATTCACGATCAAAGAAAACCAAACGATGTTATCAAGAGTAAATCTCCCATATTAGTGAACACGCAGCAAAATAATGTAACAAATACCTTGCAGACAGGTAGTGAATCCACTAGCGAAGCAGGCAGTGAATCATCATATGTACCGCAAAAGCCTAAACGGAAGGGTAGAAAACCTAAACAGAAATTACTTCCTCTAACATCCGAAAATAATAGTAATCAAAGTAGTAATGATTCGGATACCTCTAGCAGCGAAAGCTCAGTAACAACGGATCGGAGTAACCGTTCAGGTCACGAAAACGATAATGTTAAAGAGAGCACGGCTGACGATAGGAGGACAAATCCAAAGAGGGACAAAAATAACTTCGTGGAAACCAAAGAATTGATTCAGTTTCGCAATGATCATATTGTCTATTTCGTCAATAATAAAGGTGAACCTTGCGATGTAGCAACACGGAAGCTCGCCGAATCAAATAAAATTCCGCAGCGGCAATACGTAGAGGAAACTAGAATAAGCTCGTATAAACGAAGCAATCGCAAATTTCTAATTGCCCTAAATATGAGAGGCGATAAGCCCGAGTCATTATCGAGAATAAAGGAAAACATTCAGAAAGTATGTAAAGAATGAAGAGCATTTAGTTTAGAAAAGAAAATTGAGGAATTCAGTATAGCTCACTCGCCAGACATAGAAGGGTTAGAATGGTGCGAGGTTATAAGTATATTCTTAAACGAATTTAAGGATACAGGTATAAAGATAATAATTTGTAAAGGGAGTTTAAAATTTGTTCCACCTGATCGCCGTGATGAGATATTCTACGAGTATCATAACTCACCTGTCGGTGGTCATAGAGGAGTTTCGAAAACGTACAACCGTATTAGACAGGATTATTATTGGGATAATTTAAAGGCAGATGTACAAAGGCGCGTCCAGCAATGCATAGACTGCCAATTGAAGAAACTTGTACCTGTTAAAACAAGGCAACCCATGGTAATTACTGACACTCCAGGTACTACATTTAAGAAAATAGCCCTCGATATAGTGGGTCCGTTACCTAAAACAAGAAGCGGAAACGAATATATCCTAACAATGCAGGATCAATTATCCAAGTATTGTATAGCTGTCCCGCTGCCCAACGCGGTAACATCAACAATTGCCGATGCATTTATAAAGAGATGTATTTGCATCTATGGAGCTCCGAAAGTAATACTTACGGATCAAGGTAGAAATTTTTTAAGTAGCCTCATGCAACGGATTGCAAAAAGATTCAGAATAAAAAAGGTCAGGACAACGGCTTTCCACCCTCAATCTAACGGGTCTTTAGAATGGTCCCATCACGCGTTAGGAGAATTTTTGAAACAATATACAGAGAGAGACTCCGAATGGGACGAATGGGTAGAAATAGCGATGCTGAATTATAATACGTGTGTACAAGAGAGTACGAAGCATACACCGTTTGAAGTAGTCTTCGGCAGATTAGCTAGGCTCCCCTCCAACGATCCACTACGTGAAGCGGATCTGATCCCAACATACCAGGGTTACGTTAAGGAATTAGTGGTTAGGTTAACTGGGATAAAGAGATTAGTATACGATAACCTTATCCAGTCGAAAGAGAAATCAAAAATACTATACGACCGACATGTGAAAGAAGTAAAATTTAGGGTAGGTGATTATGTTTTCTTACTGAGTGGCCCGAAACCCGCGAAACTATCGAACCAATATTCCGGTCCGTTTCGTGTATTAGAAATCATCGGGAAAAATAACGTAAAAATTCAGTATAAAAAGGGCGGAAAAATTGTTCACGCGAACAGACTACGGATATCCTATATTGATAACGACGCGAGAAACATTAAAACTAAGCAATAACCCCGAGTATACGCATATCTGGCAATCTAACTAAAGAGTATGTAGATATATGAGTATATATATGTATATATAGATATATATGTATATGTGGGCATATCTGTACATATTCGTCAAAAAAAAAACAAACAAAAAAAATCGAAAACATACAAAATACAAAAAAAAACGGATTACTAAACTAGAGCATCAATATGTCAAATATTTTGCGTTAATAAACATTATATAATAAAGAGCATATCACGTAACAATCCGTCTGATAGATTTAAATATTCGATGCTAACTTGATTTGATACGTACTTATTGAAACCACTTGCGATTAATTGTTAAGCTATACAAGCATTTATGAAGAAGACCATGTATATGTAAGGGAACATTATAATTAGCTTTGTACTTCCTTTTTTTCACGTTCTTACCTTGTTTTTAACTGCGTACTTGTAAACCTAAAAATATATTATAACATGCAAGTTTAAAAAGGGAAGAAGACCAGAGATGAATTCGACTGACACAGCCAGCTATATTACTTCAAGAAAACAACGATGATCAACCAAGAGTTGTATCTATAAAGGGGAAAATACCAAAGCGACCTGAAGAAACGGAAGTTGATACTTTTACCAAAGGAACTCAGCGTGATGGTTGATTGGGTTCATTTCAATCCCCAACCAACCATTTAAGGTTGCGGGTTATGTATATATATATATATATATAGATGTATATATATATATGCTAATACATATGTAGGTGTATATATGTGTATATATGTTCAGGGACAAGGAGGGATCGGTCGAATTGCCTCGGCATTGCCTACCCGTCAAGTTCTCGATGAATTTCAGGCCCGGGAAAGTGAGTAAGAATAAAGAAAGCAAAGGAGACAAGCGTTTGGCAACATCGCCTTCACGACAATATATATATATATAAATATAATATATATATATATATATATTATAATCTACAAAGGTAAGGCAAAGTTCGTAGAGATTTCTCGGAGTAGTGAGAATAAATACGTTTATATTTGTATATATAAACTCTGCGGACCTCGATGCCAAATGCCTGCGCAGCGCGCAGTCTCTATTCCCGCACCGCTTGTACTTTCCCGCCCCTCTGGAAAATTCGGAACGAAGCGGAGGCGCGCTAATGCGCAGTTTACGACCCTTCCCCCTTTTCTTTGTATACGAAATGCGAAACCTGAGTAACAGCCTAATATACCAATATCCCAAGAGGCTTGAGCAACTGAAATACGTCTGAAGTTTTGGCTTCGAATAGAAAGTAAAATTTCTCGAAGCAATCGACGTACAGAAATAATATTATTTCTGAACATGCATTTCAATTTTTCCAAAATATTAATATAATGAAAATGTACAAATATTCGTATTAATAAGCACGGTTGATATTATTATTACTAACTTCGAAATTATACTTATTGTTGTGATTAATATTACTCTTAATTTTTAATATTGATAAATTATTCATATTGTTATTTACACTATTATTATTATTATTATTACAAGCACTAATATTCCTATTCTTACTAACATTACCGTTCTAATATATAGTAATGCGATTATTAATATTGATATTGTTATTATTATTCCAATTAATATCTTCGATATTATTATTAACATTGTAAAGATTACTAATTGTTACTACTAGTTTAAACCATAATTATGCGGTGTTATACACTAATCATTATTATTAATTTCACTATTTTTATTATTATTATTATGATTATGTTTAATATTACTTTTCTAATTAGTTTACTTAATAATATTTCTGCGCTATTCGCTGATAGTTTGCTTTTATTATCATTAACATTATTATTACTATTTTTACTATAATTATAAACGATATTAATTACCATTAAATTTACTATTACTGTTTTTGTTAATGCAACGATTCAATTATTATTACCATTATCGTTATTATTATTAAGTCATACTCCTCCTGCCAACAACTAGACAGAAGAGAGAAGAGATAACCCAGAAGAGACCGGCATCAAGTCCCCCGGATATCTCCCTTACTAAGGAGAAAAAAAAGGGGAGAACAGGAGGACAAAAAAGATGGGTGGCAAGAAGTAAAAACAAAAAAAAAGAACAGTAAGAAGAAGCAAAGTGTGCAGAATACTGAGGAACAACCTCAACATCCAAAAAAGAAAGCAATAAGCACAGAAATTAAAAAAAAAGGCCAAAGCTCGATGCGATCGCCATCAAACCAGCGCAGGGGAAATCCTACGCTGAGGTGATGAGATCCATCAGAGCGGTCAAACCGGAGGACTTGGGCGCGGATGTGAGGACCGTCCGGAAAACCAAATCGGGTGAGGTGCTGATTGAACTCAGACATACCAAACCCGAAGGTCGGAAGGCACTCACTGAAGTGCTCAAGGAAGCAACTGGCCAGAGTGGCTGTGTCAGGGAGCTGACCCCTAGAGGAAGTCTAGAGGTTAGAGACCTGGACTGCTGCGTGACGGAGGATGAGGTGTGTGAGGCCCTCAAAAGTAAACTGCCAGATTATTGTGGCGAGCTGCAGGTTAGAGTGACCAAAACCAACACTGCGGAACAGCGTGCTGCTATCGTAGTGTTGGAAGAGGTTGCTGCCGTGCGTCTGCTGAAGATCGGGTTTTTGCGAGTGGGCCTGGTGAATTGTCATGTATGCCGCCGCGAAATAATGACGAGGTGCTACAGATGCCTAGGATATGGCCACCGGAGCCATAGCTGTAAAGGCCCTGATCGTAGCGCCTGTTGTTATCGTTGCGGACAGAGAGAACACAAGGTTGCGTCTTGCACCGCAGAACCCGAATGCTTTCTCTGTAAAGGTGAAGCGAAATCGGAGGGACGCCGGCACGTTGCCGGTTCCGGCGCCTGTCCGACTTTTCGCGAGGCTCTCTCAAAAAAGGCTAAATGGTCGTAATTCTGCAAGGGAATATTAATCGCAGCAGGACAGCTGATCACCTCCTTCTTCGGTTTTGCCACGATACTGATGCTGATATATTAATTATCAGCGAACAGTATCGGAACAGAGAAGGAGTAGGTTGGTTCACCGATAACTATGGAACGGCAGCCATTTGGATTCCTGACCCACGAAAAACAAAAGTAGAGGATCATGGATCTGGAAATGGCTATGTTTGGGTAACAGGCAATCACATCACGTATGTGAGTTGCTATCTTACACCAAGCCAAGCCATAGGTGACTACCAGGTCATATTAGATGACCTGGAAGACACCGTCAGAGAAATGAAAGGTGAGCTGGTAATGGCAGGTGACTTTAATGCAAGGGCCCTAGAATGGGGCATGGCGGAGCCCGACTCCAGAGGTCGAAGAGTCATAGAACTAGCGTCCAGACTTGGTCTAATAGTTCTAAATACTGGCAATACTTCGACCTTCAGGAGACCGGGCTATGCCGAAACTATACCTGATGTGACCTTTGCGACAGAACATCTGGCCTCTTCGAATCCAGGACTGGCAGGTGATCGAGGACTACACAGCCAGCGATCACCAGTACATCACATTCCGCGTATGCGATGGAATGCCAGGTTTCACTGGACACAATTCGCGAGGGCCCCCTAGATGGAACGTTGCAGGGATAAATAGAGAGAAATTCTCACAGACCATTGAACGCGGTCAGCAAAGCCTTGTTAGGATTCCAAATGGCTCATCGACAATTCAGCACGCCAGGGAGTTGACTAGCGCCAAAATGCACATTCTACGCCGGGCTTGCGAAGAGTCGATGCCGTGCAAAGTGGTTGGTGGTAAAAGACGTCCTGTTTACTGGTGGACGGCTGAGATAGCTGACATGAGGCGTAGGTGTTTACATCTACGACGAATGTCACAGAGAGCTCGTAAACACGGAGATGACATCACTATGATGAGGGCTGAATACAAGCTATCTAAGAAAGCCCTTCGACGAGCGATCGAAGCCAGCAAACGCCGATGCTGGAAGGCGCTGTGTGAAGACATAGATGGGGATCCATGGGGATTGGGATACAGGGTAGTTGCTGGAAAACTGGGAGCTCATGGAAACATGGGCACCTTGGACTCCGGCACAATGCGAAACATCGTAGATACCCTTTTCCCTACCCACCCTGATAGGTCTGATCCAGCTCCACCGAAACGAGAACTGGATGTACCTCTTTTCAGCAAAGAGGAGCTCGGTAGAGCCGTGAGAACCATGCGGAATAAGAGGGCTCCAGGACTTGACGGAATTCCAGGAGAGGTGCTGAAAATAGTAGTTGAGGAGCATCCAGAACTCCTTCTGTCGATGTACAATTCGTGCTTGACAGCTGGTTTATTCTATTCTAGCTGGAAGGTGGCGAAACTTGTGCTTATCGACAAGGGCAAGGGTCCGCCGGAGGCGCCCTCGTCGTATCGACCTCTATGTATGTTAAATACAGCTGGAAAGCTGATGGAGCGTGAACTGAAGTCAATGAAGTCTACTGAAGTCACGACTCCTGGGAGTTGTTGCTGCTGCCGGCGGCTTGGCTGACAGACAGTACGGATTCCGGGGAGGCAGGGCGACGGTGGACGCAATCCTCGAGGTTGTTGATGCGGCGAGGCGCACAGAGAGAGGTAATCACTACTCTCGACCTGTTTGCCTCCTGGCTACCCTTGACGTTCGGAATGCCTTCAACTCTGTTGGATGGGCAAATGTTTTGAGGGCCATGGAGCGAGACTTTCGGATGCCACCTTATATACTTCGTATATTGGATGACTATCTTAAGGATCGATACTTGGTTTACGAGACAGCGGACGGTCGGAGAAGGAAAAAACTTAGTTCCGGGGTGGCTCAGGGGTCTGTACTCGGAGCTGACATGTGGAACGTTTCATATGACGGAATACTCCGGATGCAGATGCCTGAGGACACCTTTCTGGTTGGATACGCAGATGATGTAGCAGCCGTTATCATCGCTAGAGATTATGACGCTGCACAGATGCGACTAAACCAGGTGATGCGTCGAGTGCAGAGATGGATGGAGAACAATGGGTTAGAACTGGCGGCGGCGAAAACGGAGATCGTGCTCCTAACTAAGAAACGTATCCCAAAGATACGCCTTATGCAGGTTGGAGACACGATGGTGAGTACCAAAGCAGCTGTAAGTTACCTGGGGGTGACGCTTGATTCCAAGCTGACCTTCTGGGACCAAATAAAAAAAGTGGCGGATAGAGCTGCCCGAGTGACAGCACAACTTAGCAGGTTGATGGCCAATGTTGGTGGTCCAGCACCCTGCAAGCGGCGTCTGCTCATAAGGACAGCTGAATTCATCATGCTATACGGCGCGGAGGTATGGACCGATACACTGATGGCCCAAAAATATAGAAAAAGAATGGCGGCAGTGCAGCGTAGAGGGGCATTACGCATCGTGAGCTCCTACCGTACGGTCCCCGAGTCGGCGGTGCTGGTAATCGCATGTGTTACCCCCATTGATCTCCAGGCACAAGAAAAGAAATTTGTCCACCAGAATAAGAATATTCTCGGCAGAATAGAGGCAGCTGCACGGGCCAGAGCTGTCACGATAACTGAATGGCAGAAGCGCTGGGAGAGGGATCCGCGTGGCCGATGGACGGCTCGTCTGATCAATCAGTTAAAGCCATGGCTCCAGAGGTCGCACGGAGAGGTTAATTACCACCTCACACAGCTCTTATCGGGGCACGGTCGGTTTCGATCCTATCTCCACAAGATGGGGAAAGTACCGGATCCGAGCTGTGCCCACTGTTGCGCTCCCCGAGACGATGCACTTCACACATTCTTTCAGTGCGAGGTGTTTCGCCTTGAAAGGAAGTGCCTCTGGAGAGACATAGAACCATGTGGGCCTGATAATATCGTTCGGCTGATGCTAGAGAGCCATGAGAATTGTCCAGGATTTGCAATTTCTGCAAAGCCATCCTGGACCACAAAAGAAGAATTGAAGAAGGCGTGTAAGCCCGCAAGGGCGAATAGGATGGCGCAGCCCAGAAGTAATGTCCTCATAGACGGTTCCTGGGCTGCACTTACGCCATTGTGAGGAGGTCTCCTCGGTGCACGCTTATCGACCCCGACTCGTAGCTCTTTTCAGAGCTGTGGGAAGCAGTCGAGGGGAATGCACTGAGGAGGTAGTTTTTTAGTGGGTATGCCCTTCACAGGTGAGTCCTACATACCCGGGGACCGGTCTCCGGGATCCATAAAGGATTTTTCTCCTCCTCCCAAAAAAAAAAAAAAAAAAAAATTAAGTCATACTAATGCATCATTAACTATTGCTATTTTTACGACGAGTAGGATGTTTTATATTTAAACACTATGTATAATAAGCTAAAATTAACCTTATAATTGTGTTTAACATTAAATTATCATTAATAACATTATTAATTAACTAATTAATTGTTATTATTAATTAACTTATTGATTATTTTATATAAGAATATGTTTTAAATATAGCTTAGTTATACGCAGTTCTAAAATACAGAAATAATAATCATAATTGTAAGAGATGAACGGTCGGCTTTCTCTATGTAGAAAAAACGTCCCTTTATCTCCCCCACCACGATGTAATTTCCAGCGGAGAAAATTTCGGCGGCGCAGGGCTCGGACTATAAATACGGGCCCTGAAAACTGCGGAAAGCAGATTGCCGGCCGCGTTTACTCTGTTCGGTTCATACTTTGCTAAATTCCTCGAAATAAAAGTAAGTCGCTTAAATATTCATTTTCGAGTTATATTTTTCTTTCCCTTTTTAATTCCGCGAAGCACGCGCTAGACTTTGGGTCAGGGGACGCTAGTCTCTGCAGGCAAGGAAATTGCCGCTAGACTTTGCAGCCTCCGCTAGAGTTAAGCGCGGATAGCTAGTGAGGTGGACTGGAGGCCGAGGAAGCTCGCGCCGCTACTACCTCCTAGAGGATATTAGATCCGTCGCCGCTCTAATATCCAACCGATCGTGTTGGAGCTGCCTCGAGTGTGGCCCTCACGACCGGCGGAATTACGCGAACGCGCCGCGACGATTGATCTCGCGATCCGCCCCGCGTATCCCTGGCTTCAACGTTAAAGCGTGGCCAAAAAACAAGGGGGCAACCGGCGGTAACTAACGGCAGTAAATCGCCGTTAGGACTAACCGGGTGGCACCAGCTTCGGTTGGACGTCACAATGTTTTGAAATTGCTATAGATTTAGTTTTCAGTGTCTGATGTATTTGGTGTTTGAATCGGAGTTTTATTAGGGCTATTTAAACTTTTGATTAATTTTGTGCATCTTCTTTTAATTAGTGTATCTCTTACCTTTGGATAGATTTCTTCTTTTATGAATTTAATTATTTATTCATAGTTATTAATATATTGCTCAATTAATTCAGACGGATTTTTATACACTGGGATGTTTTCAATTATATGTTTAAATTGTTGGTAGTTTAATAACATATTGGGTTGTTCTAGGTAGTTTCTAATCGATATTAGTCTTTTATCTAGTTCATCAAAATCTTTTTCACAGCGGGATTCGATTGATGTTTTGTCTTTTTTATTAATGTGTACTATATTGTCTAATTTATCTTTTTTGTTGTTTCTTATTTGATTTTGGGTAATATTATCAGTAATGAAGGATTGGTTTTCGGGTTCGGCTGAACTGATTTCTGACTCATCGTTTTCTGTTTCTTGATTTCTGTTTTGTTCTTGAGTTTGTTTTGTACTTTTATGATCCGAAATGTTTTCACTTAAGTTAGTATTAGTTTCTGTAGATTGAATGTTTACATTGAGGTCATCTACCTTGGAGCAGGTTCTGGCCAGATGCCCTTCTGATTTACACAGAAAACATCTTAATACTTCTGTACTAGCAAAAACAATATAGTCGTGCTATTCATAATTTATTTTGAAAACTTCTGGAATGAATTTCACTTCGTCGTTCTTAATGTATACCTGCCTTCTAAAACTAATGACATGATCGTAACCTTCGCTATTAATATTTGCTTTAAGTGTAATAATTTTTGATGTAGGTTTAATCTTAAGTACAGATAGCATATTTGATATAGCATAGTTCGGAATTTCTGTTGGTACATTCGAAAATATAACTTTTTTGTAACGAGATAGTAGCGGCCTTATGTTCACTTTCGCTTTCTTAATTATAATATACTCGTATTTACCTGTTATTTTGAGCACTAATTCCTTTGTAGCTACGTAAATGCAAACTCTGTTGTTGGATATTTTTAAGGCACTGATAATGTTGCTTTTATCCACAAGATCGCCGATGGCACATGTGTAATCTGTCAAGGTTAGCTCGTTAACACAATCAAGGACAATACCTTGATCTCGCTTGACATTCAGCACAGTTACTTTAGCATAGTTTATTTCAGATGACGTTTCGATTTTAAAGGTGGGAATATCTTGATGAATTTTTTCTTCAGTTGTAGCAGCCATAATGCTCGGTTTGTGGCAGACCCGTACAGGGCGCTGCCCTGTTCTCAATAGTTCACATTTTCTGAATTCAATGCATTACTTTTTTGTTTTAATATAATAACCTTCTGATACAAAATTTTGTTTTCTTAGATTAAGAACATATTTATTTATATATGTATTGTGTAACTCTGTTCTATATATACTGTATAAAAACAATTAAATACTAATTTCTAGAAAATATTAGTTTGATTGTGAAAAGTATTGTGTTCAGGTATACGATTACTAAATTTAAGAAATTCAGGTTTTCCATTTTAATTTTGATCAGCTTGTTTGAAAGAAACGTTTTCTAGAAAATGATAATGCTTATTTTTAGATTATGATGAGCTAAATTTAAGTAATTAGAACATTATAATTAAATAAATATTTACTTGACTGAATTTTTGTTCTTAAGAAAATCTATTCTCTTGGTTTAAGAAAATAATGTTTTTCCTGAATGTAAGTTAATATTTCGATCGCCTTCAAATTTTGAATACGTATTCTATACGGTCAGGATTAAATGATAGGATATTTTTTACGGGAAATTTAACAAAAAAAAAATAACAAAATGATGGCAACATTTGTTGCATGTATATCGGTAAACTGCCTGCTAGCCCTCGTACAACGTGCGTGCAGATGGACAGGTAATAAACAGTGAGAGCAGGTGAAAGAAAGAAACGAAACAGTATAGATGACAGTCGCGGGTACATGCAGGTACATGATATGGCAACACCCATCAAAATCGAGTAATCCATGTTAATCCCCTTGGATTTTTCTTTTCTCCCCTCCCCCTCTCGCTCTCACATTCCCATTCTCTCTCTCCCTCTCTCTCTCTCTCTCTCTCTCTCTCTCTCTCTCTTTCTCTGTCTTCTCCATACAAGGTAGTTCTGTGTCACATATGATTATATAGGATTTTGATATGATACTCCAAAAATATAAAAAGCAATCGAATAATTTTTGGAAAAGTGTACAGTCTATAATTAGCAGCTTTTTCGAGATGTATTGCATTCGTAAACATAAATCAATTGCTGACAATGGCCATGAATATTGTCTCAATGTTAAGGTAATTTGTTTATAGCGTACATATATTTGGTTGCAACTTAATTATTTTAGTTCAATAGAGAAACATTATAAAATTAAATCAAATATACATTTTTTTAGTTCCAAGTAAAACATATGTCATAGAAATAAGTCCATTAATTAACCATTTATTCAAAATAAGTAATTTATACTTTTAAAATACTGAATGCTTAGTTAAATACAGTAAATATTTTATGAGAACTGAGAATTTAAACAAAATATAACATTCAACTGTAGTATTTTAACATATTAGACCGTCGTTTTCGTAATCTTCAACGATATAAACGTACACTATATATTATATTGCAATAAATACTAACTATATTTACATATTTTTCCATCATTTTTATTGTAATATATATATATATATATATATATATATATATATATATATATATATATGTAATATATTTGTATTATACGAAACGCAATGGTAGTGAATGTTCAACGCACACAATCTGACGTTCAAGCTTTAGGCTTGAACGGCAGAATGTTAATTATTCCCGATCAGAATGTTAATTAGGGTTATTATTAGGACTTAATCCTTATTTCAATAGGTTATTGAAATATAATGGTGAAAATTTGAGGAAATTTCATGTGATTTATTATAAAATTGAAATTACCACCAATTTTTACTACCATATATATAATCAGAATCCTAAAAAACGTATATATAAAAATTTTAATAAAAATCGCGTTAGTCGACTACTTGAAAAATTTGGTAGCTCTTTGCTATAAGAGATTTTCTCAGCTTTGATGTTTGCTAGCTTTCCTTAAAGTTGCCGTAGGCTTCAAAACTTCAAGCTGCTTGCTAGCTGCTGCGAGAATATATATATATATATATATATATATATATATATATATATATACATGTAGCAATAAAATTTCTTTTTGGTCAGTATAAGCTACTAATCTTTTATTGCACCCCCCGCTGCCAGCCTATTGTCTCAACAAGCTTTTCCTCTGCACGCGCCGAAGACAGTCGTCTCCCCCCTCGATCGCACCATCGCACGAGCTCGAAAAACAACATCTGGAATATCGCACGAAACGGCCAGTACCTCACTTTGGCCACCAGAGGCCCTCGTTTTCAGTCGAAAATTTTTACTGCAGTCTGGCCCATAAGCGTCGGCGATCACCCCTTATTATCTCTGGTGTTGCCGCCTTGCGGTCAATTATGTCCCGAAGTCCTGCCGTGTAATTTGACTATAGTTTAACCGGTGTTTTCATTCTTTCTCTCTACCCTCCAGAGAAATTATATGCATATATTATATACCATACAACACAGTGACTCGACATGGATTCGACTCTCAGTCACTCGACACGATCTGACATGAAACGACAGTGATTGCATTGTTGACTAGTTCATTGTGTTGATTGCAATTACAATAAAAAGATACACAATTGCGCATAATTAAGCGACTTAAGATTAAGTTTTGTTTTTACAGTGCAATTTTAATGATAATAAAAGTTGTATTTAAAAAGTAAATGCATGAAAATGTTTAATAAAAAATATTATTTTCAATGCAATATATTTATATATAATACAGTATTGTGTTCATAAATTGTGATATAATAAGAGTATTTCGTATACTAGAGACAATTAATAGTCTATATAGTTCACTAACCAAAATATAATAAAAGTTGACAGTTACAAATTAAGTGATTTAACAAAGAATTATACTTCTATTACAGAAAGCTAAGATATTAAATTATTCATAATTATTGAAATTTATAAGACAAAGTAAATTTTCTCAATTTGAAAGAATTTGAGGTAAGTTTTGCAAAAAGCTGTTTTTTTCTTTTTTTATGTAGTCAATTTTTATGCTTTGTATTTTATAAAATGGTATATTTTTTCAATTTTTTAAGTAATTTGTAAGTTGTTATTGTCATATCACCATGTCTTCTGAGGATCCTAATTCATGGAGAACACCTACTTTTCGTCAAAGTATGATTGCGAAAATGTAAGAATAAAACATTGTTTTAAATATTCCTAGTACTTATGATAATTTATTGAAATAATTATTTGCTCTTAATATATTCATTTTCAGAGAGGAAAATATTCAAAAATTTCAAATACCTATGGCAAAAAATGCAAGTGATATGGAAAATCATGTATTTATGAAAGCTAAGACTAAGGTAAACTATTTATTATTTATAATGTAAGCTACATTTGTAAATTTATTTAAACAAATGTCATTTTTCAGGATGATTATCTTTGTTTTGTGGCCAGACTTATACTACATATTTCTCAAATGAGTAATACTTTTTTTATATTCTCCTAACTGTAATAGTTTCAACTTTCTAATGTTTTTTATGTTGTAGATAATAAAAAACCTGCTGGAACTATGGTACTTGGGACAAACAATGCTAACCCAGGTGTTCAGCCAGGAATGCCAGATCCTATTGGAGCTTTACAAACTCTTGCTCGCCAGGGTACTGGAAATAATGCAAATATGGGAATGCAAGGTACTGGTCAAAATCCACAAAATATGGTTCCTCAACAGACTCCAGTTGCTAATAATGCAACAAATCGTAAGTTACAGTAAAAAAAATATTTAACTAGAAAATAATTAATATAGCTTTTAATATAATTTTAAATCCATTAATTAAATTTTACTAGACGTTAAATATACTTTGAATATGTACAATTAATCAATACTTTTTATTAGTCTTACAAAGTTTAAATCAACGCCCAGGTCAACCATTAAATATGCCTGGAATGCATAATAAAATGCCAGGAATGGGTATGATGTCTGGTCAACCTGGCTGTCCTACAATGTCTGTAAATCAAATGGGACAGATGCAAAATATGCAAACAAATCCAATGTTAGCTCAGATGAATCAAATGAATCAAGCAAATATGGGACAACAAATGGGACCCCAGCCTGGTCAAACACAACAAATGGGTGGACCACCAATGAATGTTTCACCAATGGGACCAAATCAGATGCAAGCTATACAGGTATAGCACATTTTTTATTAAACTATATTATTATTCAATAATTCAGTTACAGTGACGGTAACTATACTATATGTACATATATATTGATAAGTAATTCATATATAAATTTTTTAATAATCTATTTTTAAGAATTAAAGTAAAATTACAACCTTGTATTCATTTTTAATTTGGAAAAAAATCAGGTCAGTTGAATGATAAAAATTATTGTTAAAAGTATAAAAATATTTTATGCTTAAATATATTATTATAATAAATAAACTCAGATATAATTAAATACAACGATGTATATTAGAATTAAAAATTGTACTTATGTCGAATGTTCTGAATTAAATTAATAAATATTTTTATCAGTCTTACAGTCTTTATAATATAATATATTAGCTAAAATAATTACAGTCATACTGTTCTTGTTTATGTTCACCCCGTAGAATCTGAAATAAAACTTTTACTACAATAAATTATATTAAAAATTAAAAATAAAAATAAAATTAATAATAAAATAAAAATAAAATAATAAATATAATAAAATAAAAATAATAAAACCAATATTCTATGTTAGTAAAGGACAACCTGACCACCTTAAATTTAGAATCACTTTTGGCCCCCACCACCATAAATTTAGTATCACTTTTGGTGTTCGACG
This sequence comes from Sycobia sp. Sy_11, assembly GCA_018907035.1. Taxonomy (NCBI): domain Eukaryota; kingdom Metazoa; phylum Arthropoda; class Insecta; order Hymenoptera; family Epichrysomallidae; genus Sycobia; species Sycobia sp. Sy_11. The sequence continues at coordinate 164,851 of JACCIC010000169.1, read as the reverse complement.
TTTTGAACCGCTATGATTCATCTTCAGGAACTGATAGCACAAATGTATAGCTTATTTTTATAAATGCTATTTAATTTTTATAGAATCAAATGCAAAGTCAAATGGCTGGACATCAATTAGGTGGACCAATTAATCCAGGTATGCAGCCTGGTATCCCACCTCAACAACAGGGACCACCACAACAGCAACAACATATGAATCAAATAAATCCTGCTCAAATGGCTGCTAATCAATTATCACAAACACAACTTGGTCATTTACAACGCAAAGTAAGAATTTAATATATACATACAAAGTATTGAAAAACTAATAAATTAGTTAATATTTTCGGAAAGTATTTTGAGAAAAAATTGAATATAGCTTTTGATTAATTAACTTTTGAAATAGAATGATCATCTTATCCTAGCTCTTAAAATTTCTTTCCGATATTATTTGAAATTTACAATGTTTTTTTTTTAATGTTATCTCTGTTTTCGATATTCAATTCTAAATATTGCAGTAAAGCATCAACTAGATATAATTTACAAGTGTGGATGAAATATATAATCAAAATTAACTTTTAAGAAATTTTTCAATAAATATTTTTAAAGTTCTCACTTTTTTAAAGCATATGCAGATTACGTCTTTGAAAAATAATATTAGTTTCTAAATAATTTTGGAAATTATGCTCAAGGTGAAAGATAAAATCTCTATTAGTTATCTAGATTTACTTCTATATCTAGAAAGACTTTCTTAAAAATCTAAGCAGATTTATTTATATATCAGATATATTACAAGCTAATGAGGTTGATAACAATCTTATTTTACTATTCACAGCCTGTTGAAATGATGAATGCAGGTTTTCCTGGCCCAAGGAATGTTACACCAAATCAATTTTTAAGACAAAGTCCATCACCTTCTGCCCCAAGTCCTGGTGGACTTGGAGCACCAACACCAACAAGGTATTTAACATAATTTTTATTAATATTACATATTATATATTTTTTATAAAAAAATGTGTCTTAGAAATTTTTTTTAATACATTATTAAATCCAATAAAAATTATCAATTATGAAAACTTATAGCTCACAGTAGTAACAAAATATTTTAAATATATTTACTTGCAGTCAGATGGTAGCCTCTCCAGCTTTAGTATCATCACCCAACCCTCAACACGCAATGCTTGCTGGAACTCAACGATCTGTAGGTATGTAAATTTTGAACTTTTAATTTATAAATGCGTTTTCTTATTAAACTTAGGTAATATCAACTAAAATAAACATCCATATATATATAATAATTTTTTACATATAAAATAATTTTTTAAGCAATGGCTCCTTCACCAAGTAGTTCTTTAAATACGCCTGCTGGTACACTTGGTGCAACTCCAAGTCCACTACAAGATGATCAAACATCACAAGCTTATAAGGATAAAGTCAGAAAACTAAGTAAATATATAGAACCTTTAAGGAAAATGATTTTAAAAATGACTAATGAAGGAAGTAAGTATTTTAGTTATTTAATTTGCTATTTAAATTTAAAAATCATATAATGTATAATTAATTAAAATACTTCTGATGGAATAAAACAGATACTGAAAAAATGAGTAAAATGAAGAAACTTCTAGAAATTTTAACAAATCCTAGTTCAAGTACAAAATTAGATGTGCTGCAGAAATGTGAAGTAGTCTTAGAAAAAATGGATTTTAAAAAACTAGAAGCTGTAGGACCAACAGTACCAACAACTTTAAAAGAGCATCACTTTTTTACTCCACTTTTAGAAGTAGTCAATACACTTCTGCAGAGTCCAGTAGCTAATCATACTCTTCACCGAACTTTTGAACCTTGTTTAGAAGCATTATTTGGTCCAGAAATTAAGTGAGCTAAGATTGAAAATAACATTTAAATTATATCTATTAAAATTAACAATTATGTGAAACAACTTCTGTAATATTATTTGTAATAATTGCAGAAATCTACCTCCACCATTAAAGAGACAAAAGACTGAAGAATCTTCTTCTGAAATTCCAGACGTTCTTCAAGGAGAAATAGCTCGTCTTGATCAAAGATTTAAGGTATTATGATAAATTGTATTATTTTTTTAATAGTTAAAAATAATTTTCTTAATTTTTTTCAAAATAGGTAAGCCTTGACCCAGCACAACAGAACGGTTCAAAGTGCATTCAATTAATTTGCTGGTTAGATGATAAGCATTTGCCGTGCGTGCCTCCTGTGCTAGTAATTGTACCTACTGATTATCCAGCCATTCCACCTCGTTGTGTTCTCACGAGTCATGAATATGCTACACCCTACCTTAGTGCAGTACAAAAGGGCTTAGATGCTCGTTTGGCCAAATTGCCTAAAAGGTATTCCGTATCACAATTGCTTGATACATGGGAAATGAGTGTGCGCCAAGCAAGTGCACCTAAGATCCATCATCATCAAACTATTGGATTCTCATCTACTGTAACTCCAGCTATTGCCAATATATCAACTACGACTACAGCATCGAGTGCTGCATTGGGAGTGACAACTATTGCCCCGGCTACAAATCCTGTTACCACAATTGCAAATCCTGTTATTAACGGAATATCATCATCTAATATGATCACAATGGCAGGAACTTGAATATTTTTAAGGGCTTATAAAATGGAAATAATATAAGAGACTGATTCATAATGACATGGTCAAATGATAGGGTCAAAGTTTTCATATAGCAACCGGCCTAACAAAAAAAAACAACTGGAGGAACATTTTCATTTTTTAATTTATATTTTTATTTAAAACATAATTCAAAACAATCAAAAATTCATACAAAATCTTAATATTTTAAAGCTAAATTATTTGAAAAATATCTAATTTTATTATATTATACTTTAGTCCAACGGAATATCGACTGCTTTTTTCTACTGATTGAGTAAAAAGTGTTTAAATTATATTATTAAATTATTGCAAATTTTAGTTAATCATGTCCTCATTTTCAGATGGTTTGACGAATCTACTTAAAACTTCACAGCAATGCAGAATTGACGTAAATAAAAGGCTTAATGAATTACAATTTGCAATCATTTCATGTTTCAATATAGCATAATTTTCAATAGAGTACTTTTTGTTGAATCTGTAAAAATTGACTTCGGCATTCCGTTAACTTAAAGTAATAATACGCAGCAGAGAATTTACTTATCTACATTTTATTTTTGTCAATGTATAATCTAATTATATTTTCTATTAAGAGGCAATCTGCAATGTTGAGTAACATTTTTTATTTTTTTTTTTGAATTTCAAAAAGAGATTTGCACTAAAATGCTTCTGTGCAAACAATTGTAGCCATTATATTGATATACATTTTTTTGTATGTGCTCTTGAATGTACAACTTTGTTCTCTTATTTTTTAAGTAAATGTTTTGTATTTCAGATAATTGAACAGATTATTGTTTTTAACAATTTTTGTTCATCGTGTTTTCGCATTACATATATCCATATACTCTCTTTCTCAACATCCCATTAGGCGTTCAATGATTCATAAAATTTTTGTGTAATACTACTTTATAATAATATTGAAACAACTTTTAAGAATGAATTAGACATTTTAAATACTTTATTTGATTCTATTATTGTTTGCTGTAATATTTTGATATAGATCACTTTTATTTATTGCTTTAAAGTGAAATGTTATAGATCATTGAATGAGCTAATTAGTTTGGTAAAGTATTGCAATACTTAATAGAACACTTATCTTACAAACTTAATACCTGAATTAATATAAACATGAATTTGTATTAATTAGATATTGGCTTAGTAAAGCTTGCAAAAGCTTTTTTAAGCATATCATTTATAAAAATTTATGTCTTCTGTTAAGATCATAAGAAAAATATTTAATGTTCATTGGACTTCATTACGATTGCCTCTTTGCCTTATTTGACAATGTCTTGTTGAATCAAGTATTGCATGTTATATATATGTAGGAAAAAATGCTCTTCACTGTTCAGTATTTTGATCTCTTGTTGTTTACTGTAATCCTTTGTTATTCTCCACAGTTCAACATCATTTAGAATAATTTTTACATAGATTTTACAATTTATGTAGTAAATAGTATTATTAATTATTTATATAATGAACTTTTCTTAAAAACAATTTATTTTAAATTAAAGACTGTCAGAAATAACAGTGCTCATAGTTTAATTTTAATAGTTTAAATGAAAATTAAATTCTGATAATCTATTTAACTTTGTTGCTAATGTACATATATATAATAATATTATAAGTTTCTCCTTTTTGTTAATTAAGAATATTAAATTTATAAATTTAATACTAGTAATATTTTACAATTAAAGCGCAGAATGAGATTAAAAATAAAGTATTCATAGTTTTTGTAAGGTTTATTTGTTTCAAAAAAGAGATAAAATTATAATACATTAAACTTTCTTTTAGGTAAAGTTATTTATTAATATAAATTCGTTCTGATATGTCTATAATAGATAGCATTCTTTCTTGATCAGTCATTATAATAAACAGATATTCTTTCAAATTATTATATACTTTAATTTTTTTTAGCTATTATTTCAAACGTTAGTCAAAAATTTACTTTACTTTTGATAGTATTTAATGATAGACTGATAACAAGAATATATCACTCGCATAAAATATTTTAAATAATTACTTAGATCTTTCATAACTTATAATTACGAATCGTAATTGGAATTTGAATAATTTATTAATAAGTCTTAGATTTATAGTCTTAGATTTAATTGGTTTACTATTATTTACTATATATATATATATATATATATATATATATATATGTGTGTGTGTGTGTGTGTGTGTATGTGTGTGTATGTGTGCGTGCGTGCGTGTGTGTGCGCGCGTGCGTGTGTAAACATGAACAAAGAAATTGTATTTAAATTTTGTTTAATTTTCCAAATTAAGATAAAAAAATTTCTTGTTAGAGTATATAACAATATATTGTAATAAATGTGAATAACATAAATGTAATAGTATTAAAATAGTGTAATTTGTATCTTAGAGATTTGTATATACATTTTGTTAATTGTGTATTACAAATATTTTAATTTTTATCTAATCTCATCGATTAATAGAATTTTATACTTATCGAATGTATATATAAAAAATATATATTTTACAAGTAAGAGTGAAATGTTTTTATACTATATGAACAAAATGCTGGCATGGAGAAACTAAAGATTTATTAATGGATTAGTGAATATTTAATTACTAAACTTACCATTTACGTATTTTGTAGAAATGCCTTATATCTATTTCAATACATCAAAGAATTTACAGCCAGTCAATTAGATTATATTAAAAGTTTTTTTTAGAATTTAAATGTAAAGATAAAAAAGATATTTATTTCAATAAATAGCATTAATAAGCATCAGAAGTATCAATCATTTTAAGTATAAAAGATATTTTTTACTTTAAACAGTGTTATTTATGTCTTTCAAGAATATTATAAGAAGAAACGAAAACAAAACCAAAGTAAAAATACATAAATCTTCAAAGTCAAAAATAATATAATAAAATTATAGCTCTACTAATGGTATTCTAAAAGCACCCAGAAAGTGTGGATAAGTTCTCAAATATTTGAAATTTTTCCAAAAAGTAAATAGAAGTAAATTATGATTTTTTTATTCACTTGATCTATCAAGTAATTTAGAGTATTATTTATAATAAAATGTACCTTATTTTTATGATTTAAAATTTTTATGAATTTAAATTTTCAATAATTACTTTTTTTCTTATTCACTTTCAAAGCATGCATTTTACTATGTACAATGAAAAAAGATCGACATCCTTGTGATCAGTACAGTTCAAAATAATTAATTTAAAATATAAGAGTATTAGAGTAAAATTAGCAAATTTTAAAAAATTAAAATGTAGATATTTTCGAAATAAAAATTTTCAAGCAAAATCCTGAAATACATGTCTTTTATTTTTGTTTAGAATTGGTAAAAAAAATTTAGGCGATCCCGAATCCCCACGTTTTTTTCTTCTGAAAATCTACGATTTTTCAAGGAATGGCCTAGAAGTATTATTAATATAAATTTACAAAAAAAGGACAGCATTGCGAGTTTATGCAGGAAACGCGGATTGTCAAATTTTTAAGTTTCTTCTAGCCCACTTCCCAGACTAAGGGATGGTGCGGGTCAGGAGAATAATTATATTCGTTCGTACTAATTAATATAATACTTTATTGCTCTTATGCCTATTGCCTAGTACTCGCTGGTACGTCTTGTTTGTTACTACAGTGATCGGCGGAGGAGAGTGAGAGAGAGAGAGAGAGAGAGAGAGAGAGAGAGAGAGTCGGGGCTCCCCACTCCGCGTTGGGGCGCTGCTGCTTTCTTCGCTGTGTGCACTAGTGTGAGTGCGTCGGTGCATGCAGTTGTATGTACATTTGGCGCATGCGCCGTGTGCTGTATGCGAGGACAATGCGCGTGGTCCCCACATCACTCCCCCCATTTTGCGACTTTTCTAACGCTAGAAAATTCGACAAGGAGGGATCCTTCGCTTGTTACCTTAATGCTACTTTTTACATGTTTTCGCTTAAGACTACATAGAATAGATGGGAGAGGTACGGTTTTTTTTATTCGTTAGGATTGTACGTTATCGTTTGCTTATGTTACATACGCGCACTTAATTCTAACTACATACATTTATTTAATCGTTGCTTACATAAGTCTTAAACTAGTTACATACTTTCCTTAAGTATATTTTACACAAATCTTAATACTAGTTTGCGCGGTTCGTGCTTACGTTTTACATGTTTCGCGGTTACCTTACTCTACTAGCGATTGCCGCTAGTCTACGCCACGTCTAATTACCATGTATTCCTTGCATTGCTCGACTTTTACCCGGTGGCACTCCAGCTGACGTAGTCTGTGAGAGGGTAGTATTAGCTTACATTTGCTTAAGTAAGTGTGAAATGTTTATTTGCGCCTCACCCTGTTGAAAACGTACATATCATTTATCGCACGCGTTTTCGTAGCGCCTAGTTTGTTTTCTATCTTTATAAAAGTAACTTCTCTCACGCTGAGATTGATCAGCGATGATTGATTTCGGTGTAATAATCCATGCTCAGGGTGTTTAATCGCGCGCAACTGTCCACGTGAAAATTGCGTGGGACAGTTATTTCGTTCATCACGAGCTCCTTTAGTGCCGGAGGTATCGATTCCTCCGCGTAGAGGTTATTGTTTAGATGTAACGTCCTAATAGATTGGGATTTTTTAATGACCAGCCATCGGTAACCGTTGCCCATCGGAATATCCTGTGCTTCTGAGTACACGAAACTGAACGCGTTATCATCGAATTCTATCCCCTCGTTGAGGTAGAATGCGCCGGGAATCCTCAGCGTTGTCCCGTATAAGTATTCTGCGGGGTTGACTCCTCCGGTGTTCGTGCGTACGCGTGTGCGTAAGCCTAAAAGTACCAACGGTAGCACTTTCAGCCAGTCTGCGTTATCACCCTGTCACATAAGGCCGGCTTAGAGGTCGCGGTGCCACCTCTCCATCACTCCGTTCGTGGCAGGGTGATATGATGTCCTTCTAATTCTACCGCTCTCAGTGAATTGCAGCATCTCGTCGAATAACCGATACTCAAAATGCCGTCTCTGATCGGTCGTGATGATTTCGGGAGCATCGTAATGAGCATCTCAGTGTTGCATTATCGCGTCTGCTACAGCCCGCGTGATCGTGTATTCTATAGGCACGGCTTCTGGCCATCGCGAATAACGGTCGATCATCGTTAGAATATACTGACAGTCTACTGTAGTCCTAGACAAACGTCTACTACGGTAACGTTATTTAGTCGGCGGTAGTCGCCGCATATTCGCTACTCTCCGTTCTTCTTAGGGACGAGGTGAATAGGGCTCGCCCACGGACTCTTAGATGGCCTAACTATGCCCTGCGCGAGCATCTCCTCGAACTACTGCTTTGTTGCGCGCAGTTTCTCGGGCGAACTCTGATGGGATCTCGGCGTAAGCGCTCGTGGATCTAATCGGTGGACCGTGAAGTTCGCGACCACCTTTACTATACCTAATTACTGTGCTCGACGGCCTGTGTATTAGTATACAGAGCTTTACCTCCAGTATCAGGTGGTACTCTCTAAGGAAGTCGCTCACGATTATCGAGCTTTTGACCGCGGCGATTACGAAATTCCACGGCATTGTGTCCTGGAACCCAATATTCACGTCCATCTTCGCAATCCCGTAGGTTTCAATTGTAAAACCGTTCGCCGCGAATAGTTGCAGCGGTTTCATGTCCACGGATGTTTTGGAGTTGTTCGGTATGATGTATATTTCTACGTCTGAGTCTATCAGAAACGTTCGTTTGTTCTTGATGTCTTACGCGGAGACACGATGAGTAAGACAGCGCTGCGTACGTCTCAGCCTAGTCGCTGTTTACTCGTTTCCCGAGTTCGCGGTTTTGGTATTGAATTCGTTGAATCTTTTGCATACCCCGTCATGCATTTTTGCCTGTTTCTTTTCTCGCGTGGGGTTCTTCTTTGCACTGCGGTTGTACGCGTGTGCCTTGGTTCGATAAGATGGTGTCTGCTAGTGCTGCTGCTTTTGCTCGATATTACGCGTCGCGGAGGGCGCGAGGTCGCTGGGTTGGAAGTGCGTGCATTGCGCCTCTCAGAATTTCTCGCGTGTAGTTCACACGTGAGAGCCTCGATTTTCATGTAGACTCTTTTGAGTCCCTGCATTACACTGGCGTCTGCTTGCTAGATTCATGTCATCGCATTTTTGGGCGATCTCAAAAATATGATCCGTGTACGCAGGAGCCACCTCATTGTCGAAGTTAAATATCTGAATCTGTATGTGCGTTGGAAGTCGTGTACATGTAAAAAAATGTTCAATTACTTAGCGTCGGCTCATATTAGGTCAGAATAAAGTTTATATCATTTTATACCTAAGGAAGGTATTGTACAAGAGCGAATCACATCTATAGATGCAATAATTTTTTTACATTTGTTAGAAATAAATAGTTATTAATATATAATAATTAAAAATTGTAGGGATATAATCTGCAGTCATACAAAATCTTATCTTTTCATTTTAAGCAACTTCTATATTTATGAATATAATAGCACTGACTAACTAAGACTTTGATTAATATGTACTCGTTACTAATTTATCCTTTAATTAATATCTATACGTATGAATTCATTTCTATCAGCTAAATAAATTAAATACGGATTTACTTTTGCTAATCCAGTTTTATAAATTATATATTGTTATAACCATTTTATAGATGTGTACACGAGTAAGCAACATAAGAACTAATTATACACATTTAACGTTATCGAGGCAGTCATAAAAATACTACAAATGCTACGCGGTGAACCTACACCAAAAAAAAGATATATCAGGCAAACAACATAAATTATATATTATAGTTTTACTATAAATATAATATCAGGTATGTGAATAAGTCTTTCCCGTTTTTTTTTCAAATTTTGAGCCTTTATTGTGAAAAAATGGTTACAAATGAATTATTGAAAGTATTGGCCATCGCTAGCTACAACTTTTTCCCATCTTTCTGGCAACATACGAATCCCGTTGCGAAAAAATTCGACCGGTTTGGCCTCTATCCAGTCATCCACCCATTTTTTGGCTTCCTCGTAGGAATGGAAGTGCTGGTCAGCCAGGCCATGCGTCATCGATCTGAAGAGATGGTAATCAGACGGAGCAACGTCTGGACTATACGGCGGGTGGAGTAGGACTTCCCATTTGAGCGTTTCTAAGTATGTTTTCACCGGCGGTGCAACATGTGGGCGAGCATTGTCATGTTGCAAAATAACTTTGTCGTGCCTGTCGGAGTATTGTGGCCGTTTTTCTCGCAGTGCGCGGCTCAAACGCATCAATTGTCGTCGATAGACCTCGCCTGTGATCCTTTCATTCGGTTTCAGAAGCTCATAGTAAACCACACCTAGCTGGTCCCACCATATACAGAGCATGAGCTTGGCGCCATGAATATTTGGCTTGGCCGTCGATGGTGATGCATGGCCGGGTAGTCCCCATGATTTTCTTCGCTTCGGATTATTGTAACGTATCCACTTTTCATCGCCAGTCACGATACGATGCAGAAAATCCTTTCTTTTATGTCGCTGAAGCAGCTGTTCGCAAGTGAAAAAACGCCGTTCGACGTCTCTCAGCTTCAGTTCGTACGGCACCCAATTTCCTTGCTTTTGGATCATTCCCATGGCTTTCAAACGCTTGGAAATGGTTGTTCGGTCAACTCCCAATGCTTCAGCAAGTTCTTCTTGCGTTTGACAAGAATCTTCATCAAGCAAAGTCGCCAATTCTCGATCTTCAAAGATTTGCGGCCGCCCGGAACGCTCCTTGTCTTCCACGTCGAAATCACCGCTTTTGAAGCGTCGAAACCATCCGCGAACACTTGAATCATCGACACAACCTTCTCCATAAGCCTCCTGAAGCAATCGATGCGTCTCGGCAGCAGATTTCTTCAAATTGAACCAACAAAGTGAAACTTCCCGCAAATGACGTCGACTCGGCTCAAATTTCGACATTTTCACGATATCAAAAATTTATGATGCGAAAAAATTTTAACTAATGTGTTAGTATGGAATTGTTGACATATGAATAAGCTTTAATTATGACATATGTAACCATTGAATACTCGCACAGTATTGGTGGCGCCATCTCTTACAAAAAACGGGAAAGACTTATTCACACTCCTAATATAATATAATGGATAAATGTAATTATAATATAATAATATAAATTAGTCAACAGGTTAACAAATAAGTAGCAAAGCAGCTTTTTTGAAATAGACAAGACAAAATAATTAGAAATAGATGCGAAAAAAAATACACATGACTAGAACATACATTTATAATTATTTTAAATAGCACCAATAGTCGCGATAATAGTAATTTAACATTAATCAATCATAATTTTACAATAATAATTAATAACTAATTATAAACAACAATATTATAAGATACGTAGTAAGCAAAACTCGATAATAATAAATTCGTTTATTGTAAACTCACGAAATAAAGAAGGGACACCACCCATAAAAGTAGAGGTGCCCGAAGACTCGAAACCAAAGAAAATATATCTAACGAATTACGTAAGCACCATCGAAGGATCTGACATGAAGATGTAACCCCAGTAAACATGGACATCAAATTAGATGCAGAGGCGAAGTCCTCCAACTTTAGGTTAACAGAAGAGACGGAGAGATTTACTAGTCACTTTGAGGAAATGTCTGATGGACAGCTAGCTCGGGAAGCGGAAAAAAGTCGATGGTAACTCATCAACGCTCAGAAATAGATTAATCCATTTCGAGCTGCGGCGACTGTTCGACTCCAAAGTAGCACCCTGGCACGCAGACGTAGATGAGCTGCAACTACCAGAAAGCCATTTGGAGCTGAGCGAAATATCGGAAATGCTCAGCTCAACAGCGTTGGAGAATAATAAAAAGGAAGCACCACCCGTGACTCAGCAACCGAGAACGGGAGCGTCCGAGCAACACCAAGCCGCCTCAACGAGGTTACAGTGACCAGGACAATTGTATGGGGCATGGGCACAGACACCGACTCACAGTACCCAAGTCGGGGGAAGCCAAGGACTCCCGCCAGTAGCAACATCCAGCTGGTAAATTCCCCCTTTTGGCACTATTTGGCACTATCCATATCCCGCCATGCTGCCGCCAAGCACGGCTATGCTGATCACCGGCAGCCCGAGCACGGCACCACTCGAAAACCACCAACAGGCACGTAGCATCAGCCTACAGAATATCATCGGCCGGCCCTTCGAGAACACGTATCTCAAAGAAACCCGGACCGATCGGCTGTTACGTCAATGGCGTGTACAGTTCTCGGGAGGACCGAAAGAGGACATGGAAGAATCCATAGACAGATTGGAAGAGACAATGGATAGTCTCGATATCCCTGCATCAGAAATTTTAAAACTAATTCCTGGTATTGAGCGGTACTGCGCGCATATGGGCCCGACCCATTAACAAGACCTGTAGGCCTCTCAACGACTTCAAGTCAGCACTACGTCGCCAATTCAGGCCTATAGACTACACCTTGCGACTTGAAGAAGAGCTGAGGGATCGAACACAAGGTTTGAAAGAATCAATCGGCTCATACCTCCGAGGAATGCGAGTACTGCTCGACAAAATGTCGCCGGCGCTACCCTTCGAATCTCAAGTAGATAGGATATACCGGAATCTAAATCCTGACTACTTCAACAAGATCGACCGTGGCGACTTTGAATCGATCGACGACCTACAGGTGCTAGAACAACGCCTTGAAGTGAAAAAAGAACTGACTCGACGATATAAAGAACCACCCCCAGCAAAAGACTGTATGGTGATCACGCAGCATGTGCACCAGCTGAAAGAAATAGTAGACACTCGAGGTTAGCCGCACTAACCAGCGAAAGGGTACCAGATGTGCAAAAACACGTGACGCTGGTCGAACCGTCAGCTCTAATACTGTAGTCAGTACTAGGCCAGACGATAAAAATCCACGTAACACTTAAAAACCCCGGAGCTACAGCCCATCACCTCGAAGCGCACGCACATCATCAGCGGAACTACGATCATCACCAACCCGATACAGATCCCCATCACCTTACCGAAACCGAACACCCCCATCATCCCCCAGATACAGATCCCCATCACCATACCGAGATAGTTATACGCCCAACCGACCCTACCGAAGCCCCTCAGGTAACCACAACTCTGATTGAACTAATTACAACAGACACCGACAAGATCGGTCGCAGACAGAATACCGGCACGAACGATCGAGCCGCGAGGAACGCAGATATCAATCCACGGATTATGCAGAACGACGATCGCCTGACCGACACAGGCATAGGGATAATCGTACATCATTCTAAAGAGAGATGATAACTTGGTCGTGATTCGCGCTCATCGTATAACCGAGACAGGAGCAACAACAGACCCTATTGGACGTGTAAAAAACCAGGGCCCTGGGCAGATAGGTGCCAAGACAGACGGCAATTATATTGCTATAATTGCGGACAAAGGAACGTCACCACGCTCAATTGCCCGCGATGTGGCCCGAACAACAGGTTGGGAAATGCATAGGGGAGCAAGCATCCGAAGCCAGCCTTGACGCCCCACATGACACGGCTCCACGCATAAGGGAGAACAACCCCAGAACACAATGTCCGAAAGCCAGGGACGTAACAAGCACGCACCCTACGGTACAAACACATGAAGAAGAGAACAGATTCTTCTTAAGCATAGAGATCATGGGGAAGATTTTTCCGGTGTTAATAGACCCAGGCGCCAGGAAATCCTATATCGAGCCTGAGCCAGGCAAATTGGTAGAGTCAGCGATCCCAACGCATGGCCAACGCTTTAAGGCCCGAAGGTATCGAAAGGACTAAAATACGACCTCATCATAGGGATGGACATCCTCACTCTAATGAAGGTCACGATAAACTTTGCAGACGCTACATGGCACACACACCGGAATATAAAGCGGCACTTCGTAACGCCAGGGAATGTGGTTCAGGAAACCATCACCGCCATAGCAGCCGTGAATGGAGTAGCCCGTCTGAATGCGGCAGAAAAGCAGGAACTCGATCGGGTGCTATACTATCCGATACCCGTACCGAGCAAAACCTTACACCTAGCGCGAATGCAGCCGCATCACATCGACGTACAAGGGCACCGTTCCATGAAACAACGAGTACGTCGAATTCCAGACCGGTCATTCAAACAGGCGCATAACGACACAGATCGGCTGCTGGCAGAGGGCATTATCGAGCCATCCACGAGCGCATGGAGTAGTTGCCCTGTGATTATGCCCAAGAAAAATAGGAAGATTCGCTTCTGGGTCGACTACAGGGCGGTGAACCACATAACAAGGAAAGACGCGTATCCGCTGCCTCATATGGATGTCTTGCTAGACAACCTAAGGGATGTTCGGTATCTATCCAAGATAGATCTGAGCCAGGCATACCATCAGATTCCCTTAGATCCAGGCAGCAAGGAAATCACCGCCTTTGCAGTCCCACAGAAAGGCTTATTCCAGTATACTAGACTACTATACGGGCTCAGTAATGTCCCAGCCAGCTTTCAAAGAGGTAGGGACCTTATTTTTGGATCGGAATGGCAGCCGACCGTTTTCGTCTACATGGAGGATATAATAGTCGCCACTAAGACATTCGAGCAGCACACTCGGGAATTAAATGCGGTGCTCACCCGCCTCAATGAGGTCGGGTTACAAATTGCTGCCCGGAGGTTAAGTATCTCGGTTATATAGTAGACGAAAACGGTCTACGCACCGATCCGGATAAAGTTCGACAATCCGGATAAAGGTCAGCGAATATCCAAGGCCTACCAATTTGAAGCAACTGCGGGCCTTCAAACGTCAAACGGCATTGGGGTCCGGCCCAACAAGAGTCTTTTGACAAACTAAAGATAATCCTGACACAAGAATCCGTGCAAACAAAACAAAACGTACATACTTCAAACAGATGCAAGCAGCTACGCACTGGCAGCCGTGCTCAGCCAAGAGAACAGCGGTGAAGAGCACCCCATAGCATATGCGAGTCGAACTCTAAACCAGGCAGAGTCGAATTATACGTAACTGAGAAAGAGTGCTTAGCTGTCTTGTGGGCTGTGGAGAAATTCGGAGGATACTTGCTAAGTGAAAGGTTCACGGTCATCACGAACCATAGTAGTCTCAAGTGGCTACACACTCTCAAGAACCCATCGGACCGCCTAGCAAGATGGGCGACAGCACTTCAAGCTTACAATATGGAGATCATACATAGAAAAGGTATTTTACATCATGTACCAGATGCTCTCTCTAGACCCCCCCTCAACAATCCCAATACCCTACCGCCTCGATAACCACTATCGAGAGAGACAGATGGTACAACGAGAAAATCAGAAATATACAAAGAGATCCAGATAAACACCCAGACTGGACAGTCAGAGGAGACAAGCTACACAAGCATCGCCCGAATGAATTCACCAACATCATTGGCGACAGTCCCGATGACTGGAAATTGACAATAACATATAAAGATAGAGAACGAGTCTTACATGAGTGTCACAATACTCCGACGTCCGGACACTTCGGCGTCGAAAAGACCGCACATAAGATCAACAAACACTACTACTGGCCAGGGATGCGTAGAGACATCCACGCTTATATCAAGCACTGCCCTGAGTGCCAAATACATAAGGTATCTCAGAGAGCATCGGCAGGCCTGATGGCCCAGCGAAACATAAAAGGCCGATGGACCAGCGTGGCAGCTGACATAATGGGACCCTTCCCCATCAGCAAAGGTCAGCATAGGTACCTCTTAAGATTCGAGAACCTATTTACCAAGTATATCAAGATACGGCCTCTACGGAAAGCCACAGGCGATACTATGGTCAAAGCGCTCGATGAGCTCATCGTCTTCAAGTAGGGGTGCCCAAAATATTTTATCACAGACAACGGCACCGAGTTCGTCAATAACAAGCTTAAAGACAAATTAAGCGAATTAGGCATCACCTACCAATACATAGCGCCTTATCATGCGCAGGCGAACCCCGTAGAGCGAGTTTATCGAGTGGTCAAAACTATGATCGCCATCTTTATAGGAAACGACCACAAAGATTGGGTCTTGCACCTTGCTGAGTTCCTGTTTACGGTAAAGACCGCCGTACACGCGAGTACTCAAACGTCACCGGTATTTCTAAATTTTGGCCGCCAGCCAAAAGAGATACCAATATGCAGAAACACTCAGGAAGTAAAACCACAATTACAGACGTGAACGTCCTCCGACTGGCTGAATCGAGTTAAGAGGCTGCTGGCCATCCACGAGATGGTAAGAAAAAACTTGAGTTCAGCTGACGAGAAACAAGCCAAATATTATAACCGGAAGCGGAGGCAGGATACGTTCGACATAAACGACCAAGTATGTAGGCGTAATCATGTACTTTCATCGGGTCCTGACAAATTCTCTGCGAAATTAGCGCCAGAATTCATAGCCCCTTGTCCAGTAACCAAAAAAGTCTCCCCCGTAATATTTGAGGTAGAGGACATGAACAGCGGAAAAAAGACGACGGCACATATATCGGACTTAAAGAGGTATTACCCTCCTAATACAAACATAATTTTCTCTACAGATTCCAGCACCAATCGGAAAAACAATGCGAAGAGGCATAGACAGAGGCCGAGGACTCCGGCGGCAGGATATGCCCAAACAGATCAGACCCGGGGAGACCTATACCCCCGAGGGTCTACCCTCCGATCTAGGAGAGATTCGAGATATAACTCCAGAGAACGCAAACGCACCAACTGTGCAAGCGCTTCCGGATATACCCATGCACTAAACATTTCGCGAAAATGAAAACACGTTCCGACCATCCCCATGGGAATGAGATAGAGTGACAAGCAATACTACTTAACGGGAACGTTGTAATTGCGATGTACATAGAAGCAAGCTACGGGATTCATTGGAAAGATAAGCAAACAATGCTTAAAACCCGCGAGTAATTGTTTTTTTTCTTTTCTTCCAATCATTCGACGACTATGTCGTACCAATAACTAACATAAAGAATTAAAAAGGGTACAGCGTCGGCGGGCGCGGACATAAACGATAATGTTCCGATTGAAGCGAGCATGCAATGGCTCTCGTAAAAGGTCAGCTACTTGCCCGCTCTACCAACACTGCACCCACGCTAAAAGAAACACCAAACTACCACAGATCCCACGGTTTCAGCAACACCTTCTGAAGAAGACCACCACAAAAGAACCAAGAAGCCACGGCTCATCCTGACTAAACACCGATTATCGACACCGAAAAAAAAGAACCCATCTACAATTTTCCCTTTCCTATCTTTGTACTTCTTATCTTAGTCTTAAGTTATTAGTATTATATCGAGTCACCACAAACAGCTACGACTCCTGTGAGCACCAGCAGGTGTCTCAATTAGGTTAAAAAAAATGTCACTTTGTTTACTAGTATTACTGCATCGAAAAACACCACACTTCCATGAGCGGCCGAGTATTCATCACTATATAGTATTTTGTAAATATGTATTACTCCTCTTTTCCCCATACCCTGTTATCGTCCTTTTCCCCTCGACGCTATCAGATTTAGTTTGTATTTGCCCCAACGCGCTACGTCGGTTTTGGGAGGGGGAATTTGTAACCACCCCGATCGGCGGTCCCCGTGCATGTAAAACCGCGTACGCGCGGAAACGCGAATAATGCATTCGCGAGCCTAAAGGGCACGCGCGACACGACGCTTGACCGAGAGAGAGGCGAAGGCTTTCTTCTCCGTCAAGCCATGGCGCAGTGTAGACGTTCTTAACCTCGACAACTCACGTCCTGACGAAAAACCTATAACCCTGCATCGAGAGTGGCTCGTACACCTACGCACGTCAGCCGAGGTATCTCTGTAAGCCAAGAGGCTCATTATTAGCATATATGTTTCTGACGAAGAGGATCCAGCAAGCGTCCAGCTCTCAGCTACGACGGCGCCCATCGAAGCCTTGTACGCATAAGGAGAGCAACCTGCTCCCCAGTCACCACCATGCTGCCGACGGCCTTCGCCTCCGCAGCGCCTGCCGCGCCCTGCCCGACCGGAGTCGTACACGGCCAGAGAGCATCCCGCTCTCTGTCGCCATCTCCACCCAGCCGACGCCACAGCAGTAGCAGCATCTCCAACGGCCTGCCCGACGGGAGTCGACCAGCGAGAGAGAGAGAGAGGGAGAGAGAGAGGGAGAGAGAGGGCGACGACTGCCGCGTCTCTAGCAGCCAGCTCGCCAGGAAGTCCGGGGTCGCACAGCGGAGAACGGCTAAGGCAAGTAGTTTTCATTACCTTTAATAAAGTGCACTAAAGATTAGGGTCGTCGCGTCCGCTGTCGGCGTATCCGCGCCGCGATCGTATTCATGCGAATCGTCCGTCCGTGTTGCGTCCCGATCGCGTGTCCCCGTCCCCCGTGTATCGGAAGTAATTGTAATTATATTGCTTGTCTTCGCGCCGGAATAGAATGTACGTGGAAGTGTAACGGAAAAAGCTACTATGAGTGAGGCGAGAGTATGTTATGTGATATGTGTGTGTACGCGTGAAATCGCAGCGTAACGAGTGTGAAAGTATGCGCGAGTGAATAAAAGAGCGTGAAGCTCGTTGTTTGATACAGAACTTACTGTGCATTGATTTGTCCTGTCAATCTCCCTAGTCCCTTTTCAGGTTAATACGGAGTACCCGCGGACGCATGCAGCATTGCCTCAAGGTAAGTGAAATGGCGAGAAATTGCCGTCACAATATATATATATATATATATATATATATATATATATATATATATATATATAGATATATATATATATATATAGATATATATACATAAAATGTCGACTAATGTAAATGTATGAATCAGATAGATGTACAAATAACGCAATTACAATTTCTTCTGTATAATATTATGTTGTCAAATATCTCGCTTCCGCTTTTTTACTCTTCAATCAATGCTTTATAAAAAGTTTTACAGTAGTCGGATTTACTTCAAATATGCGCCGTTTTCTTCGATAATCTATATCCATCTACACGGCAAGAGGGGTATCTAGCCCTCTCGTAGAAACCCCTTTCCTTATTTGCGAAGAAGTCGGACAGCCACTTTTCACAAGCCCCTTTTGAGTCCAACTTTACACCATCAAGGGCGTTCGACATGAACAGGAACAGGTGGTAATCATTTGGCGCTATGTCCGGGCTATATGGTGGATGCGATAAAACCTCCCATCCGAATTCTCGTAGCTTCTAACGAGTCATCAACGAAGTTGTGGTCTGGCGTTGTGCTGGTGGAAAACTCTCACCCTTCCTGTTGGCCAATTGCGGACGCTTCTGGTCAATAGCCTGCTTCAAGGGGTCCAGTTGTTCACAGTACATGATAGGATTAAGCGTCTGGCCATATAGGAGTAGCTCATAGTGGATGATTTCCTTCCAATCCCACCAAACACACAGCAAAACCTTACTGGCCGTCAATCCCCGCTTGGCCACTGTTTGGAACAGTGAAGGGCAAAAGGGAAGAAACATGTCATCGTATAGATAAATATAAGAATTTATATTAATATGAATAAATATAAAATAAGAAACCACAAATATATTTGTAAATTGATATTCCTAACGCCATCTAGGAAAGTAAGAGAGAGAGGCTATTTTTATCAGGCGCAGGCCCCCGAATTTTCCGCGCCAATCATTGGGATACATATCCCGAGCAATAGGAACCATCCGCATCTCCACTATAAAAGAAGCTGGTTTTTACACTCTCGGTCTACTACTACTACTACTCTACTACTACTTTAGTCTACTCCAGTCCATTCAAGTGTAGTTTCTCGTTCAGCACTACTAAGGACGCCTATCAGTATTAGCATTGCTATCAGTAGCAGTAGCAGCTTAGCATTAGTATTCAACTCTCTCTCTCTCTCTCTCTCTCTCTTCTCAGTGGTTCGAGAGTTCAACAAAAATCTAATAAAAGTAAGTAACAAAAAAAATAATAAAGTTCTAAATTTTTTCTTTTATCTTTACTTTTATTTTCCACCGTGAGCAGTCCTTTCTAATATTAGAGGACTTAAGAAACCCAATTCCCATCCATATATTTTTTTTTAATATAGAAGTAGAACCTTAATTCAATAAGAGAAAAATGTGAAAATAATAATAATCAAAAAATGTAAAAAACTAATTATAAATCATTAAAATAAATAAATAAAATAAATAAATAAATAACACTCAAGAAATTTTTTATTCAAATATACATACCAACATCATACTAATGCAACAAAAAAAGGGGAAAGACAGAGAAAGGTTTATAAATTTTATTACTATAAGACGAAATAATAACTTGAAAAAAATATAATGTGAACAAAAAACCAATAAAAATAGACTTTTCATTTTTTTTACACATGCATGAAAATATCAATAATGTATAATATGTAAGTACACGTGGACATATGCAAAACATAATGTACTAATTTTCTATCGAGTAATTATATACATACGTATTGTAGTATATCCATAAATAAATCTCCATAAATAAATTTTATAAAAATAAAAACATTTACCTAAAAGAAATAATAATTTGGGGATAAAAACACGAAGATGCCTTGACCTTATCCCATCCTAAACAACCCAGACGTGCACACGCTCCACCTCACATGGCAAAGTCGAGTACGAACTACGCAAAAACAACCAGCCGCGTACCTAGCGGTGACCAGCAGAATCACGCACTCTACATTTCTAGAAGGTGCGACTAATATTATACACGTCTATAATTTTTGACATGTCTAAAAATATAAATACTATTCCAATTTTAGAATGCACTTATATAGATAATTTGATCGATTTGACGAGACGATACATAAGCAAGAACGAATGATCAATTTTGTTTTTAGAATAAATACGTGTACACCCAAAAAGGGATAAATTCCATAAAATAATAATCAACGAACGAAAAACAATTAATAAAAAAATTAATAGTAAATCACATGCTATTCAAAATATTTCCTTCTAAAAGGGGGAGGGAGAACAAACCAAATTAACATTATTTTTATAAATAATATGAATGATAAATATAAATAAAAGCAAATTTTCAAATATTTTAGATCCAGGACAATAACTTTGTATTGATGAAAGCCTTGTTCTGTGGAAATTCTGTGGAATTGTCTTTCAAACAATATTTACCATTGAAACGCCATCGGTTTGGTATAAAAATCTTCATGCTTGTAGATTGCCAAACCGAAATCATTTTAGATTTCATCGTTTATACGGGTGCGAATACAGAATGTGGTTCCTTTGAACTAGACGCTTCAGGCGATACTGATACAGGACAATCAGAAAAAATAGAAAAGGGCTACCTGCCTTGAATGAGAAACTCAATCAAGGCAAAGTTGAAATGGCTCATAATATGGTTTGAATGTTCCTAAAGTGGCAGGATAAAATGAAGTTATACATAATAACATGTGTACATGAATTAGAGATTCAATACAGTTTGTTAAAACTGTTAAAAAGGCCAAAAAAACTATCTTATAAAAGAGAATAAAATAAAACCTTCGTCTACTATCGATTATAACATGAATAGATTTCATTAACAAGGAGCTATCATTCACAGAATCCATCAGAAAATCGTTTAAGTGGTATAAAAAATTATACTTTCACTTACTCGATATGGCTTTATAAATGCTCATGTTTTATATAATATAACCAATGCTAGATTATCGTTTTCGGATCTTAGAAAACAAATTGTTTCATCGATTCTTGGTTTGAAAGATCAACCGATACTAAATCGGTCAATACCTAAACGTCTCGTGGACGAACATTTACCTGTATTTACGCAGAAGAAAAAGCGATGACGTTTGTGTAACATGACCAAAGAAAGATCAGAGACTAGATTTTAATGTCACAAATGTTCCATTTTCTTGTGCATTACCCTTTTTTCTATGTATATCACACTAAAAATGATTTACCATGATCATGAATAAATCTATAAATATAAAAAAAAATTTTAAAGTTACATGGTATCAGATGCTTGACACTCCCACGTTGTTGATTCTGTTTAATTTTGAAATGGGTTTGTATTGAAGAAATAATTAGCGGATAAAAGTGGAAAATCAATCATGTGAACATTTATATCGCTTATTTCCCGTATAATCAGTGAAAAAAACAATTTTAGTTTAAGTTGGTCGCCATCTTGAATTCGAAATTTTGAATTTTGAAAGTTTGATTGCAGAATCGTATTCCACAGCGACAAAAACCCCTAGGAAAATATTTTTGAGACTGAGGAAATTTTCTAAACGTTTTTTACGAAAAAAAGTACCATGCACATTACAGTATCGGGCCGGGATAACGCCTGGAAGTGTCATGCTCCGATTTTCCAAATATTTAGCCTTAGTTTAGTCTTTTGTGCATGGTCTAAACTCACTTTTTATAAAAAAACGGAGCTTTTGAAATTTCTCAAAACCTGGAACTCTAAAGGTGAATAATATGCTATCGATATCCTGTTCGTGAGTTAGCTTTTTGGCCACAGAAAGCATGGAAAGCCTGAAAGCGTTTACTTTTGTTTTTCTCGATTCTACCCTATATTCCATTTGATGATCGCTACTATGCGGAATGATTTTACTTACGACAGGGCTTCGTCGGTAAAAAAATTTATATTCAATTGCGCTATATATGTTAGCTGTTAGCAATGTACAGGGGCTTTATCTTGATCGTGATTCATGAAGTAGATCGAGAGTTTGAATTCGGTAAGTATATCAAAACTCCAGTCTAAATAGTAAAAGAACTTACGGATCACGAAATATATGAAAGGTAACCCCTATCGATGGTGGCTTACTAAGCTTACGTCGTTGTAAAGTTTCGCGAGAAAAAGACGAGTAATCGCCACTCGTCTCCGCCTTTTTATACCAAAGCCGCAGCCTTTGCAATATTTGACGCATCGGCGATGAATCGATTGAATCTCCGAATACTCATCGGGGGAAGCCATTTCCGTTATCACTATTGCACTCCATTTACATTCTTTGAAAGCTTCATTAGATAAATCGTTCCATGTTATCATGCGACTGTCTTTAACCTTTGCGTCTTTCAAAAGTTTACACAGACGCTATACCTCTGCAGCATGGGGAAATCATCCGTGATAAAAATTTATTAGTCCTAGGAATCGTCGCATCTCCTGCACTGTTTTTGATACGGGGAAGTTGCGAACTGCGTCGATTTTTTTACAGTTCAGCTGAAACCCTTCCTGATTTACAGTGTGTCCTAAAAACTGTAATTCGGTTTGGCCTGACTGAATTTTGTACGCGATTCAAATGTTCGACGCAATCACTGCAGTTGCTTACGCAGCGTTTTTGATGCTTTCAGTATGTAACACCCGGTTTCGCTGTTCATGTTTGGTGGTGTCGCGCATCGTTTGAGTTCGATATTCGTACTGGCGTGCGTCGCCTCTAGAATCTGATGTCCTGCTCGGAGTGTGAAGGAGAAGGTTCTAACTAGATAGTCTTCCTTAGCGAGCATTTTATTCGCTTATACCATGATCTTATCGTCGTTGTCTTTAAAAGTTGCATTTTTATGCACGGAGAAAATCGTTTCTTCCAGACGTTTTGTGGAACATGATTTTGGGCGATTTCCACCTGGTTTTTCGGCACCCTGATCGTTCTTGCGCTCATGTCGTGCCTGTATCTCCCGCAAGAATTCATCGATGTGTGCACAAGTTTTTCTATTTTCACATTTAACTCAGCAAATTACTGCTCTAGCATCTGTATAAGTGCCTACATGTCGCGATTTTGGTTTTCGGCTACGTTACTCATGCTAACCCTGGTATCGTCGTAACTCGCTTCTCTATTACCGCAATTACCTATACTCTACTACCTAAATACATTATCCTAGCTATTTTCAGTATACCCACCTATCGTGTTTTTTGGAATCGGGGAAAAACTTATTGATATTTCAACTTGGCGAAAAACGGGTTCATTCCCACTTTAACCCCGTTTGCTGAATTATACTTGTAACGGAAGGAGACGATCTATTTTTCCGCCCCTTTATCCAATTATCGTTACTCATACAACTTAAGATATAATGTTCAGCTATGCATAGATACGTACAGAACCGTATCGAGCCTAAGGCCGCAATCACCTGACACCCAGTGCATGTGCTATTAGTCGATTAGGTATATTTCGTAATCATGTGCAATTATATAAGTCATAATGCCGTTTCTGTGACGGACGTGAGCTCTGTGTATTGAATAGTAAATTTTAGTGGTAGTCGGTACGTGCTCAAGTGAGATTTTCAAATTTCAATAAAAAAGAATTATTTAAAAATTGTGGAGACATTTAAAAATTTTATTATAAAGTTTGAATTGTAAAGATATAGACGATAAATAATTATTTATGTAAATAAAATATTTTAAAATTACTATTAAAAAAAATCTATACATGTGGGAGGTATCTTAAATTATATATAATAAGAATGACATGATTGGATCTTTTTCAAATATAAGAAACTAGTATTCCCCATCTCATTTTACCCGAGATAATAATTTAACTGATTTTTTAAACAGTTCATTTATATCTATGTCAAATGTACTCTATGTATAAATCTATATTCCTATAGATAATTGATCTATCGTCGTTTCCGTATAAAAAAAGCTTCTTTAAAGCAGTTTACACTTCAAAAAGTTGATATTTCGCATATATATATTTATATTGTTTAACATTGATTTATTTATGCTTCCAAATAAAAGTACTAATCAGCGATGGAGGTCTACGATGTGTTTTTGTAAACAAAATGCATAGAAATTGTTACAGCGATACCTGTGTCAATCGGCCGAGATCCGGATTTGACTCGAATCACCAAGTTACTAGTGTCCTCTAGCGATCCAGAGGCCTCAATTTCCGACCTATATTAGACTTACCCAGATTGTCTCAATGATTTTATACAACTAGCACAGGAGAGGAGAACTAAAAAATGACAGCCATTGGTGTTAGAGTTGAACGCCAAAGCATTGTTTAGTTTAGTAAAATTTCGGAGTTCTTTAAAGATTACTTTCAAAAAAACTAAAAATTACCAAAATATAATAAAGTGAAGTAGAAATATTCTTATAGCAGAGTTATAGCTATATAGCTGGTGTGCACTCCACATCAGCGAAAGAGTTTTATAAGGGGAAATTGCTGTAAACAACTTTTAATATGTATATTAATACTAATTTAAGTTTTAAAATACTTTAATTGTGCTTATGTGAATTGTTTTTAGATAAAATTTTGCATACACAACCATTTTATAAGAGAAAACGGAGAAAGAGACAGATTGTCTCATATAAGAAATAATAAAATTTAGAGAAATCAAAAGATATCCATAAGGTGTGAGAGTAGTGTATGATTAACCTTGAGAACAAAAAGGTTAATATCAACTAACATCGTACCTTTTTCAGGATATGAACTCCAAAGTTGGATACGACCATTCAATTGATCTGGCCTGGTATTAATAGTTTAAGCGAACTACTACGGCGGCTGATGAAACTGGGTGCTAAGACTGTTAACTTAATTTATTGATGAAAGTAAAATGATTTGCAATAAAAAAACATAGCCGATGTCCTTCCGAAGATAATATAGAATCTATATATCAAATTTCAGAGCAATCGGTTCAGTAATTTTTTTGTTTATTAACGCAGAAATCAAAAGCGGTTCAGAATTTCAAAGCGATTAGACACAACGGTGGCAGAAAGACGAATGAATGTTTCTCTATGTCTCAGCGAAAAACGTATGAACCTTTTCGTACGCTTTTCAGCTGAGGTCCAATAGGGGTTTTACAGGGGGTCTGGTTACCAGGTGAAGTCCGCGCAGACAGTCTCACGCGGTCACGCAGGTACCTGAGGGCGATCCACAGTCAGTCCGCCTACGCCGTGCGCGTATCTGCTCCTCCAACTCCGTACGTGCCAAATATAAGCATGGAGGGTTTATCGACATAAACGTCGTCGCTTCATTATGGACTCGATATATTTCTAGTATGATTTTAAATATCTCCTTTTTTTCTTTTTAGTATTATTGCAGGAATTTATGTTCCTAAATACATACGAAGCGAAACTGTCGCGAACAAGTTAGAAAGATTTTAATCGAACATTTCGCCATGAAAAAGCTGTGCGCGAAGATGGTACCGAAGAACCTTTCAAATGAACAAAAAGCCCACCGAATGAACATCGCTCAAGATTGTCTCGAGAAGATTGAAAGTGATCCTACTCTTCTCAATTGAATTATTACTGTTGATGAAAGTTGGTTCTTTCAATGTGACCCCGAAACTAATCGACAAACTTTGGCGAACCCTGGTGCGCCAAGGCCAAAGAAGCCGAGAATGAGCAAGTCTAAAGTGAAAACCATGTTCATTTGTATCTTCGACAGCAAATGGGTGGTTCACAAAGAGTTTGTACCATCTGGATAAACTGTAAATCAAGTATTCTGCCGCAATCTGCTCGAAAAATTACAAAAAGCGGTGCTCAGAGTGCGTTCAGCGATCGCGAAGACTTGGGTTCTGGATCACAACAATGCTCCCTATCACAGTACGTTCAATGTCTCAGTTTTTGGCGTCTAAAGGCATCGCAATGCTACCACAACCGCCCTATTCACCAGACATGTCACCCTGAGACTTTTTCCTATTCCCCCATTTGAAAAAATTCGTCAAAGGTCGACATTTTGACTCCATTGAAGACATCCAAGAATCTGTGACGAGGGTATCGGAGAGGTCCCACAAGAAGTGTTCCAGAATGATTACGAAAACTGTAAAACTCGCTGGAATGAGTGTATAGATGCATGAGGAGGTTACTTTGAAGGAGATCGCAGCGATGTACCTTAATTTTTAAATATACTCGAATTTTGAATTTTATCACATTACTTAATTGTCTGACCTCGCAATATACAATTATATCAATATATGTAGATGTGTGTGTGTATGTGTGCGCGTGTGTGTGTTTTTTAGTAGGTGTAGGCAAAGCAAGCTCTGCAGTAGTGGCCTCTCGAAACCAGCATCCCGCCGGAACTATCCGGGAATATTACTTCGGCGGGGCTGTTAGTTAGCCTATACGACTCCTCTTCTTATGATACTATCCTACGTCCCCCATCCACACAAGTGATCAGGGGTTCGGTGTTCGTCCTCTGCCACTTAAAATAGAATCAGCTAGCCTAATTCATCCTGGGCCATTCGCCTAATTCTATCGGCATTTCTAAGTTTGGTCATCGCCTCTTTTGCGAAACTGGCTACTGCCTTCCAGTTTTCAGAAGATTCCAGCATTATTGATAGGATGCTCTCTGGTCTTATTGGCTTATTGATGGTGTTCATCAAGTGCTCACGTTGTGTTCTAAAACGAGGGCAGCTCACTAATATGTGCTCGGCATCCTCAACCAATATCGGACAGATGGGGTAGAAATCATTATTATCCAGGTGAAAACGGTGGAAATAGAAACTAAAACAACCATATCCAGTCAGCGACTGGGTTAGGTGGAAATCTAGTTCCCCATGTTTCTTGTTGATCCATCTTTGTATGTCTGGAAGGATGCGATAAGTCAATCGCCCTTTGTTAGAATCGTTCCATCGTCTCTGTCATATTTCTATAAAACGATGACGTTCCACGTTTTTAGCACCTTGTAGAGAATCCACTGCGGACTTACATATGTTGTGCAGCCTAGCCAGTTCATCTGCAGCTAAATCGAAAGGAAGAACTCCGGCAAGTACCTCAGCAGCATCGGTGGATACTGTCCTGTAACCACTAATAATTCGTATAGAGGAGCGGCGACGGGTCGTAATGGCCAACCCACAATACGATTTAATTCCACATGCATGATGCCAGATTGGCGCTGCATACATGCTGACAGAATTAACAACATAAGCTAATAGCTTCCTCTGGAGTGGGCGTGGGCCACCAATGTTAGGCATGAGCCGACACAAGGCAGCTGCAACTCGTTGGGCTTTTTCACCAAATATCTTTAGTTGCTCTTTGAAGTTTAATCTGGCATCAAGCTGTACACCCAAGTATCGTAAAGATGGCGCAGAGCTAATGCGGCAGCTACCAACTATAAGAGTAATACTATCTACCTTGTTACGACTGCTGACAAGAACTACTTCTGTCTTGTGCTCCGCTAATTGTAGACCAGCCGACTTAATCCATCTACTGATGTTGCTGATTGCCTCATTGGCATTTTCAGTGAGTTCATCAAGGGTCTTAGCCGTCACTACTAGTACGATATCGTCGGTGTAGCCTACTGTTATTGAACCAGGCGGTTGTGGAATCCTCAACACGCCATCATACATAATATTCCACAATATAGGTCCCATAACCGAGCCCTGGGGGACTCCCGCAGTAACCTTGTGCGATACAATGCCTTCATCCGTTCGGTATAATATTATCCTATTCTCAATGTAGCTTGCCATAACATTCTGTAGATAACCAGGTACTCCGAACTCTTTAAGAGAACTCATAATAGAAGATCAGCGCGCTGAGTAAAAGGCATTCTTGACATCTAGAACGACAATGGCATAATACTGTTTAGTACCACCTTTCCATCTCTTACCACTGATTGTATTTCTTGCGGTACATACTACCAGTTTAATAGCATCGACTGTTGATTTTGATTTCCGAAATCCAAATTGGTGTTAGGATAAGCCGTGCAATCCTTCAGTGAATGCTTCCTGTCGGATACATATTATTTTTTCAAATATTTTACCTATCGAATCGAGCATACACAATGGCCTGTATGATGACGGATCATCAAGTAGCTTATTGCCCTTAGGTAACAGAACTAACCTTTGAGTTTTCCAGCAATCGGGAAAAATACCCTCAAGAAGATAAGCATTATATACTTTTAGAAATATAGATGGGTTCTTCTGTATCGCCAACTTAATTGCAGCATTAGGGATACCATCAGAGCCAGGGGCAGCATTGTCTCTAATCTTAGCGTAAGCATTATGTAGCTCCATTTCTGTTATAGGAGGTATATTATCCGAGTGTTGCGTGCGTAGTACAGTCCCTTGGGTGTCATTGGAAAAGAGAGCGGAAACAATCTTATCAATCAATACCGTGCTAGTGGGTTGCATTGGTGCTCTACTCAATCGTGCCATTACTGTTTTGTATGGTCGTCCCCATAAGTCATTGCTGGCCTCTGCGCACAGTTCAAGCCAGCATCGACGCTTGCTTGCCTTAATGGCCTTGACAAGCGCTCTTTGTGCTTCTTTAAATAAACTATTAAACGTATCACGTTGGGTGCGGGCTCTTTGGGCAAGTCTGCGTGCGCGATGACATTGCTTGCGCAATTCTGCAATTTTATTTGTTCACTAGTAGACAGATTGACGATGTTTAAATCCGCTCTTAATCCTAGTCATCGATGCATCGCATGCTTCAGAGATATGCTTCATGAGTGCATTTGCCAGATGGCCTGGTGCACCATATTCTAAACGCTCTTCTGATATTATAGTGGCGAACACTTCACAGTCTAGCGATCTGATGTTCCATTTCTGTGTGGGCATCCACTCATTGCACTTGTTCTTCACTTTCTTCTCTGCAATCTTGTACAAGATCGTCCTGTGATCACTGTGAATGTAAAGGTCGCTTACTCTCCAATTAAGGATCCGCTGAATCAGGTCATCACTGGTGAATGTTACATCAATGACTGATTGTTTATCTCCCCTAATGAAAGTGGATTCAAATCCCTTATTAACCACGTAGGGTTGAAGAGAATTCAGGCCATCAAGCAGCATACTACCTCTGTTATTTGTTGAAGCGCTTTCCCAGGCTGTCGACCACGCGTTAAAATAGCCAGCGATTAATAATGCTTTCTTGTCCATGGCCTCATCAATTAATTTAGCTACAAGGATTTCAAACTGCTTGTTTATACCGAACATTAATCATAATTGGCCTTAAATTCGGGAGGCCCACCCTATTAGCTTTTTTTGTCCGCCCTGAGTATTTTATTTCCTCAGTGCCTTCTACAAATTGTAGCGAGCCATCCCCTATCCGCAACCTGAGGAGGCGCCAGATGTGAGAAAGCAACAAATCTCCACACTGGTGTGTGTGTGTGTGTGTATGTATGTGTGTGTTATATTAACACTAAATACACATCAATATAATTAATCAACAATTATAATGACAGTCAGACTCTCCTTGTTTAATATCACTCCCGTAGACTGGAAAAATTATTTTCATTAGTAAAGTACAATCTGACTAATAAAAACAATTTTTCTGCTAATTAAAATTTTTATTTCAGATTATTCTAGGGGGTGACATTAATGAAGGACAGCCTGACAGTCATTATAATTCTTGATTAATTATGTTGATGTGTATTAATATTAGTATAAATATATATTGATTTAATTGTATATTATTTTTAATTTATTATAATTTAATAATATACTTTAATTTAATTTTAATTTAAGTTTTCATTATCTACCTGAACATGAAACTTTTAAAATTTATTTTGTGATATGGAAATGGCGAAAAATCATAAAGTTGAATACGTTTAAAAAATAATCATTTACGTCTATAATAATAGTTATGTTTCTAAACGAAATACATGTTTAACAATTATTACAAGATATGAATCTACTTTAAAAATAAATATTTTTATTTTATTTCTTTTTTATTATATTATGTGTTTAGCTAAAATGTAAAGAAAAGAATTATATCGCATTTATTCTATTTTGTAATTATTATGAAATTATAAAATATAGTACAGTATTTAAAACAATTTTAAGTATAGATACATATTTTTTAATTTAAAAAACTAGTTCACTCCATAAATACCTTGTACAATCTTAACACCCACGGCTACCATTTTTGCTTTGATGCAGTGGCGCCATCGTAACTTCAATGGACGTTTCCTTTACCAATAATTTTTATTATAGATAAAATTTCTATACAAAAGGGAATATTTTCAATTTCATTTCAAATAATTAATCATTGAATATTGATGCTTTGATTAAACATATATTTTGATAATTGTACAGAAAAAATTATTTATTTAAAAATTAAATTTAAATAGCGCGCCGTATGCTTTTTTACGACTTCATCCGAATTCTAGAGTTTCTACCCGTCACTGTGCCATCCACAAAAAACAATCCTATGGTCTCGTATAGTTTTCTTAGCCTCCATGTAGGCCTCTGATGGACTTCCTCCGATATTTGATGACAATATGATGGCAACATGATGACACCATATGAATTTATGATTTATATTTTGTTCATATATATATAGTGATACTGCACGTGCGATTTATACAAAACAAACTACAAATATTGCTTAGTTTTATCAAGTTTTATATATTTAATCTAGTGTTTATGTTAAAAACTTTTCATCTTGTATCTATTTTAATTACTTAAAAAGTCCAATTTTATAAATTAAAAATTTATACATTAAAATTTTATAAAAAACATAAAATAGGAACTTTTTACTTAAAAGTATGATTTCTATTTCATATATCGCGATTATGTATCCCCGCTTCAATAACCATTGATAGTTGGAAATAAATTTTTAAACAAAATAAATACTTTTTAATTGTATTTTTAGGTAATTATTATATTTAAATCGCAACCTCATATTGAAACATATGTGAGTATTAATAGAAAAATACATAAAAATGAAAATATCAGTGTACTTTTTTTGTTTTTATAATCGAGCATTAATATTATATTATTATTAAATTTATCTGATATATGATAAAAAATAGTAATTTTTTTTAATTTTATTTTTGACAAATTAAAAGGTTGTAATATAATCACAAATAAGCATTCAATTGCAATTCCACTAAGCATGAAAAATTTACAACTAAACCAGTATGTTAATTTTGGTCTGCTCACTTTAAAAATTTAGTTGATGACATTTGTATAATTTATGATATAAACTCATTGCAGATTCTAAAGCTAGTTTGGTTTTCGTTTATAAATTTAATTCTAATTAATTATATTTCATTTTATTAGATTTACTATCATCAACATGTCTTTAGAAGACTGGAGAACTCCTGCATTTCGTCAAAGTATGATACATAAAATGTAAGTTATAATATTTTTTATTAAGTTCTATATATTAAAATACTTAAAACATTATAAATTCATTATGCAGTGAGGAGTATATTCAACAATTTCAAATAGCATTGGTAAAAAATGTTACAGATATGGAAAATCATGTATATACCAAAGCAAAGACTAAGGTAAACTTTTAGATAAATTTAATGACAATATAGTAATATTTTGTTTAATTTCTAGGCAGAATATTTGAGTTATATAGGGAAATTACTAGTTTACATTAAAACAAGTAAATACACTTATATGTTTATATTAATATAAATAGTACATTATAAATATTTTACAATAGTTTTTTTTATTTTATAGATGGTAAGAAGACTGAGGGAGGAATGATATCGGGGACAAAAAACATTAATGCAGCACAAAAAGGTATGCCAGATCCAATTGGAGCATTACAATTACTTGCACATCAAGGTATTAGTAATAATAATAATATAGGAATACAAGCTCCAGGTCAGAATCAGCAAAATATGGGTCAACAAATGGGACAAAGTGGAAGCATTGCTTCAAATTGTAAGTGTAATTTATTTATT
Organism: Sycobia sp. Sy_11; assembly: GCA_018907035.1. NCBI lineage: Eukaryota > Metazoa > Arthropoda > Insecta > Hymenoptera > Epichrysomallidae > Sycobia > Sycobia sp. Sy_11. The sequence continues at coordinate 132,761 of JACCIC010000169.1, read as the reverse complement.
ATCAAATGAGAATTCATAATTCGAACTTTTTTTAAAACAAACCTGTACAGGACAACAATATTAATTTTGAGTTAATCATTATATATAATTATATATATATATATATATATATATATATATATATATATATATATATATATACACATATATATATAGAGAGAGAGAGAGAGAGTAAAATTGTATTATTAATAAACAAAGGATAAGTATTATTTTATTTAATATTTAGATGCATAATTTAAAAATAATAAATATTCTTCATTGGTCATAATGTAAACTATTATTTTTCTCATTATGTAATATAGCATGCTTTTTATCCTTTTATAATAATTTTATAAGTATGTACAGTAAAAAATCAAAACTTTTATGAACATTTTTATTAATTTATTATTTTAATAAAGATATAAGAAAAATGTATTGTTTTAATTTATTGATATTTCATTCTGTAAGAGAAACGTAATAATTGAAATGCTTTATAAATAAAATAGTGATGAATAAAAATTTTATTACTAAAAAAATAGAAAATAAAATTTACTAAACTAAGAATTATGCCGCAGTACTTCAAAGTTTAAGTCAACGTCCAGGACAATCAATAAATATTCAACAAGCAATTCAGAATAAAATGTCTGGAATGAATATGTTACAAGGTCAACAGGTGGGTGTTAGTCAAATATCTCAAATCCAAGCAACCTCAATGATGGGTCAAATAAATAAAATGAATCAAGGAAATATATCTCAGCATGGTTCGATACCTAGTCAACAGTATCAAATTAGTGCCCCACAAATGGGATCCAATCCAGTCATGCAGGTTCAAATTCTTTAACCAAATTACCTTTAATTAGGATATTATTAAATCTAAAGAAATAATATTTCAGAATAGATTTTCTATTATAATAATATAAATTATATATTCGATATTATAGAAAATCTCAATTAAATGAAATCTATAACATGCAAAATATATTGTGCATTATTGTTATGAATAATATTTTAAAATAATTTTTAAATAAGTAAATTTAAAAAGAAAAATCTTTAGAATCAGATGGCAAATCAAATCAATAGTCATCAACTAGGAAGTTCGATGAATTCTGGAGTTCAGAGTACAATACAGCTACAGCATTCACCTTCGCAACAACATATTAATCAAATAAATGCTAACCAGATGTCACAACATCTTAGCCAAATACAACGTAAGGTAATGTTTATTATTTAATTTGAGAGAAATCAGTCATTTTAATATATTATTTTGAAATCCATGCTTTTCATACAATATTCTGTAACTTATTAAACATTTTTAAATATTTTAGAGTTGTTTCATGCATTTTCATTTTTTTTTTTTATTTATTCATAAATGGTAATTTCTTTATGAATAATATAATAACTGGTTTTAATCAGAGAAAATTAATTTCATATTATTTTTCTATAACTTAGATCAAAGTCTTCATAATATATATTTTTATACAGCTGTAAATAATCTACTTAAATATTTATGAAATATCAAATTGGTTAAGAATTTAAACAAAGGCAAAGGTTACCAGAGTTTCTTATCGATGACCTTAGCAAGGCAATATTGATTTTAAGCTATGTTTATTCTAAGGCCCAAATAATATTAAATTAAATCTATATAGGTTGAATAAGAAACATTTAAATAAAGTATTTCATTATAAACTATTTCTTAAAGGAAAATTAAAAAAACTTTCAGTCCTCCAATGTACTTTCATGCTGTAGAGAAACTATGTGGAATTTTAGAAAACGACCATGTTAAATATCAATTTACATAATTAAAAAAATTAATAAAAATTTTTCCAAATACTTATTTTTAACTTAATTTTTCCAATTAATTATTTTGAGGAACAGCCATAATATATAAATTATTTTATTTTATGATTGCAACCTTATTATAATTTATTCACTCGTGTGTGTGTGTGTGTGTGTGTGTGTGTGTGTGTGTGTGTGTGTGTATACATATATACATATAGCAAGCTTTTAATTTTTGAAGCTAGTAAAACTTTGAATATTTTTTCTTATTTATTGTCTAGTTTCTATAACCTTTTAGACAATTGATTTATGCATTAAATTTTATATTTAGGAAACCAAAATATTTAAAAAACTCTTTGATGTGCTCATATTTTTTTGAAAAGGCATACAAACTCGTTTAGCTTTTAAACTGAATGCATAACAACCTTAAGATTGATTTATAACCATGTCTATAGAATGGTCTATATAAATATATAGAAATGTCGATAGAATGTTTTATAAATTGTTATTAACAATTTAATTGTTTAAAAAGCTGTTGAAAAGACAACACATTAGAAAATAAATTAAAACTATAAATTTGTTAAAAATTTTTCTAGATACAAGTTTGATTTTTTAAAGTCCAAAAATATTTATTACGATTTGAGTTATTGCGAATTTAATAAGCGTAAGTTGCAAAATCATGCTTCGTCCCACTGTTTTTGAAATCTTTATTTATTCTTCTAAATCTGTTTCACCCCCCTCAAAATAATCCCCCGCTCCGGATGCAATGCAACTATGACACTGCTTTTTCCAATTTTCAAAACATTTTTTATACTCGTATTCCGAAATGGCAATCAGTTCCTACTTCGATTCGACTTTTATTTTTTCAATCGAATCAAAACTATGTCCCCGAAGTGGTTTTTTAGTTTGCTGAACAGCCAGAAGTCACACGGTGCTAAACCAGGCGAGTACGATGGTTGCGGAACGATATTAGTCGAATTTTTGGTGAAATGTCCACATAAAAACAATCCAGTGTGAGCTGTTGCTTTATCGTGATGCAAAAACCAAGAGTTGTCTTTCCATAAATGTGGCCTTTTGAGTCGAATAACTTCATGCAAACGACGCATAACACTCAAATAATATTCTTTGTTAACCGTTTGGCCGGTTGGAAGGAATTCATTATGTACCACACCACGATAATCGAAAAAAACAGTGAGCATAACCTTGATTTTTGAGCGACTTGGGCGTGAGTTTTTCGGTTTCCGCTCTCCTTTGGCACGATATTAGCTCGATTGATCGGTTGTTTCTGGATCGTAAGTGTAGACCCAAGTATCATCTCTAGTTATTATACGTTCCATCTTGTCCTGATAGTCCGAAAGCATCGTTCCACAGCCCTCTATGCGATGTTGTTTATCCAAAAAATTGAATGATTTTGGCATCAATTTAGCTCTTTTCAGGCACAAAATGTCTTTCAAGATGGTGTTGACTGACCCATTTGAAATTCCAACAATATCAGCAACTGCTCTAGTAGTCATTCGACGATTTTGCAGAACCAATTCTTTGATTTTGTCAACGTGTAGCCCATCAGTAGATGTTCTTGGTCGTCTTTGATGTGTTTCGTCTTCAACGCGTTCTCGATTTTCTTTGAATAATTTGTGCCAATCAAGAACACTTTCTCTTGACATTGACTTCTCAATAAAGGCCTTCTGCAACATTCTAAACATTTCGACGGCTGATACTTCATTTCGCCCACAAAATTTAATGCTACTTCTTTGTTGAATAATTTCAGACATTATAAAAACGAAGAGACAACTTTTCTTTGTTCACAAAACGCAAGTGTAACTATATGACAAATAAAGATAATTGCGTGAAATTTGGCAGAGATATCTCTGACAGTACTACCAACTTAAAAATAAAAATATTTGTCCTGATCGATAAGCCCGGGAAGTTTGAATTGAAAAGTCTTCCTCATATTTGTATACAGTAGTATGTCAGCCCCTAGTCTAGAATTAATGATTCCTTCAAATATTCTACTTGAACATATAAAGAGGTGGATATGAGGATAGAATATGCGATGGTTTCTTCCCTTTAGCAAGAAGAATCAATCTCTGTGCTTTTCATTGGGTCGCAAAAATTCGTTCCTTTCTCATATCTTCCACGAAGATATGAGAAAGATATAAGAAAATCGGTGTAGCAGATTCCACGGCTTGTCCAGGTATACGATCAACACCTGGTAATTTCCGAATGAAAATCTTCTAAGTAGCTCTTTTTATCTCGTCTATCGTCACATCCGACTCCGTTTCATCATCAACCGCAGTAACGGAATGAATATCAATCGGTCTTTCTTCATCATTCATAAGTGATAAACCACTTCTTTAAGGACCATTGGACTAATAGATGTATGTAAGTTTCTCGGATTCACCTTATGTATAAGCTCCTCACTTTCCCTTGGCTGCTTTAATCTTTGCTTTACACTTTACATTCTCACTTTATAAAGGTTCTTCTTCTTTAGTATCACAGGCCGAGTAACCAACTTCAGTAATTATTTCATAAACTTGGGTCTTCCTAAAATCCAAAAAGTCACAACTACGATCATCAGAGCCTTTGCCCAATTGGAAGCAATGGCGGGAATTGATTGTATAACCAAATAACATCTTCGGCTATTTTTTCCCTTAAGCCATATTGCATATCAATCATTTTATTCTAGATTTCTTTTCCTAGGCTTTGGTTTGCAAACGTACTTTATTTTTAGCCAATCTTCTCCGCGCAGCAATGTACAAGAGTGAGGTGTTTCAGCTATATGTCACCTATTTACGCGCGCATGCTTGTACGTGTGCATGTGCGTCTTAATTTTTAGAAAAATGTTATTTTATTTTATAATAGTTCATGGTTTGTTTTTTAAAATAAAAATAATATCTATAGTTTAAGGTATTTGGAGTCATCTTTAACAGAGTCGCTCAAGGGCGTCCTTAAACTACATAACAAACGTTTTGTAGTTCATCGCAAATAAAAGAAAATGATTTCTTTTTGTTTATTTATTTTAATGAATATTTCACTTAACTTGAACATATGACCGATCTAAAGAAGGTAACGTAATATAACTATATATTTGTAAGTTTTAATTATCATTGTAATCGTTGGCTATAAATTAGTGATTTTAATATTAAATTTTTGCGTAATTTCTGAATACACGCACAGGCTTCGAATATTGGTGATATATAATGTTTTTTTTTGTTATTCTAAATAAAATGGCGTCATATTATTAAAATTCGTGTAGCTTATGAAACTGTGATTCAAAAAACCGTTAGAATAATTATATTAACAGTAAAATCAACAAATAACAATTTACCTGTATTTTATATCAAATGAGTATTATTTGACAGCCTGTTGAAATGTTAAATGCTGGCTATGCAGGACAGAGAAATCTTACGACCAATCAGTTTTTAAATAAAAGTCCTTCGCCGTCTGTTTCCAGTCCTGTTGGAATTGTTACTCCATCGAGGTAAACGTTTACATAAATAATTTTAGAATCTGACAATAACGGAAAACAATTAAATACTTAAATTTCTTCATTTAAAGCAATCAAATGGTACCATCGCCAGTTCTAGCCCCTTCACCAAATCCACAGCATTCTATTTTAGGAGGACCACGTTCTTTAGGTAAATAAATAAACTTTATTATACTATCTTATTGAAAATAATTGTAATGAATTTGAATACATTAAGATACAAATTATACTATATATAAATAAATAATATATACATATATTATTTATTTGTTTATTTATTTTTATTATTAACTATTTGACTCCAATTAAATTTTGGCTGAATATAATTCTGATAATGTAGATATTCTGATAGAGTAACATAGCATAGATTTTATTAGAAAATTAATAATAAATTACAAAAAGTTATTTATGTTTTATTTCGCGAACGCGCAGTATTCATCACCTAAAATGAGTGGAGTTAGAGGCCTACGATGGCTCGATCGCCAGAGCGAAGGACTAGTAACTTGGTGATCCGAGTTCGAATCCTGGTCTCGGCCGATTCACACAGGCACCTCTGTAATAATTTACATGTACTTTGTTTACAAATACATCGTAGACCTCCGCCGCTGATTAGCACCGATATTTGGAAGCATAAATAGGGCGACGTTAAATAACATAAGAAAAAAAAATGAGTGGAGTTATGGACACTTGCAAGCAAGTTGCGATTCCAGATTATAGCTTACACGTATCTAACCTTTTATTTTTTAAGATATAAATGAAAGGGTCATAAAACCTACAGTCGAACAATTCATTTTGGAGTAAAATTTTTTATTCAGTTTTTTTGAAAGACCAGTTTTAAATAATGTAGATAATTTATTGTTCTATTATGAGGCGAACGTAGTTTCCGACCTTTTTTTAATGGAAAAAGGACATTTATGATAAAATGGATACACGTTGGCTTAATCAAAATATTTTCCGTAATTTTCTACCATTTTTTCCCATCTTTCTGGTAATATGGCGATAACGTGGCGGCAGAACGGTGGCGGTTTCGAGGCAATCCAACCACCCACAAATTCTCGCACTTCTTGAACATGTCGGAAGTGCGTATCCACAAAGCTGTGCTGTATTGATCTGAATAGGAGGTAATCAGAAGGCTCTATGTCGGTCGAGTACGTTGGGTGCGGCAACACTTCCCATTCAAGCTCCAACAGGGTGTTTTTGACGGATTTCGCAACATGTGGCCAAGCGTTGTCATGCAAAAGAATGACTTTGCGCCTATTGCTCGCGAATGCTGATCTATGTTCGATCAATTACTGTTAAAAATCATTCAGTTGGCGTTTGTATACCTCGGCACTGATGGTTTCATTCAGTTTGAGCAGCTCGTAGTACAGCACACCCTGATGGTCCCACCAAATGCATAGCATTACCTTTTGGCCGTGCATGTTCCGTTTTGATGTCAATGGGGGTGGTTGGCCTGAGTTCACCCATGACTTTTCGTACTTGTAGATGTAGTAGATCCAGTTTTCATCATCAGTGACAATACATGGCGCTTTCAGTCAAATTGTGTGGCATCCATTTTCCTTCTTTATGAATCTTTCCCATCACATATAAACGTTTGCCAACTGCTCTGTCACTGAGTCCTAACTAATTAGCGAGTTCTTTTAGCGTTTGAGCTGAATTTTCTTCCAATAATGCTTGCAATTCACTATCTTCAAACTTTGTCAGATGTCCAGAACGTTCTTTGTCTTTATTATTATTTGATAAGCGTATAAATCCAAAATCAGAACGCTAAGTGCACTCGTTAGAAAAAAAGATATTGGAGACAATTTTTAACGAGTTCAATTTCATGTTATTGACAACTGTAGGTATAAGTTCATGTTCATAGGTGACATATTTTGCTAAGATTTGTAGACAGGCATGTATTTTTATAAAAACAAGTGTATTCGCGCGCGCAAAGTTATTTTATTGCAATCGGCCTTTAAAGGTTTGTTGAGAGAGCGTACACCAAATCCCCTTTATGTGCAGTGATATGGCTACAAAAAAAGGCATAAGATTATATTATAAGTAAAAGATATAAATGTTGAAAAATAAAGTCAATGCATGAAAATAGTTGTTCTATTTGTATTTAGCTTAATATCGTTCTAAAAATCGGCTAACTAGAATATGAAATTGCTGAATCCTATCGAGTTATTTTAGTGCAAGTATTTCTTTTAAAGGGTACAGAATTTTTAGAGTGTGAAGTATATTTAAAAAACTTAAACATTCTGAGATGGCTACCTAAACTGTTAATCGTTTCCAGCAGAGAAAATTTTGATAACGCACGAACACTTTCAACCATTAGGGATATGCCGTGACTATTGAACGTATAATCGAGAAGATATATATCACGTATATGAAAAATATATTTTACCGGATTAAGATGATCATACACAATAAGCTGCGGACCATACTAATGAAATCTCTAAATTCTTCGAATGATGAGGGATAGGTTCTGGATGACAAACTCATGGATATATAGGCATAGAAAAAATCTAATCCGCGTGTAATAAAATACTGGCAAGTTTGGGTAAGTCGAACATCATAATTACCAACTCGTAAAGAGCGAAACTGCTGCGATATTTGCTGCTTTTTCAACGACTTCGGGATTAATGGATATTCGATAAAACGGGCGTATGAGATCAATGTTAGGGAATATCTTCAACTCTGTGGATTGTGCGAGAAATCTTTAATATGCTGAGGACCGGTGATTGTGTGCATTCAGAAGATGGACGATCCTATTAATCCCGGATATTTAGTGAGTAACATATGATACCGGAGAAGAATCACCGATGACTTTTTTATTGTCACTTTTTACGCGAGACAGAAATGTGCGCAAGCATAAGCTAGTGACAACGTCTATGAACGGGTTTCTTTTCAAGTTCAGAAATAAGCGGTAGTGTGATAAACAATCTTTACCAACGATTGCATAAGTAACATATATAGCAATATATACCTACTTAAATGTATAGCGAAGGCCGAGATTCAAGTCCAATATCTCGTTCTCATAAATTGTGATTCATGAGTCTCTAGTGGTCAATAATACACACGCATATTTTTTTCACTTACCAGTGAAACCTGATCCATGGATATACGTAGGATCGACAATGGTGCCCACATGAAACAACTTGTGTGCACTAAATAAATGTAAATAAATTAATAATCTGCTGATGCTTATCGCATAATTAATGTTCATTAATAATATAACAGCGTTAAATTGTTGCTGGTAGTAACTTCGTGCACTGAATTGATGAGTTTTATATCCAAAGCCTTGTCATTCTTCATTGTACTTGCATAGACAGAGTTTTCTACGCATTATCTATGATAACTTATCCAAAATATTTGCCATGGTATGTTCCTTTCAGTAGCAGAAACAATTCGAAGGGATGGTAATTGCCTATCTATATGTCTTCAAACAATTTACGTATACACGTAGTATCAGTTCCGATGAAACGCTAAGTTATTTTGATTTGCAAATTCTGAATTTACTGAAGTTCAGCGATATCGTAACGATGCCTTAGAGTTAACATTTAGAGTACCAAGACTTGAAAATTTTCAAAAGCTCCGTTTTTCGATAAAAAAATGAGTTTAGGCCATACACAAAAGACTAAGGCCAATCCTTTTTCGAATCGGAGTATGACACTTCCAGGCGTCATCCCTACTCGGCACTGTAATGCGCATGGTAATTTTTTTCTTTTTCGTAAAAAACGTTTTTGTAAAACTTAAGGGATTTTTGGGGTTGCTGAATATGGTTCTTTAATGAAACTTTTAAAATTCCAAATGGCGGATTCAAGATCGCGACCAACTTCAATTAAAATTGGTTTCTTTCAATAATCTTAAGGACCGACTTAGTTGTGCTTGATTAATGAAAAAACTTATGATGCCTGTAGGCGTCATTTCGGCCCCCGAAAGGTTAACTAATATCTTTTCCGTGAATTCTGGCAGTATGCGACAATATTTAACGTTGTCGTCCATTATTTGAGTTTCTTTTTGTATCTCTAATTTGTTTCTAATTTTTCAATAATTCATAGTTTTTATACATTTAAATACTTTAATAATGTTTAAAACCATTTATATTCAATTTGAATTTATTGAAGTTGCAAAATAAATTGTTACTTTATAATCAGTAAAACTTTACATTTTTCGCAGAGCTCCGTATTTTTATAATTATCTAGATTTGCTTGGAATTGTTATAGTATATAAATTGTATTTCTTTAGTGTGTAATTCTGTAGTATGTAATTCTGTGTGGCGCTCACTAATAGGTGTATCTACGAAACAGAGAACTTGGCTCTAGAAATTTCGCTTTGTGAGTCCTTCGACGAAATTCTTGTACAGCATACTGTGCCTAGTGGCCGTGCTTGGTGGTAAGGCCTGAACCCGTTGCTGAAACATCAGGGCCGCGAGACGAAACAGGAGTCAAATTGGTACATAGTGGCTTGCTTTATTGCTCTGGAGATCTCCATAATATAACTATATGTATTGTGTTTAATATAGTAATTTCGTTCCCTGTTAAATTAAGTAAGTCGAACGGCGCGAATAGATTGATTTTCTGTTGATTTATTACTTTCTATGCTGATTATTATTTAGAGTACTTACACATATAATTTAGGCTTTTTTCTTTACTCACTGACTGGAGGTTTTTACGCCTAGTGATTGATTTAATAAATACTATAGTTCATTGATAAAGTAATGTTCAATTTAATAACTCCTGTATCTGAACACACATTCCCATTTCAACTCCTGAACATTTATTTTTATCTCACTTACTTGAACTGTCTGACTGGGGGAAGGGTTTCGCCGGCCTGAAAGGGAATTACAGGGAAATGACAAGAAAAAAAGATTTTTTTGGCCGTTAAATTTGTTTCCGTTTTTATTTATTTCACACACACAAACTACCGTCTCGAATACAATCGCCTTATCTACTCCCGGTCCGCGTATCCGGCGTGTCACGTCCGCGCTTAGCGATCTGACGCGCTCGGTCGAGGGGAGGGGGGGGGGTAAGGGAATGGAAAAAAGGAAAGGGAATAACCGCGCACATGTACGCAAGGGCACAGAATTGAATCGGCCCGGGGTAGGCGCAGATCCCGTCGCCGTGCGGCGCGCACACCTGCACCGACGATGTTGAGGGGGCTGGAGCTGGTGTTGGGGCCAATGTGAAAGGAAGGCACGGGCTAAGTGCAGTTCGGCGTCCTCATCCTCTCCTTCGCTCCTTTTCGATCCACTCCTATCCCTTTCTCCGCTTTCTTCGTTCTTTGTCTTGGCTATTTCTTCCTTCTCGTCATCTATCTCTATGGTTCACTCCGCTTCTCTCTTCTCTCTTTCCCCTTTCTTTCACCGTTCTTTAATTCGCTATTTCTTCCTTTAGCTTTCTATCCCTATCTCACTTCTCCTTGACTCTCTTTCCCACGTCTATTCACCTTCTATCTTCTCTCTCTCTCTAAGTTTCGTTCTTCGCTTTCTCTATCTTCTCTCTCTAATTTTCGTTCTTCACTTTCTCTATCTTCTCTCTAATTTTCGTTCGTCACCTTCTCTAACTTCTATCTCTCTCAATTTCGTTCTCCTCCCGCTGACTCTCCATTCCTTTTTTTCCTCGGCGTTCGGTAGCAGAGTGTTCGCACCGCGCGTCTCCGAGTTCACGCCGGGAAAGGGACCGGTCAAGGGGGGGGAGGTACGACGGCGGTCTGGACGCACCGGTCGCGACGCTCGCAGCGCGAATATAGCCTTTCTAATATAAGTCAATTTGAAATTAATACATGTATATAATTAGCCATAGCTATAAAGATAATAATATAATAAAGTTTAACATAACAATTAAATTCGAAATGAAATAAAATTAAGCATAATCAAAAAAAAAAAATTTCCCTTTCTTTTTTTGAGCTTATCATGGCAGTTTTAGATTCAGGACGCGCTTACAATATATATAAATAACGTAATTTAATGTCTAGTAAAAAGATTAAATAGAATAAGATAGGAAACAAAAATGTTCATTGATTACTGATTTGGTTAACTTAGCCTACGTAAAATAATATATAAATATGTGAATAATATCAAATAATATCGCAGAAATAATACAAATTAGACTACAAAATAATTATGTGTTTACAAGAAACCCAATATAACTAATTTATTATTTCATACGAATCGCTATGGCAATAATAAATATCTTTAACTATGATATATATTAATATGATTATATAAATAAATTTATAACCCTGCCTCTCCAATAGGCTTCTGGAGAATGGAAGAAAAAAAATATATCTATACGGCCAGTGACAAATGCTTCTTAATAATCTTCCTGTTGCCCTTGAATCGATGATTGATAGTAAATAATTCTCCTTATTCTCCCTTTTCTCTTTTTTTTGATTTTATTTACATCTCTTTAATGTTCTATTATGTCCTGCATCTTGTCCTTTATGCAAAATAACTTACTGGATTCGAATTTGTTTCTGGTATGTAATTATCAAGCATATTTCTCGTTGCATATGCACTTGTCAATTAAGTCGTTGCCTACTACCTAAATAAAGAAAATTCATTTGAACAACTACAAAATGTAAATGTATATACTTTACCAAATTCAATAATTATTTAGAATTCATAGTTCATAACATTCGAAATTATTTAGTTATTTTCAGACACATTTTTAATAATTTCATTATTGTTGTTTATCTTGACAGTTGCCACTTTTCTTTGTAATATTTTCAACTGTTCGTAGCTTCCCATTCAATTTCATTCTTATTATTCACAAACTGTGGCTATTATTGATTGCTTTCCAGATTTATTGTTTATTTGTAATAAGTATAAGAAGGAATAAGGTCATCTTAAAATTCGCAAGTTCTTAAGGAATGCAACTCTCTTTTTATGTTTTTTGGTAGCGGATAATTTTTCGAAGGGTTTAACTCAATTTTGATGGGTTTAACTCAATAACATGAGACAAGCAGCCCCTGGTGTTCATGCATTTTGTTCAATTTCTTCATTATTAGTACTATATTATCACTATAATATTCTTGGACTTCTTTCAATAATTATTTTTTATCATTATTGCAATACATATAGATATCAATCGATTAGTAAAAGCATATGGCGAAAAAAGTGATTCATTGGAGATGTAAACGGGTGCATTTTTCTCAAAAATACTAATTGTCAGAGGCTAATAAGGTTTGTTCAACTGCTGATAAAACACATCATTTTAATATAATAATTTTTGTCTCCCATACAAAGAAACTTGTAGACAATTGATTACTGACGAAAAATATCGCCCAGAGAGCCCGAGTGCAGGTCGTAGTTATAGGACTGAGCGTATTAAATTTTACTCGACTCTGTAATTTTCAGTGTGCCGCCAGCCTTGAAAGCGGCTTTCCAAGGGGGCCCTGTCGTCGGCGCGATAACGGGCAACAAGCCTCAGGCACACTCGGCGCGCGTGATGTTTTGTATTAATAATTTATAATAATATAATAATACATAAATGTAAGATCCGAGCGAGGACAAGAGGGAACCGAAAGAAAAAGAAAAATAAATTCTATTTTGATGTAGTCTAATGACTTATTTTCTTTCTTTTTTGCATTTGATTATAGATTAAATCAACGGCAGCCGGGGAAAGAATGTAGTAGCAAGGCCTATCCCGTGCCGAAGGCATTTATATATATAAATAAATAAATATATATATATATATATATATATATATATATAAATATTCAGTTAATAGTAATTTTAGTTTCGCTCTACATGTTAATTTTTGTTTTTTTTTTGTAAAATTTATTTTAATAAATTTTTTATTTTTACTGTAACAAAATACTTTCCGATAATAAGAACCTTATCCAAATATATTTAAATAAAAAAGGTCAAATATACTATTTTGCTCTGGCGTGTTGAGCGAGAGTAAGAAGTATATATTTTTTTAAAATAAATAAAAGTCAAATATATTGTCTCGCTCTGGCGTGTTGAACGAGAGCGAGAAATATATTTGTCTTATTTATTGGAAGGGTTCACTAGATAGCGACTTGGTAGCGTGCTGAGCGACCAAGGGGCCTAGGCGTGCTGAGCCGAAGCCACCGCTTTCTGGCGTAAGACCCAACCAATAAATTGCAGCTAAACGAGTGAAACTGGTGGCGTGTTGAGCGACCAGTGGCCGAGGCGTGCTGAGTCGGAGCCGTGCTCGCGCAGTGGATACGAAAATAGAGCAGGTGTGTTGGGGAGTCCGCGAAAAGAACCTGGTGGCATGTTCAGCGAACAGGGGCCGAGGAATGTTGAGGCGGAGCCACGAACTAACGGATAATCGGACACACACTGTTACATGGCGCCCGAAAAGGCCATTCTTTGTTTTGATTCTGGTTTTTTTATTAATGTACTGATTTGGAATTTGGATTTGGTTTATCGAGGCAGATATAGCTCGCGTACTGAACTTACGTAGTATAAATTAATATGATGGCGATATCGTGTCGTCACTTCGTTCTTCACACCGCGTAAATTTTACAGTTCTTTTTCGAATCCTTGATTCAGATATAGATTCAGTTTGCCAGTTATCAGTAAAACTTTTTGCATTTCTTAAAAACACATCAAAATTCTTCCTTATATCCAATACGTATAATTCTAAAGAATTCAAAAGACTGCACGCAGTATTCAAATTTATATTTTCTTTTTGTAAATTTTTAGATGAAATCATTAACACTTGTCAAACTCTCGTACCAAATTAGTCATAAAAATATTTTCAAATTTTGTCATTTTCTTGAAAATAGATTTAGCCTCAAGTTTAGTCTCGCTAGACTGAGAATGATTTGTGACTTAATCATTTAAAGCTTTAGCTATTTCTGCATATCCTGCGAAAAGAGCTGCGATTGCGTCGATTCGAGCTGACCATCGAGTAGCGGATAGTGATTTGACAACTTTTTTTCTTTCTATACGGGATTATAGTTGCTGCCACCTATAAGCCGATGCCGAAAAAAAATTTATACAAATTTTGTACAAAATAAAAATATACTACAGCTGCTGTAACATATTTAGCTGATTCTACGCCAATTAAATTTAGTGAGTGTCCTGCACAGAGAATGTAAGCAGCATACTTATCAATTTCCCTTATCCTAGCTTGCAGTCCTGAATATCGCCCAGCCATTCCATGCATTATCGAAAGATGTACCTCTACAATCATTCATATTGGTATCAGAATCTTTAAAATCAATCTCTCAGAGAAAACTCAGAGCGCGAAGGCGCTCGAACGCATGCTCTCTCTCTCTCTCTCTCTCTCTCTCTCTCTCTCTCTCTCTCTCTCTCTCTCTCTCTCTCTCTCTCTTTCTCTCTCTCTCTCTCTCACTCTCTGTCTCTCTCTATGAACCGACACGAGCTCCGCGGCTAACATAGACCGCGCGCTTGTTGGCGCAGCGCGGCGCGATAAGGAAGGAGCACCGAAGCTTAACGGTGCGGTGCGGCGCGGTGAGGTGAGAGAGGAACGGTCTCGAAGTGCGAGACCGCTCGTCTCACAAATAATTAAGCAGAACTCGGGCTGTAGTTTTCAGTGTGCCGCCAGCCTTGAAAGCGACTTTACAAGGGGGGCCTGTCGTCGGCCCGATAGCGGGCGACAAGTCTCAGGAACACTCGGCGCGGGCGAAAATTTGTAATAATAAATTAATGTAAAGTCCGAGCGAGGACCAAAGTGAATGAAAGAAAACATAATTTCTATTCAGATTTTAAGTCTAATAACTTATTTCCTTCTTTTTGTATTTATTATAGATTAAAACAACGGCAGCCGGGTAAATAGGTAGTAGCGTGACGTGCCCCGTACCGAAGGCTGCATATATTTTATTTACTTGTAAATAGTAATTTTAATTTATTTCTTTTCTTGTTTGTAAAATGTATTATATAAATTTTCTATCTTAATGTTAAAAACAAATACTTTATAATAATAGGAATAATTTAATAACCTTATCCAAATACATCTAATAAAGACTTAATATACTATCTTTTTCTGGCGTGCTAAGCGAGAGTAAGAAGTATATTTTAAAATAAATAAGTAAATACAAAAGGTCAAATATATTCTCTTGCTCTGGCGTGTTGAGTGAGAGCGAGAAATATATTTGTCTAGTTTATTTGAAGTGTCTGTTAGATAGCAACTTGGTGGCATGCTGAGCGACCAAGGGGCCTGGGTGTGCTGAGCCAAAGCCATTGCTTTCTGGAGTAACACCTAACTAATAAATTGCCGCTATACGAGCAAAACTGGTGGCGTTTTGAGCGACCAGTGGTCGAGGCGTGTTGAGCTGGAGCCGTCCTTGTGCAGCGGGTACGAAAATAGAGCAGGTGTGTCGGGGAGTCCGTGAAAAGAACTTAATGGCGTATTAAGCGATCAAGGATCGAGGCGTGTTGAGCCGGAGCCACGAATTAGCGGATAATCGGGGACACACTGTTACAATATTTATAATTATAAAAAAAGCTCAATAATTGAATAGCACAAAGTTGTATTGATTGTATTTGCATTAAAATCATAATTGATTTCGATCAATTAGTCTGATTTTTTTTGGTCATTATTGTAAGTGGAAATTTACACACCCTTCCACCCTCGGGGCCCTGAGCTTGTGCCCCGTAAGCTCTGCAGTAAAGACTGCACTATATATATATATATATATATATATATATATATATATATATATATATATACCGTGTCCCAGATATAGCTGCTCATATTGGCGGCATGGTATCGGCAAGGAAAGGTTATGTGTAAATATTAATATTTATGTAGGTCCATTTTTTATAGTTTTTGCAGTACGGGCCTATGTCTGTGAGCCAATCAGGGCTCAGAGAAGTGGGCCATCGTCTGAAAGCGAGAAAAAGATCAAACGAAGGGAAACGAGATACAGTCGAACGAACACGGCAAAGCCCAGTAGTTCCTATTTTTCCTGTCCATTGTCAACGCTCACGTAATTGCTTGCATATACGGCCGCATTGACGAAGCGAGGTTCACGCGTGTACAAATAAAGATTATATTTCTTCGTCTACATCGGTCCCTACACATATTTTTAGTCATACTACCCTTTTTTATAATAGCCCACTCCACTGTATTGAAAATAATGTAGAAAACGCGGATGTTACGAACTGACGGCGAGCGTACACGTATGTGTTAAAAAAACAAATGTCCAACTGCATTTTCAAAATGCTACAAAGATTGAGAAACAGATATTTGATAATCACATTTCTAACTGGCAAAAATACCGATTGCGTGTAAATTGAATTGATAAAAATCAGATAAAATTACCTTATAGGGCTTATGCAATACCTTCATAATGATTTTATACGATTTTATATGTAACTTGCTGCCACACCATCCGATTTGTACCATTCAAAGTTCCCTGCAATCGGCATTATTGCCAGTTTTGAATGTGATTATCAAATATCTATTTCTCATACTTTGTAGCATTTTGAAAATTCTGTTGGAAATTTGTTTTTATAAAACACACGTGTGCGCTCCCGGTCAGTTTGTCCACGCCAGCGAAACATCCGCCTTTTCTTCATTATTTCTAATGCAGTGGAGTGCGCTATTATCAAAAAGGGTAGTTTGACAAAAAATATGGGTAGGGACTGATGTAGACGAAGAAACATAATCTTTATTTATAGACGCATCGTCCTCGCTTCGTCAATGCGGCCGTATATCCAAGCAGTTACGCGAGCGTTGACAATGGTCAGGAAAAATAAGAACTACTGGTCTTTGTCGTGTTCGTTCGACTTCGACTCGTTTCCCTTCGTTTCGCCTCTTTTTTCTCGCTCTCAGACGATGACCCACTTCGCTGAGCCCTGATTGGCTTATAGATATGGGCCCGTACTGCAAAAACTATAAAAAATGGACCTACATGAATATTAATATTTACACATAACTTTTCCTTACCGATACCATGCCGCTAATATGAGCAGTTATATCTGGAACACGGTGTATAGAATCTAGCTTTTATATAAATAATCTAGGTTTTCAATGGAACGAAATAGAAGTTGTGCTTTGAAACTTTACTGTTCATTTTAATAAACTTTACAATCGTCGAGTTCTGAAACTGCATATTTGATCCTATTTATCAATAATATGAAATTAAATTTAGTAGACATTGCTGGTAAAAATTTTGAAAACTTTGACAGCTCATCCACACTTTCTTATCCTTTTAAGCTTAGAGATCTGCTTCAAAAAAATATCAGATACTTTAGCCTTTCTAGAATATATAGAAACAGACATGGAAAATGAAGTTTGCGTACTTAACCCATTAACGTCCAAAACAGAGAAATCGTAACTGTTTTCAATCGTAAATATATCACATATTCCACGGATATATTCAAAGCAAGCATACTTTTTCTTAAGTATTTTTTTCTCTACTTTCCATTTCTGGTATCAGAATTGCGAAGTTTTCACTCAAAAATCAAATATTGCGACGTTTAGAAAAAAAAAATAAAATTTCGATACTTTTTTTTTAAATCCATTTTCTTGTTGTGTTAACGTTGAGGATGGAACTTTATTTTTCAACTATGAATGTATAGATGAGTTGTACATTCAGTTTGGTCCGGAATCCAGAAATTCAATATAGCGACTAGAAAGTAGTGCCTGTAGCGCAAAATTTTGCCCAAACTTTCACAAATTTTTTTCTCGAATATAATGCAATCGACGAAAAAATCAATACGATAAAAAGTGCTTAGAATCAATCGAAGAATAGGTCTAAATTTTTTACTGATTTTTGAGCAACTTTTTTATTTTTTCCAATTGTCATTTTTTTATGACAAATTGGAAAAATTCATCGAATCGTGTCAAAAAATTCAGATATACTTCTTGGTCAATTCTAAACACTTTTTATTCTCTAATCAATTCTTATATAATGCTTTGTTTTTGAGTAAAAAATCAAAAACCTTAAGTTGCATAACTCAAATTTTTTAAGGTTTTTGATTTTTTACTCAAAAACAAAGCATTAAGAAAAAGTTAAAGAATAAAAAGTGCTTAGAATTGACCAAGAAGTATATCTGCATTTTTTGACACGATTCGATGAATTGTTCCAATTTGTCATAAATTGACAATTGGGAAAAATAAAAAAGTTGCTCAAAACTCGGTGAAAAAATTTAGACATATTCTTTCATTGATTCTAAGCATTTTTTATCTTATTGATTGTTTTAACGGGTTAATTGAGAAAAATTGGTTTATAATTTTCATTTTCATTAATTATTCAGTTAAAAATACGTTTTTTAATTGAATCTAACTTCGATATATATTATATTTCAATGTTTATTATGTTCAATATATTGTAAAAAATAGTAATAGTGACAGTATGTTTTTAATCGATAATTGCTAAGAAATTTTGGAAATAATGCAATTTTAAATTATAGGAATGGTCCCTTCTCCAAGCAGTTCTTTAAATACTCCAGCTGGAATAGTTGGCGGTGCTATTTCTAGTCCATTACAGGATGATCAGATTTCTCAAGCATGTAAAGAAAAAATACAAAAACTGCGCAAATATATAGATCCTTTAAATAAAATGATATTGAAAATGACTAATGAAGGTTGTAAGTAAAGTAGAAGTTAATATATTTCTAATAATTAAAATTGTTCATATTTCATTTTTTTTTAATATATAATTAATTAAAACAATTATGATTACACAACAGATACTGAAAAAATGAGTAAGATGAAAAAACTTTTAGAAATTTTAACTAATCCTAGTTCAAGTACAAAATTAGATGTACTGCAGAAATGCGAAGTAGTCTTAGAAAAAATGGATTTTAAAAAACTAGAGGCTAGTACAGCTCCTTTGATACCATCAAATTTAAAAGAACATCACTTCTTTACTCCTTTGTTGGAAGTAGTAAGCACTCTTCTTCACAGTCCAATCCCAATAGCGAATCATACTTTAAATAGAACTTTTGGTCCTTGCGTAGAATCCTTCTTTGGTCCTGTAATTAAGTAAGTAGATAAAATATGTATATGTATATATAATATATATATATATATATATATGGAATAAATAATAAAGAAAAAAATTTTTCATAATTTTAAATAGAAATCTACCTCCATCATTAAAAAGACGAAGAATTGAAGAAGCTGAATGTGAAATACCCGATGTGCTTCAAGGAGAAATAGCTCGATTGGATCAAAGATTTAAGGTAAGCAAATGTGTGTGTGTATATATATATACTAGCATCCCCCGTCTCGGCTTCGCCCGAGATAATAATTTAACCGATTTCATAAGCAATTCAATAATATCTAAGTAAAAAGTACTCTATATATATATATATATATATATATATATATATATATATATATAAATCTATATTACTATAAATAATTGACCGTAATTTATCTATCGTCGCTTCTGTATATACAGTATGTATATAAAGAATGTACAACCGTATTTAATACACACATATATGCATATTCTATACGGCTTCTATGAGGAAAATTGTACTTTCGAGTTCGAGCGGTAAAAAAAGATGTCCAAGTGTCTCGAGACGACGTTTATAGAGAGTATCATGTTCGGAATATAGAACATGTCTCGGGACGACTGCTATAGAGAGTTTTGAATTTGGAAGGTAGAATACGACGTCCAGATATCCCAGGGCGACTTTTACTGGGAGTGTGCGTGTTCAAATGATAGAAAATGAATCTCTTTATAGAAGTCTCTAACACTCCCCGTAGAAGTCGTTCCAAAACATCCCGATATCGTATTCGAACGTCCCAACATGAATCTCCCCATAGAAGTCGTCCCGTCATACCTGGACATCGTCTTCTATCGTCCGAACACGAAATTCCCCGTGGAAGTTGTCTCGTTATACCTGGATATTGTCTTCTACCGTCCGAACATGAAATTCCCCGTGGAAGTCGTCCCGTCATACCCACACTTCATCTTCTACCGTCCGAACACGAAATTCCCCGTAGAAGTCGTCCCGAGGCGCTTGGACATCTTATTCTACTATCCGAACACGAAACTCCCCATAGAAGTCGTTCAGAGACATCTGGACATCGTCTTCTACCGTCCGAACACGAAATTCCCCGTGCAAATCGTCCCGTCATACCTGGACATCGTCTTCTACCAACTAAACACGATACTCTCAGTAGAAGTCGTCCCGAGAAAGCTACGTCATTCACAGATACCTAGACACGGGACTACTTCCCCGTGGAAGTAGTCCCGTCAAACCTGGACATCGTTTTCTACCGACCGAATACGAAATTAGATATAGTATTTTACCGTCCCAACACAAATCTTCCCATAGAAGTTGATTTCCTCATACTTGGTCGTCGTTTTCTATCAAGTAAATACAATATTCCCGTAGAAATCGGCCAAAAACACCTAGACATGGCATTCTATCATCTGAACACACAACTGCCTATAGAATTCGTCTTGAAGTAAAGGGGTATCGACGGAAACCGTATTTAAAATGTGTATATATAATATGTACAATATAATATACATACAATAATATATATATATATATATATATATATATATATATATATATATATCGTATATTTTCGTTTTTTCAATTAAATACCGTGAATATTTTCGTAGTGATGTTAACTGAAATTCAAGCAAAATGTTGGTATGCGCATATCATATTTATTAAATATGCGATGGGTATTGCCTTTTGATGCAGAAGTGACGATATATTTTAATTATATATACATAGTTTCGAAGTTGTTGGTAAAGAACCCTATTTTGCCATTATTTCTTTTGTTCAAACTAAAAAAAACAGTCTCTTGTCACAATTCTAAAGGTAATATAGAAGGTATAAAAATAAAAATATAATTTGTCGTCAAAAACTATATTCAGTATGATTTGGCATACAGAACCATTTTATAAGAGAAGGAGAAAGAAAGACAGATAAATAGAGAGCGATAGAGAGAGAGAGAGAGAGAGAGAGAGAGAGAGAGAGAGAGAGAAGAGAGAGAGAGAGAGAGAGAGAGAGAGATTTTCCCACGTAAGAGAAAATGAAATTTACAAAAATCAAAAGATATCCATAAGGTGTGAGTGTAGTGTCAGATTAACCTGAAGAACAAAAATCGTCTGAGCTGGCCTGGTATTACTACTTTAAGCGGACTACTTTGAGTTGATATTCGTGATTCAAGACGCCACGTACAAGCCGCTGGTGGAACTGACTGTTAAAACCATTAACTTAATTATGTCCTTATGTCCTTCCCAAGATAATATAGAATCTATATGTGAAATTTCAGAACGTTCGATTCAGTAGTTTTTTCGGTTATCGCGTACAAACAAAAACTCGCTTTGTCTTTATAAATTAGTATGATATGATATGATATGATATGATATATATATATATATATATATATATATATATATATATATATATATACGTATGTTTAAATGGCGTTGATGTGATTGCACCTTTCCCGTAAAAATTAAAAAATTAATTTAAAGGAAAAGTATTTCGTTTTATATTATTTTTTTTTATTTTATATAAGGTCAACACAATTTTCCTATTCAGATGTTATACAACGACTGATTCGCTTACATATATACATTACAGCTATAGAGACGCCAATGTTCATTTGTTAATTTTATTTGTTTCACAAAATATATAAACACTTATACATCGAGAACCTTCTTAAAATATCGTTTAACTTAAAGATCGTACAACCCCCCCCCCCCAGTTGAGAGTGCCAATGAACAACTTATACATATTTTATTCATTTATTTATGTATGAGCAAAATGCGAATTTTTTTCCAGGTCGTTTATATATATTGTTCGAAGTCTGTACAGTGACAGTTCGAACTACACCGTCGCTTCCAGGACACCCTGGAAGCATTTCGATTCTTCTGACCAAAGGGCACTGCATACAAGTTGCATTCTGTTATTTTATTATTACTAGTATACCTTTCATAGGATTGATAGTTGTTTTACTCTATTTTTGACGAATATTCAATTCGTTTAAATAATCTATTGACCATCTTTTCCAAAAATCTTGCCTCCTATTAAAAAGTTTCAAGGTGTTAAAGCAGATAGATCATTGATATCTGTAGAGATTGGAGTTAATGGCCTAGAGTTCAATATCGCTTCTATTTCGGTTGATAAGGTACTGAATTCCTCAAAAGTAAATAAAACATTAGGCTACTCTTTTAAAATGATGCTTAAAAGATTTCACCCCCGCTTCCCATAAGCCACAAAAATTTGGCGAAG
Source organism: Sycobia sp. Sy_11 (assembly GCA_018907035.1). Taxonomy (NCBI): domain Eukaryota; kingdom Metazoa; phylum Arthropoda; class Insecta; order Hymenoptera; family Epichrysomallidae; genus Sycobia; species Sycobia sp. Sy_11. The sequence continues at coordinate 110,367 of JACCIC010000169.1, read as the reverse complement.
ACGGTGGAATAAAGTGAAAGATTACATCCTGTTTACTTAACGACAACGTATATTTTCAATCATTTTTGATTTAGATATTTTCGTTCTTTTATATAGAATGGATCACAATAATTGATAAACCAAATCTTATCACTCGCGTTTTTTTTTAAATCGGATACCATACAATTTGACATTTAAGATTTATTGATTTTGAATTTTTATATATTAAACTACCCCCGATTATCCACGCAGGTCGAGTTTTTTGTATGTATAGATCATTATCATCTTTTGATAAATTAATATTCCCTATTGACAAAGTGACAAAGTTGTTCCAGATCCAATAAGCATATCAATTGATGCGGTATTATGAAAATTCGTATCAGCAAGGAAATTTTTTTAGAAATCTTAAAGTTATTTTGGTATTGGTTGATTTGGTACTAAGTCTGTTATTTTTTGTATGATTAAAAAATGAAATGTATTTTTTATATGATTAAAAAGAAACTATATTTTTATATTAGTTGTCAAATTATTGAAGGCTCCTACGGATACAGAACATTTAAATATGAGTAATTTTAATCGGGCAGCTAAATGAGAAATTACGAAGTTAGTGGTTGCGCAAGTGTCAAGTAATATTTTCATGGTAATGTTTTTATTCATGAAGTCATATGTTTTACCATTGAACTTATTATTAATTGAAAGAGGGAGGAGTCGATAGAAAATATGATAAACGCTTTTTGCATTTAATAATCGTGCTTTTAACTAATTTTTTCGATATCCTTTGTAAAATGTAACAGTGAGTTGTGTCTTTTACCACATGTTTGACAGGCACCGAATTTGACTCGAACCTGATAATCCCGTAAACAATTAAAACACCACGAGTTACATTTCATTATATTATATTGTTCTTTGACTGACATTCTTAAAAAATTTTTACATTTAAATATCGGTTGGTTTTCTGTACATACTTGACATTTTTTAGAAGTTGTACATAAATACTTGACGTTTAGATTCAATCTTTCTTTTTATATATTGTAAGCATTTTTGTTAAACGTTTTAGACAAATTTGTATGGTCAGTTTTACGTTTTGATATACATGCGGCTAATTTATATAAAAATTCAATTAAATCTTCCAAATTTGGAAATTCGTCGGAATTGATATTTTTTCCCATTTATCTAATGTATTTTTATTAAATTTACTCTCGAGGATCGCTACTACAAATTCGGAGTTAACTTGAACGCCTAATCACGCTAATCATTGAATTTGTTGTTATGATTCATCCGCGCGTATCATCAAACCTTGATAAGTTTATTATTCTTGCACGGGTAATCTGAATAATAAATTAAAATGTTTTGAAATTAATGCACTTTTATTTTGATACTCAACTACTCTCTCTTTCTCTCTCTGTCTCTCTCTCCGCCTTCTTTTATAAAATGGTTGTATATGCCAAATCATTCTGAACATAATTTATCGCGACAAATTGTTTTTGTTTTTAGACATTATATTAACTTCAAAATGACATAGTCTATGTTTTTTTTACTTTAAATAAAAGAACTAATGGCAAAATAGGATTCTTTACTAACAGCCCGAAACTATTTATATATTATATATATATATATATATATATATATATATATATATATATATATAATATAATACACAGTCGCTTCATAAAAAGGCAGTATCCGGCGTCCGTTCAAAAATATGCTATTTGCAGACTATCATTTTATTTTAATTTCAGTTGGCACATATCTCCATTAGTGTGTGTTTGTCAGCTGTTTGTTTACGATGCAAAAAGTTTATCTAGCGATATTGACTATGAAAAAAAAGTTGATCAACGAGTTTGTTAGTTAATATTTTGTGAAACGTAGTACCGTATGATCAAATTTGTCCTGGCCGGGTGCATTTAAACTCCGCACGTAAACTTAATCGTTAAAATTTTTTTTCCTATATTGGTACAACCTTTTTTTATGTCTGTGTGAAATTTGAGCGCCATATCTCCATTAGTGTTTTTTTCAGCTGTTTGTTTACGGCGCAAAAAATTTGTCTGGCGATATTGACTATTGAAAAAAGTTGATCAACGAATTTATTTGAATTTTTGTGTTTCCAATGGAATTACGTCTACGGAATCGTTGAAAATATTGTAGAAGTGTTTTGGGAAGTCTACTTTATTGCGAATGCAGTATTTGAATGGCACGAAGCATTCAGTAAAGATCATGAAGTCGTCGAAAACTTGCCTCATGCAAGTCGCCCATCCACCGAAAATCAAGGTGATGCTTGTCGTTTTTTTCGATTACCATGGGGTGGTTCACCATGAATTCGTTCCAGGAGATCAAGCGATCAATCAGAAACACTACTTGGCCGTTTTGAGGCGTCTACGTGAAGCAATTCGTCGTAAATGACCGGATTTGTGGGCAGACAATTCATGGTTTTTTCATCACGATAATACGCAGGCACATTCCAGCATGATTTTGTCTGATTTTCGGGCCAAACACGCAATGAAAGTTATTGCTTAGCCACCGTATTCAACAGATTTGGCTTCCTGTGACTTTTTTTTGAATCCATAGTCAATATTGACAGACAAACTTATTGCGTCATAAACAAACAGCTGACAAACAAACACTAATTGAAATATGGCGCTAATATTTCACACAGATTTTTCACACATTTTCTCACAAATGTTCCTTTTCCGGTAAAAGATAGGAAATTAAGTTCGCCTCTTAATATTTTTATATTAGGTTGTCAAATATCTCCCTTCCGCTTTTTTGCACTTCATTCAATGCTTTATAAAAAGAATTACAGTGGTCGGATTTACTTCAAATATGCGCCGTTTTGTTCGATAATATGTTTCCATCTAGACAGCAACTTCATAATACCCCTCTCGTAGAAACCCCTCTCCTTATTTGCGAAGAATTCGGACAGCCAATTTTCACAAGTCTCTTTTGGGTCTAACTTTACATCACCAAGGGTGTTCGACATGGACAGGAATAGGTGGTACTCACTTGGCGCTATATCCGGGCTATATGGTGGATGCGATAAAACCTCCCATACGAACTCCCGTAGCTTCTGACGAGTCATCAACGAAGTGTGTGGTCTGGCGTTGTCCTGGTGAAACACTACATCATTCCTGTTGGCCAATTGCGGACGCTTCTGGTCAATAGCCTGCTTCAAGCGATCCAGTTGTTCACAGTAGATGGTAGAATTAAGCGTCTGACCATATAGGAGCAGCTCATAGTAGATGATTCCCGTCCAATCCCACCAAACACACAGTAAAACCTTCCTGGCCGTCAATCCCGGCTTGGCCACTGTTTGGGACTGCAAGCTTTTTTTGTATCCAGCCTTCTGCAGATGGTTTAAAATGGTTTGGTGACTAACTCTCGTCTCCTGGGCGATGTCATGATATGCCGCATGCCGGTCTAACTCGATAAATTCCATTATTTGATCGCTATTCGTCGTCACAGGTCTTCCGCTGGCTGGCTTATCCATGGTGTCGTTTTCAGCAGCTCTGAATCGTCGAAACTCCTCTGCGGTTCGAAGTGATAGCGTGCCATCCCCCAAAATACCATTAATCTCTCGGAACGTTTCTCTTGCGGATTTGCCTTTGACGAAGGAAAACTTTAAAATAACGCGAATTTCAACGTTAGTGAACTCTATGTTTACACGTCTACAACTTTTGAACGCAATATCCAAACTAATCATGCATAGCGTCGTTTTGTACGTTATGTCAAGACCTTTCGAATGATGTATAGTATTTGCAGATACGAGCTCTGTAGCGCTTTGTACATGGCTGCAAAATTCATAAGACAAAAAGGCAAAATGGAGATATTTAACAACCTAATATATAGATCCTTTTTACTTAGATATTATTGAACTGTTTAATAAATAGGTTAAATTATTAGAGACAGGAAATGCTAGTATATATATATATACATATATATATATATATACATATATATATACATATATATATATATATATATATATATATATATATATATATATATATATATATATATACATATATATATATACATATATATATATCTTTATTTATTGATTTATTTATTTATTTATAATACTATAGCACTTGTAGTGAATAAAATATCTTAAATTAAATAGGTAAGTCTTGATCCTGCACAGCCACATGGTTCAAAATGTATTCAATTGATATGTTGGCTAGATGATAAGCATTTACCTTGTGTGCCTCCAGTACTTGTTATAGTGCCCACAGATTATCCAAAACTTCCACCGAGATGTGTTCTAACAAATCATGAATATGCTACTCCATATTTGAATGCAGTTCAACAAGGACTTGATGCGCGACTTATGAAGTCACCTAAACAGTTTTCAGTGTCACAACTATTAGATACTTGGGAAATAAGTGTGCGGCAAGCGTGTGCTTCAAAAATTCAAAGGAAAATAACAGAAAAGAGAGATTCTACACCAAACACATCTGTGATATCTTCATCAATGCAAACAAATACTGTTACTACAGCTACTTCCGTATCAAATTGTATCGCAAAAAATTTAATTAGTACTGCTGCGTCTTGAAAATAAATATTAATAAAAAAAATAGAAGCAGTGTTTGATGAAATTTTTTTAATACTTATTTTTAATAAAATGAATAATTATATTTTTAATGTTGAAATTTACATATAGTTCTTACTATATGTATATGATATAATGTATAAAGTATTTCAACTCTTCCATTTAAAACAATATGATGTATAAAATCTATATTATATACAAACGTTTTTAAGACTGCATTATTTTTAATGACTGTTTTCGTTGCAAATATGATTCTAGAAAGAAAATTTCTAAAATTACATTATAAGAAAATTGTTTTCTTAAACTATTACTGATTATAATATTTTTGTATAAAATATACAAAAAATTTAAAATAAAGTTATTTTATCAGATAATTATTTTAAGGTTATTATATTATTTATTACACATAAAATATTATTCCCTGTAACAAATTCTGGCATACGACAGTCACAACAGCTGAAGTGTCGGCGTCCAAACACCCCGACACTTTTTTTCTTGTCTGAGAAAGTTTGGGAGCCCGAATTAAAAAAAAATTTGTTCTACATTTCGATTGTCTTACTTTATATTAATTTAATATTATTATTATGAAAAACAATTTACTATTTAGTTGTAGATGTTTATATTTGTTTATGATAAATTTATTAAATTTATTAGATCTATAAAGGAAATCTATAGGATCAAATGGAACGCTAAGATCAAATGTTCAGGAAATGAATATTGTGGATTTATTTTATTAAATCTTTCATCAATCTATTAACTTTTATATAGTAGGTGTTATTTAAATCACTGTAAACCGATCACGCGATTTTTTAAATATTCATAAAAATATAGAATCTTTTAACTAATAAGATCTCTTTAGAAGAAATAATACAAAATATTTGGATAGGCGGCTAGACATCGGTGTTAATTTATAAATTATGTTGCACAATTCTTCATTTTCCTTATAAATTTATATTTTACTAATACAAAATATTCTTCTTTTATTCTTAAGACTGGAACCCTAGATCTAGGTCTCTATATGTAAAGACATCATTTCAACTAAAAAAAATAAAATATATCAATATGGTATATTTTACCTGGGAATATAATCAATCGTATATATATTTTAGAAATAGAGGTTTATTTGGAAAGGTACCTAATATAAGTAAAAACGCTTTTTTAAACTAAAGTTATTGAAAAATTATAATTACTTTAATTATTCAGATAGGTAGAAAATAAAATAAAACAACTTTAAAGGTAAATTGTTAATTATATAATTTATTTTTAATAATAAGTTTTATTTCAGATCATCGGGGGTGATAATAAACAAGGACAGTCTCACTATCACTATTTCAGTTAATATATTATATTATAAAGATTGTAAGACCGATAAAAATATTTATTAATATAATTAATTACTATGCCATTATATGATATATTTCCTATTAAAATTCTAGATAGAAATTTGCATTATAATAGTGATTAAATAATGACTAGATCCTATTGCTACAGTGTGTTAAACATTGCTCTATTGGTAAATGTTTCTGATTGATACCGACAGAGTTTAGAATTTTAATTTTTTAAAATTAATATCAACTGAATCTTAGTTAGAAGGAAAATAAAGATTAAGGATATTTTGATTGCGGTTTTCATTAAAAAATTAAATATAATCATGTCCTACTCTTTATGTAATCTAAACAGAAATAATTTGAGTGTGGAAATGTGCATATTAGAATTGGTATATATATTATCCCTAATTATTTTCATTTACTTAATAAATTAATTTGTTTATTGTATTATCTATTAAGATAAAGGAATCTTTAAAAAAAGGAGCAAAATCTATAGCTATTCGCTTTAACTCGAAAAATCATAAAATACAAGTGGTAGACAATGGGATTGGATATAGCGAGTTCGAATTGTCCCAGATTTTTGTAGAAAAAGAAGAAAATAAAAATATCTGTCCTACTATTTTTGAAAAAATAAATGATCTTGCAAATACTATAATTTTAACATCTAGATCCGAATTGTCTCCTCATACTTATGTAAAAGTAAGTGAAAAATGCAATGGCTTCTTTCATAATTAATTAAATTTTCTGAACAACACATTTATATGTATAAATATATGTATATATAGATTGCGTCTGAAAATCGTATATATGAATCGTTCAAAGGATATCAGAGACCATCCAAAGGTACTACGGTGACAATTTTAGATTTTAATCCATCTACATGGAATGATAAAGAAGATAAAAACAATTCTATTTCTTACGTGATTGCTGCTATAGCATTTACAGAATTAAAGGTACTATCATTATACGTATCAATACGTATAAATATTGATCCAATTTTAAGATATGCCGATGAAATTATTTTTTTACAGGTTTCATTTTCTTTAAGAAATGATGCTCAGCAAAAAATCATACTAAATATTAGCAACCCTCATAGTCCATGGGAAATTTTAAATTATTTACAACATAATGAATCTTGTACAATATCTCGAGAAACAATGAGCCAAGTAATACGAGAAAACTATGACACGTACAGTATAAAAAAGCTTGAGTTAACGGGAAAACCTAATTTATTGAATACAAGGTCAATTGAAATTTTAAATGATAAAAATGTAATTAAGAACAAAAAACGTCTTAGTCCATTAACTGAATGGTCTAGCTGGTCATATAATAGCTCAAGTAAAGGCACGAATCAAAACATCATTGACATCGAAAATAAATTTTATTCTAATTTAAATCCATTCAATAAATCTCATAATGATTTTATTAGTTTAAGTCAATTATCAGTTTGGTCAGATTGGTCATATCATCCAGAAAATTCAAATATTAAAACAAATAAAAAAGATCTTTACAAGGGCTACCCTCCCATTTCAATTTATAAAATGATTCCTCCTAAGAATTCTGAAATATTATTAAACAGCAATAAGCCTCAGTACTACCAATGCCCATCATTAAGTAATTTACATGACTTAAATTTAAATTTCGATATTAAAGAAACGGTCAAGTATTTTCCAAATTTGGAAAATATTAAAATATGTACAAAAAAACGTAATGTTGAAGCATATAGAATATCTGGAAATACAATTAATACATTGCAAGTAAGATAAAGGTTTTTTTCTAAAAAATTTATCATAAATTATTAAAGTAGCTTATGTACATTATTGTATTATAAATACATGTACTTTGTAGGTGTTGAAACAAGTAAATCAGGAATTCATAATAGCAATATCAAATGAAAATGGAAAGAAATTATTAATAGCAATTGATCAACATGCAATTCACGAAAGAATACGTTATGAGTGGCTTCTAGAAAGTATATAGTCTTTATACAATCATTTTTTATAAATTATATATTAAAATTCTAAATATTTTTTTAGCGTATAGAGAATCAGGTTACAATTATTATTTTGTAAAATTATGCGAAAATCTTTTATTTAATTTTGATAAAAGAATAATTAATTTTATTACTTCAAATAAGAAAATATTTAATAAAGTCGGTTTAAATATAAAATCAATTATCAGTTCAACTACATGTATGATTGATGCAGTACCAGCATGTTTTGTAAAGACATTCAAATCTTACAATAAAGAACAGAACGTGGACAGATTAAGAAATAAAGTTAGGCAATTAATTTTAGAAATAGTGAATGTATGTTCAGTGTCAAAAAGGATTATATCACCTATTCTTCCGATTACTATAAACGATGCCATAGCAAGTGAAGCCTGTCATGGTAATTCGTATTCTACTGAGAAAAAAATTCTAAAAGAATTTATTGATATAAAAAAATAAATAAAAAATAGATTTAATTTTTATTTTTAGAAGCAATAAAATTTGGCGATCCTTTATCAATAAAAGATTGTACATTACTAATAAAGGCATTGCAAGATACCAAAGCACCTACTCGATGTGCTCATGGAAGACCATCAATAGCACCGCTAATGAATCTATCAGATTTAGATAAGCTCAAATCTAATCGCAATGTATGTATTATTTATTATGCATTATATAATTAAAATATATAATTCTTCTTTTACGATGGAAATTTAAAAATAATGAGTATAGGGCATAATAGAATCGAAAATCAATGTTTAATTAAAAGGCGATGAGTTTTTGATTAAAAATATTTTTAAAATTGATTGAAGGAAAGTCAAAATTTCGTAAAGGAATTATTATCAATTTAATAAATATTTTATCGGCATGAAAGGCAGACTTTCCTTATTTATATACACCCCGTACAATCTCAAATATTCAAGTCAAAATTAATTTTATTAGTAGATAATAGTTCGACTACTTCTTCAACCAAAACATTCCGCAACTGCAAATTCCGATGTTTAAAACCACTTTAGCTCTTCTTCAGGAACTTTATACTAACCAATTTAATTGATTTTAATATTTCAAATTTTATACTTCCATTTTGTATCCAATTCTAAAATTTATCCGCAAGCGATTCGAATCTAATTCCATTCTGTACTGAATACTCGAAAATTTGAAAAATAATATAAGATATATTATTTTTAATAAATAACAGACTTACTAATAGTAAGCTTTAATATTATTATAATATTCCAACAACTATTTGTTAACATTAATATTTATTTCAATATAAACTATCTTTTTATTTACATAGTTTACCTATTAAAATGTTCTGTACTCCCTTATATTTGTTTTATTACAAATCATAACCGTTTGTTTTTGCACGAGAACTTAGGACGTTCAATAAATAATAAAAATGAATTTTTTAAAACACTTTCTGAGCGAAGGTGAAATAATTATATATTATATTAAATTTCCATACAGATCTACGTTTTAAATAGTTCTGAGGTGTATGCGATATTAGAAATTAGGTAATGAATTATTATATTTATTTCATTGCGGTGTAAAATATGAAAAATTCTTTTAATTATGTAAGATAGTATTTGTTAAGAACATTTTTTAAAAACGTAAAGGTAATAAGAGTAGTTATGACGGAATGGAAGTAACGGATTTAACAAAATTACTTATACAAAAAAAATTATGATAGCAGTTGGCGTTTAATAAATAAAACAAAAGAGGAATGAAAAGTGAGCAATAAATATCTATTATTATATAAGCTTATGATATTATTTCGTATGAATCATCCGACTTTAGTCATATTGAAATATATGTCATGTGTAGAAAAAAAGAGTAAATGAAATAAATTTATGAATACAATTATCTGTAGAATAAAATGTATGCAATTAGGGCATACTTATATATATATATATATATATATATATATATATATATATATATATATATATATATATATATATATACAGTAATTGATCAGTTGAGATTTTTAATTATATTTCAAATCGATATATATTCAGATTGTAACATTTTTATTTTGTGGTATGCTTAAAACAATTTTCCAGTCTATAATTTGAAAATAAAAATTTATTTACACCCAAGTACTCTACAATATATTAAATACATTAATCTAGCTAAGAATGTATATAAAAAAGTATTTTGAATTTTTTAAATCAGTTTTTAACTATTTAGTTTGCAGTAAATCTTTCGCTCAGCATCGATGTTTTTATATTTATAGAGTATTAGAAAATGTCATAAGTTTTTATCAAAAATAATTTAAATATCAGGGTATGCCGAAACAAGAATATCTTTTCCAAAGTAATTCACTTGGTTGGCAACGATTATAAAGTTCGCACCTCCCATTTTGACTGGACAAGCACTGTTTGGTCGTGTATAGAAACATAGAGTGTAAAGAGCCATTTCCAGTTCTGGCGATGTACCAACCAGAATTGTTGTAATTGGTTGTACAATGTCATTCAACTTCGAACGAGCTTTAATGATCGCTCCATTCTGAAATAAATATTTAAAATCTTTAATCGTGCTTTTGTCGACTGCTTATATACAAATTAATAAATATTTTCATTGGTCTTACAGTCCAATTAAATCAATCGAAAATAATACGTATTAATATCAATATATATTTATATTAATATTAATACATCAATATACAAAAATAATAAAAATAAAAAATAAGAAATAAAAATTATAATGACAGTCAGACTGTCCTTGTATAAAATCACCCCGTAGATTAATCTGAAAATAACAATATTAGCTGGAAAAAATTTTATGTTAGTAAAATGCATCTGACTGTCCCCCATCAGGGACTGATGAGGAGTCGTAGCGAGCTCGAAACGTTGGACTACGTCTTCAATTAGGTAAGGGTGATGAGGACAGTCAGATTGTACTTTACTAACAAAAAATTTTTTCAGCTAATATTTTATTTTCAGATTAGTCTACGGGGGTGGTTGTATACAAGGACAGTCTGACTGTCATTATAATTTTTAATTTTTATTTTTATTTTTATTATTTTTGTATTTATGTATTAATATTAATATAAATATATATTGATATTATTACGTATTATTTTCGATTGTTTAATTGGACTGTAAGACCAATGAAAATATTTATTAATTTAAAATCTTTAATAAACCTTTTTTAATAAATTTATTCAACTTATATTTGCATTATTGGTTTATAGTATTACATTATAAGGTTCTGAAACTCGATCATATTTTTTAAATATTCAATATTTTTCAATATAATTATTCCTATTAGTTCAAGATCTTTCATTATCTAGTGATTAATTACTCAAACCGTGAATTATTTTTAAACTATAACACAAACTAATTTATTTAGTTTAGTAATAAATTATAGTCATGCAATTGGATAAATAATCCTCATCTTTAATCCATATTATTACTTATTCAATTAACTTAGTCTTAATAACATTTATAAAATAATAATTTAATTTGTTATAGTAGATTCAATTTTCTTTGGAAGCATCTTTGAAACAAATGTTTAAAAATAATCCGGCAATGTAAAATTCGCATCTCACAAGTGTAAAATCAGATCTTTCTACAGTTTTTAGAATTTCATGTTCTTGTCTTTCACATTTGGAAATTCAAAAATTAAATTTTATGCACATCAGTATTTTTTTAATGTAATAATATAAGAATGAAAAATATATGTGAATAATATATTGAATTTTCAACATTATCTTATTTATAGCTTTTTTTATATTCCAAAGAACTACGTATAAAATTTGATTCAAAATAAATCAGGCACTATACTACAATGAGTTGATAGAAATGACTTTCACTGTTATTTAAACGTAGAGAGAAGAACATTTAATATTTTATAATTATAAAGTAATTTTTAGATAAACTTAAAAAAAACTATATAATCATGTCCCTTATTATTTGGTAAAAGAAATAATTTTTGTTTTTCACTATAAAAAACACTCACAGATCCAAGATCGAGTTTCTTAATGTAGCCCAGGTAGTTCAGCTTTTTTGTTTCTTCCTGCTTGGCAAAGTAAATCCAGTCGTGCAAGCCGATAATTTCGTTATCGAATTTCTCTGCAAGGAAAATCGTTTCAAAACCGGAGCTGGAGGGATCGCCTTCAATTCTTTTAAACTGCGAGAACCAGATGCGCTTGAGTGTATCCTTGAACTCGTATTCGTCATTGGGTACGTAGCCTTTGTCTGCCAGGAACTTCATGGTTGCCTTCATGACATCCGTATTGATAAAAGCGTCCAGAAGGTCAGATTCTTCTTTTCGCTCTTCCGGCGTTACTACTTCTTTCGTCTTAACATCGAGTTCATAATTATCGTGCATAGTCAGAACCGATTTTATTGTTGGGATTTCGTAAGCTTCAGGCTTTACTTCCAGTAGGCTATATTAAACATTTAATTTATTATTTGTTAAATTCAGTCATATTAATTAAAGAAAAGACGCGATTGAGTTTAAAAAGATTTTGAATCTTAAGAAAGAAAACTGCAGCGAATAATTAAATAAGATAGGCTGAAAATATGCATTTTTACAACTCAGTAGGAAATATAATTCTAACGTGGTTTTATTATTGATTTAAATTAATAAATATCTTTATCGGTCTCACAGTCTTTATACTATAATATATTATACTAAAATAATGACAGTCAGACTGTTCTTGTTTATGATCACGCCCGAAGATTCTGAAATAGCACTGACTACTAAAAATAAAATTAAAATTAAATTAGATTAAACATTAAAAATAATAAAAATAATGTTAGTTAAAAATTTTAATAAAAATAATTTAGTCCTTGAAGATGAGCCGTAGTGGTTTGAAACATCGAACGCCAAAGGAGAAGTTAAATTTAAGGTGGTGTGGCAATCAGGTTGTCCTTTGCTAAAAGAATATATCTAATTTTTATTATTTTTATCATTTTTATTTTTATTTTTTTATTATTGTTAATTTTGAATCTAATTTAATGTGAATTTTATTTTTAGTAGTAAGTTCTATTTCAGATTCTTCGGAAATGATCATATACAAGGACAGTCTGATTGTCATTATTTTAGTATTTTACCCATAAAAATATTTATTAATTTAATTCAAAACAGTTGACATAAGTAAAATTTCTAATGTTTAATTTTACTATTTATGTTAAAATCCAAATCAATAGAAATTGTTCGAAAATTTTGTATATGAATTTTTCTATATTAATTAATTCAAACTTACATTACTCGTTCCTTGTAAAAACAGAAAATGAAAAATAAGGATTTGTTAAAAACTGTCATTGAAAACTTTTTTTTGAAAAATTTTAATAATTGATTTTGGAAAGTTATTAAGAAAACCTTAATATTTTTTTTTATTAAGGTATTTATCATCAATGTACTACAAAAAAACATTATACAACACATAAATATAAATAATTAATAAAATTGAAGTTTGTTAAAAATATTTGAAAATAGTACAACTATTTTTAAAATAAAATTATTTTTAATACAATTTAAAAATCGTTGCACAAAATAACTTAATATATTTACAATTTCTTAAATATTTAAAGAAGGTTAAAAGTTTAATTGATTTATATTACTATACCCAAAAAAGTTCATATCATCATAAAAATTCACGATTGATAATTTATGTTATTAGAGATATTATAATTTATACTTTCATTACCATCGAGCTTCATTTGATGAGATATAATATTGCTATAATGATAATCCTTACTTTCGATTAATTTCTTTGGAAATTTTTGCTCTATTTCGGGAGAGGAGGGGGCGAATTCTCATTAAGGACGATCAAAAAATGGATCGTTATGCGTAGAATATATTTTTAAAACGATATCGCTAACAAAAAGTTAAATTGGTTTAATATAAATATTTGTATATTATATTATAAATTCTATTTATACATGAGAAACTAAACAGTTTTAATATTTACAAATTCATTCTTCTGAGCTTTAATTTATTATTATAACACCTTACATCAATATTTAAATAGGAACAAGTATATATCGAATTCATATATTAAAAGTGTACATATGGGAACGAATTGCAAAACAAATTTTTGAATTATCGATTTTTTTCATAGCAGTATCCACGGTTCATAAAAACTAAAGTTTTGTTTTTAAAATAGATTGATTTTTTGGAGTTTGAACCTCAATTCGAGTGATATTTGTTATACTTTTACGAGCGAAAAAAGAACATTCGGAAACGTTACCAACCATTTTAATGTCCATCATTTTTTATTGATATATAAACATGAACAAATATTATATTATTAATAAAAAAATTTAATTTGTTGATTTTGGATAATTTTTGTAAATGCTACGATAGAGACCGACTAGCTAAATTTTTCAGATATTTATGTTACAGCACATATATAACAAATTTATACTAGTCTATTTATTACCAAAATCATGTTTTTTCTATACCTTATAACTTAATAAATAAGCGTCAAAAATTGTAAGCTGTTGTTGACTTCTGGATTTTCAAAAAATTCTTAAAATTCACTTAAATTTCGCCTGCTTGATGAATTACTAATATTACTTTCCTTTAATAAAAATAATAAGAATGAAAAGTGCTTAATCATGTGATTTTAGAAAGTAAAAACTTGATCAGTTCACACTCCATTTTCATATAGTAACAAACTGAAATACAAACTGCTTTTTGTTCTTTTTACATTTATACTTGCAGCAATCGTTATGCCAACAAATTTTTAATATATATCTAATCGTCGTCATTAAAATTAAATCTCATCATCAAAAATGACTTACTTCTCTGCAGCATCATCTGTTGTACTATCATCAGTTTTCTGTCCCTGTAATTTTATAGTAATATGTTTGAAGGCGTTGTTTGTATCCTTGGAGTAAATTTCCTCGGTTACTTTTTGCAAATCTGCATCCGAAACAAGGAATGCCGGTGGGCTTGCATCATTTGACGGTGGCTGTTGCTGAGCATTATTTTGTTGACTCGGAGCAGCTTGATTTGGTTGAACATTGGTACTAGTGGCTGGGGGAGCAGCTGGGGCAGCAGCAACAGGGGTTGATGGAGCTGCTGCCACACCAGGAGCAGCTGCGGGAGCAGCTGCGGGAACGGGATTACCAGTACCGTTATTGTAGTAGTTATTGTACGTGATTTCGGTATGAGTCACTGGTGGTACAACACCATTGTTGGTGCTCGAACTTGAGCCGTGACTATGTCCGAAAATTCCACCTAAAATATCCAAATAAAAGTTGGTTTATACAAAGATGTAAGGTTGGTCGTAGATGAAGATTAAAAATTTTAACAAATTTGATACAGATAAATATTAGAAATTGTAATATCTACTTAACTTTTAAAGTAGATTATGTGATTTACTTTAGATTATAGTTTTAAATAGCATGTATTAGTGATATAATATGTACTGTATACTGAATGTATAACCAACCTACATTGTCTATAGTTATAAAACAAATAATATATTGTCTATAGTTATTCAAAAAAAAAAAAAAAAAATGCAACATTATAGAATCATAATTCAGTTTTCATTCATCAATTTTTTATATTCAAATAATTACACTTCTGAAAGTGTTAGTAACGTAAATGATAATTTTTTCTAGTTTTAGTATTTCCAAATAACAGGTAGCATGTTTCATCTGTATCAACATTTTTTTTTAATATATGAAAACTGAAACACTACTTTTTTGATACTGCGTGGATTAATTAATATTGTATTAAATTTAAATATTTTATTCGTAGCTTTAACATTGAAGTTTAATTTCAGAATTAATAAAAATTAAAACTTTAGCTACTGAAGCTCTAAATTTATTTCAAAAGACTCATTGACAGCAAATAAAATTTGAATAAAAGTAAATTGCTACAACAGCTATATTATTTTCTAGAAAAGAGATGAGTTATAGCTTAAAATGTACAATCAATTAAAGTCCAGATTCTGAACAAATATAAAATTATATTTTAACATTTTTATAAATATTGTCTAAAAAAATTTCAATTTTTTCTCTATATATCACAATATGAGGATTTTAGTAAGACTGGGCTTAATAGACTAACAAGAGAATTTATCTATTATCCAAATGTTAAGGGAAATCAGTTTATTATTAAAAAGTTGTTTAATATTTCTTTTATCTCTAGTAATTACTTATAGCACTCTATTGTTAATTTCTTGAAAATTATTATTATTTTATGAGATTATTTATTTTCTATTTTTTTCGACAAAAAAATTTAAATGGCAAAGATTTATTAAGTGAATGCATTTATTCAAGCTAGTCAGTCGCTCGCTATAATGTGTATATTTGACTGAAGTTTAATTAACAGTAATTGAAAAATTACGTATATGTAAAAATAAGATTAATAGATGTGTTTTATTCAAAATCTTATTTTTTCTTTGATTTCGGCGCTATAAGCAAGAATTTTCCTTAAAATTATTTTTTCAAAGTATAGAGTACATTCAATTATAAATTTGCGATAAATATATTGTTTGTGAGTAAAAAAATATCATATCTTAAGAATGAAAGGGCGTTAGATTTTAAAACTTTTCGTGACTGATTTTGGAGGTAACGAATTACTTTGCTCATTCTAGATCAAATCCATTACTTTCATATCAGATGATCTATCCTTGTAACTTTACTGGATATTTTTATGTCTAGTCAGTAAAGGACTTATAATATAGAAATAAGTAAATCATGCATGGATTTTCATGACAAATATTAAGATAATTTAGACTTATACAAATCATAGAATTACTGTAATACTCAAGATTATAATTTCTAATTTACCTGGTAAAATCCTACTAACAGCGGCATTCACACCAGCGTTCACACCAGCATAGACGAAAGCTTCCTTAGCAAGTTGTCCTATTCCAGGTCTTGAGGCTTGAGACTGAAGTATGACAGTTTGGGGCTGAGATCCGCCCCCAAACGAAGAATGACCATATGACGGGTTGTAGCCCTGGCCTGGTGTGTTACTGTAGCTGTGACCCATACTGCCGTATGGGTTGTAATTCGATGGGTTGTATGGTTGCGCATGATAGTTACCCGACGGATTGTATGATTGTCCATGGTAATTGCCTGATGGGTTGTATGATTGTCCATGATAATTACCCGACGGATTATAAGATTGTCCGTGGTAATTACCCGATGGGTTGTACGATTGTCCGTGATAACCTCCAGATGGATTATAAGCACCCGTGCCTGATGCGCTGTATGGAGGTGGATTTCCGTGCGGAGCTATAGAAAATAAATATTTTATATAAAATCTTCAAATAAATTCTTCAAATAAAATAAACCATTTTTTAACTAAAACTATTGCAACGATCACTTGATTTATATAGAGAACTAATGGTATCTGACCAAATCTGTGATGGTACTTTTTTATAACATTAGAGAAATCAGAAGAGTTTGAAACATATACTAAAATTAGGGTATCCACTTTCAAAAATTCTATATTACATGTATGTGTAAGCTATCAAATTCGGACATTTGTTTCAAATGGTTTAAAATATTGTATTGTGTACGCTTTGCAAATACGCGTCCGCAGTGATTAATTCCTTCCATCAAGCTCCTTCAGAGTGGGATGAAACGAATGCGCGCAAACATCGTAACAGGATGACGATTTATTATAACGTTTTTGGAATTTCCAACGATAGTTGCACTAATCAACTTTCCGCTCGCACCCACCAATTCAGTTACTTTAGTTTCTTGCGATAGAACAGTTTGCCTTAGAGTAGATTGAATAAATATCATAGTTTTAGTTTTGAAACAGAGTGATTTTTTGTCGCTTCTGCGATTTAACAGCTCTTTTGACCCACCCACTATTCAGCTACTACAGCAAGAATTTCCATTTCCTCCCTGCTTTTTCAAAATATATCGTATATGTTAAATCACTATTGAAAAGAAAAAATTATTATTAGTAATAATGATTAATTCATTATTATATTAAAAAATGAATTGAGGTAGTTGCTTAATAATTTGAACAAATGAAATTCAAATTCCAGCTACAGAATTTCATAAAATGAAAAAAAAGTTAAGAATATCACTTGCTTTATGGGTTGTTAAATGGAAATTACTTCAACCGCGATAGGACAATAACATTTTATTCTTTAGAAACAGAATCTCAAAAAATAAAAAAAGTTATTGAAAGTTGAATTTTTGCTCTTTTTCAAGAGTATAAAAAGTATATAAAATTCGAGACGTCCAAAAAAATTATTAAAAATTTAATAACCAATCTCCGTGAGATGATTTAAAATCAATAAATTTAACCATTCACTATACGCTAATATGAAAATGTATAAGAGAAAAAAATACGTAATAAAATCCGCCGTAAGAAAAAACACTAAATCCGCTGTAAAGAACAAATTTATGCTAAATAATAGTATAATTATAAATAATAATTTACTCTCTGATATAATTATTATATCTATACTCTTAAGAAAAGTATTTTAATTGAACGTATTTTACAAAATAAGATCTAAAGCTACATAAATTTAAATGGAATTTTTCTGAAAATTCTATTTGCTAGAAAAGTCTTAAACTTTAAATTTTAATCATTGATTCTGAATTTATCTAAACTTTACGTGGAAATTTAGAGTATAATAAAAAAACCAAAAGTATTATTAATTACAATCTACGTAAATACTATGCTTTTAAAAAATACATAATATTAAAGTATGAAATCGATTTTTATAGATGTACATGCTTTATCTAATTAGCTTTAATACTCAGCAGAATGAATCTATAAATACTTTTGCGAACTATGAAGCATTTTATAAGAAATCTGATTAAAGGAAAAAACTATTTATGTACATTCCAATGAATTAAGCTTCAGCAAATTATAATTAAAGCTATTATGGAGAAAGCTATCACAAAGCATGGAATATATAACTTCCAATGTTTTCTGTGAGAAAACTATCTTTGTACTATTTTGCATCTGCTATATGTACGTTACCATTGGTTTAATAACTTAAAGGTGTATCCATCACGATGCGAGGCTACTGTGAACTCCAGTTATTATATATAATTGTTATTTTATACACGGTTTTAATGCTTTATAATGCATACCTGTATTACCATACGGATTAGACGAATGCACGTTGGTGGCGGTTGATTTGGACACGTGCTCGCTACTTGGCGCCGAGGGCTTGGGCATGGATCCTGCACTACTTGCCGGCTTATTGTGTGATGGTACATTCCATCCTATCGTTCCCGGATTAGAACCACCTGAAATTACGCAAACGCTCGGATTTGTGCAAGCTTTAATAAGCTTGTGGTGGTTTCTTCTTACACCGATTTAGATAACCAGATTGCCAAGGGTTTGCACGAGTTCAATATACATACTCATTTCCTTTCTATGTATATATATTTATTATAGCTGCAAGAATGGCTAATGCACTCGAGTTAATTATGCGATGATGTAATTTTGATTTTATGAAAAGATTCTGTTCTATTATTTTACTCGAATTTATCTGTTTTATGCAACTCTGGTCATTGGAAATAATTTGTATAGAAAAATGTATAAAAAATAACATTGACATAATAAATTTTAAATAACGCAATAAATGAAATATATAAAAATATTTCTATAGGTATATTAATCTTTCTTTTTTATGCTTAAACGCGTCTAAGCGTAATAATAAAGCTAAATGATTGCGTATTGCCACACTTAATTTGTTTTTCTTTAGATTTTGTTGTATAGCATCTCAACTATAATGTCATTTTCAATAAATATCCGAGTCTTACTGTTTCAATGTGACAATCGATGTTTAAATAACACAATCAATATATTTAAATATGCCAGTTGAAAATTGAATCTTATTTTATTGCATATTGTTGCAATGATAAATAGTCACTAATAGACTTTTAACTAAAGTTAATGGAGAGTGCAGATTATGATACCCTATTGCAGATTTAGAAACAGGAAATGGTTTGATCGCAGTAGCTATCGAGCCTTTAATATAATTGATATGATCGTGCACATTATTGCAATCAAGTAATAAATGCAAAATGAAGCCGCTATTATTCTCTCTAACACGTGGCAGGTCAAAGCATAAAAATGAAATATTTAGTCGATTCAAAGAAAAGCAAAGTATAATATGCATTTTTGTCAAATTTTTTGTTTGTCCATTCAAACGTCTATAAAGCTCTTAAATTGAAAGTATAAAATAGTTAAATAATTACTTACAGGATTATTTATTTATAGTTTACTATATTTTTTACTATAGTTAGTTTACTGTATTGACAACCCAATTTCCAATACCAGTTACATATATTTAGTTGTTGATATACCGTGATTCTAGCACATATCATTCTTAATATATAATAGCTGGTTTTTCTCGATTTTGAAAAATGTAAGAAATGATAAATACATCACAAGTAATTATATACAATTGTATTATTTTTCATGCAAATGCGGACTAAAAGTTAATAATAAATTTAAATTCACTATATGCTGATCGTGAGCTTTATTATTTACAAATCTGAAAATAGTGTTTAATATAATACGTACAGGCTTGAATTTTAAAATTGGCCAATATTGGCGATGATAATGGAAGAAAATCGACAACCGCACTTAAGCCGTATATATACTAATATATATCTAATTGGGTCTTGTACCATATTCTAAAAAACATGCGAAATCTAAAAGCATACCATGACTCTGTTGCTGAGGCTTACTCTTTGTCGTTGATCGCGACTTGGATGAGCCCCATCCCCAACTGCTACTGCCTCCTCTTCTCTTAGCGGCGTCAACGTCGATTGCTAAATTTCCCGTGCAAAGAAATAACAATCAATGTTAGTCGAGCCATTTTTAAATGTTCCTGTCATTCAATGTGAAATATGTAAAAAAATGTATAATATATTGTAATTTCTGATATATTATAAATATATAAATTATATATATATATATATCATGATCTCTGCCATATTCTATTAAATCACTCGACTCAAAGTCAAGGCTTATATACCTATATAGTGATCTAATTTAGAACCGTGCTCATTATACAATCCGTAATTAATGAGTCACGCGCTGTATGCTCGGCTCGCCTAAGTGAAAAGATATGAGCTTACTATTGTTCGTTCACACACACACACACACACACACACACACACACACACACACACACACACACACACACACACACAAAAGCGCGCGCGCACACGCACACGCATGCATACGCCAGGGCTTGCGTAATATTACACCAAAATTCTTTTAGATAGTATGTTTTAAAGAACTCCCTAGCGCAGTACTATTTTTTAACGCACTGACATGTCCTACAATTATAATATAATCATATATTTATTTATGTTTCAGATACAGATCTATATTATTCACAATCTTATAAAAATATTGTACTTATATACGTTAAAAATTATTAAATAAGTATTTCAGTATAATGACACAAAAGTTGTGTATATCTATTTTATTAATTTCATTATGACAATGAGCAATATTAAAACTATTATTATATTTTTATGGTTCTATTCGGTATTTCATTTTCAAAAAGTTATAGTTTATAAGTTAAGGAGCAACGAAACCTATTCGAACGAAACGAGGAATAAATTTATTTAAAGTTACTAATATTATTCATAAAATATATATTTTGGTCTATTATTTATTATGCAATTGGATGGACAATTATTTTAAAAGTATAGTAATATTTAGACAGTTTTGATCTGCACATTAAAGCCATGCTTACTTATAGTTCTTCCTATTTATTCGATTAAAAGTATACGAATTTTTAACATGCTGTATAGCACAAAGGTGATGAATGTTCGAAAACGAAGGTTGAATTGTAGAAAATCCGTGATACGCCAATTTTGTATTCTTTGCTTTGCCTTCGGTATAGATCTTTGAATAGAACTCTGATGCACGGTAAAGTGTTTTTATACTTTTTCACTCTCATTTTTACCAATTCTAATTAACAGTTTGTCATTAGAATTATACAGATCGACACTAATTTTTTTATTATTATTAAGCAACGAAAAAGGGTTCAGCAGTCATTATGGGACTCAATTCGGATCAATTAATGTTAAAATTTTGTTGAACAGTACAGTCTGTTCTCTTCGAGACAGCCAATTTTAAGAGTTTCTCTAATCGAATAATTTTTCGAAATTTATATTTATCCTAAAGGAAAGTTGAGTTGATTTTCAAATTCATTATGCTTAAAATTTTTTTTATAACTAATTAAATATTTGCAAGTGCAAAATTTATGTGTATAAGATAATTAAGCTTATGAGATTTAAAATGCATTCTCACTTTTGAAAAACCACACGTTGAAGGATTTAGAGTTTATAGCATTCTTTTTTTTACCAAATTGTAGCATTTGTAATTTTAAATTTTTTATTCTTGTGATTTTTCAGATTAATATGTTTCATTGCGTTTACAAAAATATCTACAAAATTATTTATATTTCATATCAGTGTTAGTAAATTCATAATATTCTTAAGCAATAAATTTTATGTCACCTTCTAGCTAGTCGTCTGACAAGTTTGTACTTCTCGATGTTTCATAAAGTTATTCTAATGTGTTAGCATTAAAAATAACTTTATTCAATATAAAATATGTAGTACCTTTTAAGTCTATAATTTTAATTTATAATTTAGATGCATATTAATATATGAGTTACTGCATTTTCATTATATATAGAAACAAACTAATTAAATGAAAAGGCCTTGACCGCGTTTTGAAATCCTTCGTTTTTAACAGCATGATCAAAAGTTCCAGCAAATTAAAATGTAATTTTTAGTAAAATTGTGTTTTCTACAAAAATATCTCATTGATTTAAGTGCGGAATTTGGATCTCGGTAACATACGAATAAATCTAATACATTACATTTGCGATACATATGCCGCTATAAACTTAACAGTTATATCGGGAGCTTAGAGATTATTTATTTCTACATACGCTAAACAATTTTGCATAAGCATGATTATTCCCTCTCTTGTTAATTGGTTCGATTTCTCCTATAAATCACGTACTCTAGATAATGAATTATTATAACACGCCATAAATGTTTTTTATAGCATTTCCACTAATAATGAGACATACTTAGATTATCAGAATATTTACTATACATATACTATTTTTTAATAAAATTTTTATGAAAAATTACTATAATTATATCAATTCTTAATAAAATTATAGTAAAATTTCTCATAAGTCATAAGTATATCTCTCTATTAGTAAAAAATTATGAGAAGAAAAAAAAATTTTATTCTGGAAAATTAGAATGTTTTTGTTATTTATTTTCGTCTATTATGTTTATTCAATACTTCTTTCGTAGAACTGTGATCATTGCTAATTATCTATATACTTTTCAGCTTACTGTAGTAAATTAGAAATTCTATGACAGCTTTAACGTTATAAAATATTGTTTCTCATTCTAACCTACAAATCGCACTTTCACCGCTTGATTCCGGTTCTCATGAAGAAAAATATAGTCCTTACCTAATATGAAAATATTTTTTTACGAACCTCGTTACAACCCTCGGCTTGGCCTCGGGCCGCAAACCTCTCGTTTTGTAAATAAAGCCTTTTCGTACTCGGTAATAAATGTACTATTACCGCACTCGGGGCGCAAAATACAATTTTCTGCAGCTGTCTAGAGGGAGCAAAAACTACATTACCTCCCTTGGGAGGAAAAGTGATTATAACCACTTCCCCACCAATCAGAAAGCAGAATGTTACATTTCCTCCCTTGGGACGAAAAGTGAATGAACGAAACTGTGTATCCGGTAGGATTCTCAGTTTTCCGTACCTGCGTAACATCTGGCATTTACTATGTTTAGACTTACGAGTATATGCTCCACTCGATCGCGGGCTCGATCTTTTTTTTTGCACTTTGAGTTAGGTATTCAAGACTTTAAAATAAAATAAGATTTATATTCTATGTTAAATTTATTATAAAAATTTTTACAATGATTTTAAGTATTAAAAATTATCTATATCTTTTGTTTAATTAGTTTTAATTTTAATTTAAGAGTAGATTTTTAACAAACTTATAATCTTCAATTTATTAGTCTTATTTATTTTTAGAAAAGGGGGCTTCGCCCCCCTGCACCCCCTCCTCCCAATCCTACATGTCTTCTTAACATACTTTATCAATTTCCAAAGAAGAGGAAATCATTTAATTTAATGTTATAAAATTCAAATAAATTGCAGGAATAACCTTAAGAGAAAACAGATAATATATATTTTTTTAATTCAACGAATTACATTTTATGTTAGGGCAACGTATTTCAAAGCGAGTATCATCTGGATCTTTGAATATTATACCTGCTCGCTCTATCTAAGCATGATTAACACATGGGGGATTTGACATTATTTAATTCTGTGAGTTTGTCGTTCAATTTTTTTTTGTATTTCTTTGAGACAGAAAAAGCACCCTCATATGGCAAAATAGTATGTGACACACGAGAACGAAGGCTTTTTCCGACAAGGGTATGTTTGCCGCCCGAGCGAAGCGATTTTATTTTGCTCCCTTGTGTTACAATGTACTATTTTCTCGCTATTTTTGATAATGCTTTCAACTGATTTATGTTTTCGATTTTGATAAGGTATAAGCTGCCCATTTATTTTGAGTAGATTTTCAGAATTCGCTAGCTTAGACAATTATAGATAGGTATTTCTATTTTCTTGCGTGTTCGGTCACCGATATTGTAGTGACTAGTTGTAATTGAACTGATTTGGAATTTGTAATATACTGCGCGCCACTGTCAACTCCGGTATTATTATTATTGCTGTCATTGTCCCCGTTGTTTTCCCTGTTGTTGTCGTTATTGTCGTTATCGTCGTTGTTTTCGTCATTGTCGTTGCCGTTATTATTGCTGTTGTTGTTCTTGTTGTTCTTGTTTTGTTAGATTTCAATTCTGTTCCGTAGTATTTGGCAGTGTTTAACAATGTGTCATTTCATTTTCCACGCACAACATTTGAGTACATCTGTATCTGGATATACGTGATATGTAATGGTTTAGAATAAATTTGAAAAGAATACTGAAAGCTTATATTTAAAGGAAATATTTACCTTGGGTAGATTCATATATGTTTGTATCTTTATTGAGCTAGAGCTGCCTTAAGTATAGTAATGGCTACACCGCGCTTAATATTCTATCTGTCTAGAATTAAATATTAATATACACGATGTCGTATTAACGATGCAACATTGAGTATTGCAAATCTATGTTATTTTAAACTTAGTTTCGAATTTAACTTTGAATCTCCTATTTAAAGGTGCTATAATACTGCTCTGTCAAATCAGTTACAAATTTCTAACTGTTTGATACAAGTATACTCAATTATTAGATGTTTTAGTTGAATATAATATATTTTTAGGCTGCACAATGTTACCTACTACCATTCTATAGTCTGCTAAAGTCAATCTCTCTATGCAAACCATAATCTGCCATAGTTAGTCCTTATTCTCTCTTTGGAAATTGGTCTAACTGGTCGACTAACCGCTGTATAGCTCATAAAACTTTTAACAGCATTATGCCTTCTCTCTGCGAATTCAATGCTCATTTTTTTGCATTGGTAACTGAGAGTTTCTAGTTAAGAAAATCGATCGCAAAATCATTCTCGTGGCTTTAAGTTTGTAGTCAATCGAAAAAATGGGGCTATTTCCCTACTTTCTAAACGCTGTACACAAGCCAGCGAGTCAAAATTTATTTGAAAAACTCTAAGCACGTATTGTTTTTGAAGATGTTACTGAAATTAAAAACTAGTGTTTCATTTATTTTTATTTTTGGCTTGTAAAGATCTATAAAGTGGGTTGAAAAGTCTTCAATTAATTTTAAACATTAAAAGATTTATAATAGTAAACAAAATAGTTTCAGTTCTGCTTTAATTATTATTTTTCAGCTATCAAGAATAGTATATCTTACAATCAATTGACCTTTAAAGGATCACGATTCTGCTTTAAGGTGCCATATTCTAACTCACCAAGAATTTGACCTTATATTCTTTTATGCATAACCCCAACTCAGATTGTAATGTAGAAATACTGGTTTTTTAAATTTACTTAATCCCATAGTCCTCTAAACACTAAACAACTTTTAATAAACTTCCAGGATCAATACATAAATATAGTAATTAAATATATATTATTGGACAAATTTTGCGATTATAATGAAAATAATAGTTGAACATAAGTAACAATATAAATAAGATATTATCTCATCTTTAGATACAAAAATAAATGTACTAGTAAATAAAAAAAGTTTATTTAAATATTAATTGATTCTAAAAAGCTGATAGAAAGCTCTTGAACAGTTATACTATAATAAGTTATAGTATAATAAGACAAGATTATAAGTACATTGTCAATTTATATTTATTGTTACTATTCAAAATGATATAATAATTGAAAAGTATAATGTAACTGAATTTGTAAACAATTATTCAATAAGAAATTTGAAAATAAACTATAATAAGACATATAACAATTTTTCTAAAAATTTTATCAAAAATTAAATTTATTTTTTAACATCTTCATTATAAAAAATAAATACTTTTATAGCACTCCGTGATCTAATCCCGCACTAAGCGCACGCGTTTGCGTGTCCTAAGTTGTACATTATGTCATGATGTAATAATGAATTAACTTAAGTTATGGGCTTGTAAATATCGATTGTTGAATACCAAAGTTAATATATAAAGCATTTTTCTATATAATGTATAATAATCAGAAGATAAATAAGTAAACCTCCACATATATCTTAAAAATATACTAAACATTAATCTAAATATTCTTTTGGCATTTTGTGTATATTCTTTCTCTCTTTCAATTCTATAACTTTAATCCTATATTAAATATAAATCTAATGTTGGATATAATAAATACTAACAAATTACATAAAAAATAATAATTGACATTAGAAAAGAATTTCTAATAATTGGATTTAATTAATTATATAATCAGTTTTTAAAGATAAATCTTTATTCATAAACTTTGCACATGTACAACTTTTCTTCTAAAATTCCATATTTACACGAAATTGTATAACAATATTATTTACGTAAATTTATTAAAAAATACCATGTGTTTAAAACCTCCTGTGGTATAAATTAAAGTATATTCAAGTAATTTTAATTATTTCATTTTTTGATTTTTTAATAATATAGAAAATAATTTCAAATTTAATTATTAATAAAATATTCTAAATAACAGCTTTACTTATGCGCATATAATTTTGAATAATAACACAAAAAACAAACAATAAGTTTACAAGTTATTTTCAAATAGAAATAAAAAAACGCTTATAAAGCATAAAACTTTTATTTAATTAAAATTACTGTTAAATAGACAGAATTTTAATATAGTAACACAAAAATATTCTATAATTAAATTATAGATTAGTTCATTGATATAGTCAGATTTCTTACTGATTGTGATAAAGGGAAACATAATAATATATGTTTTTTTATGTTATTTAACGTCGCTCTATTTATGCTTCCAAATACCGGTGCTAATCAGCGATGGAGGTCTATGATGTATTTGTAAAAAAAGCACATGTAAATTATTACAGCGGTGCACCTAATTGTGTCAATCGGCCGAGACCGGGATTTGAACTCGGAGCACCAAGTTACTAGTCTTTTGCTCAGATTAATATATGTTCTTAGCATATTAAAAAATTTACTACTTATAAATCTTATATGTATTTTTTAAAAACTTAATAAAAATATTAACGTACTTATTGTAATAATAATGAATTATCAAAAAAAATAGCAGAAGAATGTTCACCTTAAAATATCGATGATTCAAGATATTAACTCTTTTTTATGAGTCCATGCGTGGACAAAATGATGTGAAAATAAACTCAGCTATTTGTTAATGATCTCATTACGTTATTAAGCTGCATTTCCGTTAAAACTATTTATTTATTTTTTTTTTTTTTAGAGTTTTAGATATATTTGTGTAAACAATACAAGTTGTTATTTATAGGGATGCATATAAAATGCATTTAGTCATTTGTTTTAATGATCCATTATTTTATGACGTTATTGGGTTACATAATTTATTTTTATTAATCTATTTCAGAAGAATTTAGAAAAATCTGTGTATAAATATTATTCTAGTATATGAACATTGTATTCTTTTACTATGAAAGGGTTATAATATAATTACGTATATTATTATGTATGTAATAAAAAACGTATTTTTGTCTTAATATCTTACTGAATTTAGAAACATATTTTATATAAATTTTTTATGAAATACATGAGAAGATGTATTTAAAATTCTTACTATGCTAAGACACATTAAACTCACCTAACTATTTTACTTTTGTTAAAAGTTTTCGTATTAATTTGTATTAATAATCTTTGCTATCATTATGAAAGAGATATCAAACTTTCTCTTATCAAATAAGTACACTTTGCTATGTATAGTTCATGCTCTTGTTATTACCTAAAATTTGCAAACAACACGTAATATAGGAACTGTTCTGTATTGGGACAGGAACAAAAGGGGTTAAGAGAAGAGGGCTATAGCATTCGCATCGAGCCCTGTCTCTATAGAGGACCTTATTATTGTGGAGGCTTCTCACTTTCAAGAAAATTGATAGTTTTAGGGGAAGTCCCATTTCCCAGAATGTTTTAGAAATATTATTCTAACTTTTAAAGATGCAAAAAAGGTAAAAAAGGGTTGGTGTTAAAAGAAATTTTTCGAGGTTCAGATTCTCAATTGGTTGATGAATATAAATAATTTATTCCGCAACTATTATAACCTGCCAACATTATGTGTAATGTGAATAATCTAATTGATCAAAGTATTTATCGATTATTTTTAACGATTTGTAATCGCAAATTTATAAAATCATATTCCAGTTGAAAAATAATAAAGGTTAGATTTCAGTGACTTAATTTAGAAATTAAAATTAAAACTTGTACTTAATGTTGACTGTTTTGAATTAAATTAATAAAGCCTTTTATCGGTCTTACAGTTTTTATTAAAATTTTTTACTAAAATTATTTTTATTATTTTTAATGTTTAATCTAATTTAATTTTAATTTTATTTTTAGTAGTAAGTTCTATTTCTGATTCTTAGGGGGTGATCATAAACAAGGACAGTCTGACTGTCATTATTTTAATATCATATATTATAGTCTAAAGACTGTGAGATTGATAAAAATATTTATTAATTTAATTCAAAAATGTATCGAAACAAAATATAAAAAAAAAGTTATCTAATTAAATTTTATGTCTCTAATTTTCAAATATTTATAAAATTTTGTCTTAAAACTTATTTTTAAATTAACTCAAATTTTTTACATAAATATATAAAAATCTTATTGTTATTTTTTCTTCTTGTATACATATATATTGGAAGTGAGATAAAAATATTTTCCTTTATGAGAGTCTGGTTTAGAATCACCCAGGCTTCATGATAAGTTAGTCCGACCCTGTTCTGTATTATATATACTATATATCTAATTAAATATATGGAATGCACAAGTATTCGTAAATATGTCATTTGTGATATTATTCGAATTGGTACAAAATACACATCTGTAAATTTTACTTTTTCTTGACTCATATAGTACTTCGAATAAATTATATATAATATGCACATATATCTATCGAATAGTATTAATAGAGAACTTTATAATTGATTAACAGTTAATTCCGAGGGTGAAATATTCTGAGAATATATTTAAATACGTATGATTTTTAATCGATATCATCGCGCGCGCACGCGCGTGTGTGTGTGAACATGTATGTATGATATTATAGATTTATTATACGAACTCACAGTGCCTGCGTGCACGTGCAGAATTAGTTCCATTATAAAAATAATAAATAGTTTCTAAATATGTTGCATCAAGAACTGACATCGCAATCGATTTGCTCTATAATTATTGCAAACACCATTCGAACAACTGTGGAAAACGTAATATTATTCAGCTTGAAAAAATTTAATACTGTTCAGAACATATTTTTATATCTTTTGGCTTTTGTCGTAAAATGAAAACAAAAGCTTTAATTGAACTGAAATGCAAATGAATACAATGCAAATAATCTCTAAGTAGATTCATTATACATAAATTATTAGACTCACTTTATAGTTTAGTTAAATAATTCCTCGCATAACTGCTCAGTTCGACGATCTAAATTCCCGTGCAAAAATTCAAATGATTATCGGAAATCACTCTCAGAATACGCAACAAGTTTTCCCAATTTTTCTTAGCGATAAATAGATATATTAGCTAGATAATTTTTCTGTTTACATATATTCTTTGATTATCTTGTACAATTCAAAAAAATGAAGAAGACAGACGGAAGGACGACCCAGGAGGAAAAGACGACACGCACATTTTTATATTTAAATTACACTCAATGGGCACTCGCAGAAGTGGATAATGGAAGCTTCTTAGGAAGCTCCCTCCGTTTGTTTTTACAAGTGCCTTATATTACGCGGCTATTTAAGCTTCTGGTACTAACTACTCGCGTGTTTGTTTCTGACGTTGTCTCAGCGTCTGTTTTATATATTGCACTACATACTCTGTTCTTACACACACACACACACACACACACACACACACACACACACACACACACACACACACACACACACACACACACACACACACACACACACACGCACACACACACACACACACACACACACACACACACACACACACACACACACACACACACACACACACACACACACACACACACACACACACATGTATAATCATCATTATCAAACACGCATTTTTACTCTTCCAGCTGAGTCGAACATTGTTTATCTCAAATATTACAGAGGCTACTTAACTTTCACTATGCAAAACCGTTTGGTTTCAGTATAATTATATGTATATATAACTGATTTAACTATAATGCTCCACAACTATTATGATTACGGATTAAATAACAATTAATGTCAAGTTTATTCTCGAAATGACATAGAATTTCATTTAATGTACAATAGTTAAAGCATCTTTATATTAACGATATAGAAAATTTAATCGTTATGCATTTTATTTTATGACAATACTATATAATATATTTTATGTCTCCCTTATTACTGTTTATATTATATGATAGTAATAAACACTTATATCGGTAATCTTTTAATGTGTCAATTTTTAATGACATTTTTTTATTTTATTAAAAAATTATTATTATTTACCAACAATATATATTAACAAAAAGAGACCAATAATACTTTATGTATATAAGAAATTTACAGCCGATGAATCTATATCGGACTGGTTTGAATTTCGGACCTTCACGCGACCCCTCACGCTTGAGTAGCAACGTATATATATTAAATCTATAAGTAAGCAAAACGATTATCATCATGGAACCCAGATATCAAGTTAAATATCGCTTTTTTAAAAGGAATATATTGGAAAATTGATAGGTATACAATAGTATTCCATTTATAAAGACTGAAAGATGAAATTCAGATGAATATATCATTTAATAATGAATCAAATGAATATATCATTATATCCATCAATAATATGGAAACATTAGCTTTTAAACAAGCTTCTATCAATATATTTATTAAGATTTTTGAAATCCTTAAGCGATAAAAAAATTTCATTGTCCAATTCACTTTTTCAAAAGCTTTAGATATTGCAATTATTTGCTTCTGTAAGCTATACTAAGAAATAATGTCGACATCAACTAAAATGTTACAAACAAGAATAATATCAGGCATATATTTACACATATGGTTATATAGTAAATACTTGTTTGAATATATCATTTATACTATATTATATAAGTACATTTATCCTTATTTGTATATTATTTAATAGAAAAGAAAATGAAATGAAATATAAATTCAATGTATGAGTATTAAGATATTAACTTATTTTTAATATTTTACATTCAATGTTTTACCATAAAATTTAGAATATTTTATACGTTATTAATTTAATCAAATTAATCATTGATCGTTTTAAATT
The DNA here is from genome assembly GCA_018907035.1 of Sycobia sp. Sy_11. Lineage (NCBI taxonomy): Eukaryota > Metazoa > Arthropoda > Insecta > Hymenoptera > Epichrysomallidae > Sycobia > Sycobia sp. Sy_11. The sequence continues at coordinate 78,625 of JACCIC010000169.1, read as the reverse complement.
AATTCAATATGACTCATTTTTTATTCAAAGTTTACTATAAATATTTTACTGGCATTTTTGAGACGTCGTATAAAACAAGTTAACAAATTTATCTATTGCGCTACTTAATAATTAGTAACAGTATTGCAGCTGAAAATTTATTATGTTAAAAAATGAGCACGTATATACGGGAATACAGCAGACTACAAAAACTTACAGAGGACAAGCAGCAAAATTGTGAAGAGTATGAAACCCAGGCGCTTTCCACGGGTCATATTTATTTTACTTCCAACTGTTTCGACCGACCAAAATATATATATATATATATTGTTGACTACAAGGAAAGAAACAACGTTCTCCGGAAAAGAGAAACTCGCTATACTAACATATACTGCGCCTGCACTGCGTTACTGTTGCGTTGCGCGCGTGTTGCTCGAACGTCACTGAGCCACTGTAGCCTGCTGAGGCGTGAGGAGGCTCTACTCACTAGTCTCACTCTCACTACTCATGCAGAGGCAGAAGATATAGGATCTACTACACTCAATAATATCTGCTAGCACATGTATACCAGCAGTCTATATATACAATAGCAGCAGTGGCGGCGCGTAAATGTAATAACATCATTGTGCTATATATATATATATATATATATATATATATATATATATATATATATATATATATATATATATATATACGGAAAGATCGACGCGCCGTAGTCGTATCAGATGCCAGTTAGCCATCCCTGACCGTAAAGACCAGGATCTCATCATCTCACACTGATACTGTTCAGGTCGGTTGCTTGCGGGCACCAGTCGGATTCTGATAGTCCGATTCCTTGATAATTAGGTTTTCAGTTCTGATTCATTCATCAAAAAACACTTCTTTAGATAATCTGTATACTAACAGTGTGTAACACTGTGTATTACAGTGTGTGCGCGCGCGTGCACACGCACAAATGCATACTTATATCATACCTACCTACATGCATGCATATATTTCTATAGGCATTTATATATAGTCGGTATCAATAGGCATCTATCTTGAAGTATTGTATAGTCGATACATAAATTAATTATTTTAAAAATATTATTTATATAGAAAAAAACTTCTGAAAAGATTGGATTATGCTGAAAGTTTATATGCTTATGTTATAGAGGGGGGGGGGGTGCTGATTAGAAAAATTCTAGTGTCTTTTACCAGAAATCGAATTATCATAAGAAAACCCATAAAATTTATGGTTTTTGGAATTTATCTCAGGGAATACGACACATTTAAAAAAATATTTCAATCAAAAATTGTAGATCTCATCAAAATACGCGTCTTTTTGTTCTATCTAGAGAAAAATTAAACCATTTAATCTCAAGGATTTATACTTGTGCAATTTATCTTGGAAAAAATTGCTTACAAATAAAAATACATGAAACAAAAAATATGTATTTTAATGATATCTATAATATTTGTTTAAATGTTTACTATATTTCAAAACAACGTTATTTTTATGGTTTTGCTATGACTATTTAATTTTCACCAAGTCACCCCAAAAACACAAGTACACAAATTTTCGTAAAAATTAAATGTGGGTGCTATCCATGAGTACAACCACATGTCAAAGTTCATCAGGAGAAGACAAAACGGAATTGTTAGTATTCTTCAGAAATCACTTGACCGTAAAAGATGTATGGAATAAAAAATATGTCAACTTATGATATCTACAATAGAAATTGAAATATTTTTTCAAATTTTTCATATTTTTTGCGATAAATTCGAGAAATCATCCTTTATATATTTTTCTTCATAAATTTCGCCATCAAAATGCAATTTCGGCCTAAATTTTTTATGTAAATAAATCATAAAGTACAAATATAAAGCAAAATAAGGGTACTTTTGGGAATCCAGATCTCTTTATTATGCATATGTTTATTTTATAATTATTTTTTTTTCTAAATTTTAAAATGCCATAATAATTAAATTATTTTAGGTATAATATTTAAGTACATTTATTACATTATTTTATTATAGATATTATAGATTTCAATTGCCTAGAAAGTATAAATAGAGCATCCTTAACATCATCAATGATCTTTCCGCTTCCTAAATACGTAATATCAAATACGACAATCATAACCATCCTCTACACAGCTATGCCATACGTTACTTTATTATTCCATGAGGTAACATACAGTGAAAACAATATAGTTTACAAGCAAAAAAACTTTTTCTTCTACAGTAATAAATAAATGCGTATATGTAAATTATATTTATTATCTAAGAAAATCAAAAAATTTTGTTGCATTTACATTTTTATAAAATAAGCATGGATTCGGATTAAATTTATTTTATAAAAAATCAAAAGTATTTATTACTTTTCTTTATAGACTCAACATTCGGTCTAATTAATTATTTTGTTTGATTAAATGTTACTACTTTATTTTCAATATTATACACTTTCAAATTTGATACGCATAAAAGCAATGCTTTGCTTATATACCAAGAGTGTTTTGAAAGAACAAAACAGTAATGTGTTAAAAATAATACTATTGATAATAAATCTATATAATTAACTTTTATAAATTTACTTAACACTATTATCGAAAGAATAAAATAATATTTCAAAACGACTATATGCAGTTACTGTACATTCCAACATTATAGTCTGCAATATAGTGTTTTGTTGCTGTATACAGTTGAGTATTTTCGTTTTTCATTAATTCGCCTTATGTGCAACATGGTGCATCCCATGTGCATCCAGATAACGTTTTTAGTCACTAGCGATGAGCTAATATGATTAGCTATGGGCAGACTATGGATGCGTGGTGAAGTGACGTCAAAGCAGATCACAGCAATGACTCGTCGACATGTGTTGGCGCTATCATATACTAATTACAAATTTCTTTAAAATTGGTATATATATATTTATACCAATTTATAGATGGTTGGACATTTTCCCCAAAAATATAATAAATACACATACAACATAAATTATAAATATTAATATACATCAGGGTTGTCTTATAAATCAAGTTGTCGTCAAGTCAGAATTCAAAATCTTACTCTATTATATAAACCTTTATTACTTATATATTAATTATAAGCATAAATATTATGAATAAAATAATAATTTAAATTTGACTTTAAGTCTCAGATTTCTTTAACTTAACCCATTATATATAACGTCCAAAACAGAAAAATCGTAACTGTTTTCAACCGTAAATCTATCACATATTCCACGGATATATTCAAAGAAAACATACTTTTTCTAAGTATTTTTTTTCTCTACTTTCCATTTCTGGTATCAGAATTGTAAAGTTTTCACTCAATAATCCAATATGGCGACATTTACAAAAAAAATGCAAAATTTCGATACTTTTTTTTTTAATCCAATTTCTTTTTGTGTTAACGTTGAGGACGGAACTTTATTTTTCAACTATGAGTGCATAAATGAGTTGTATTTTAAATTCATTTGGTCCCGAATCCAGAAATTCAATATGGCGGCTAGAAAATGGTGCCTGAAGCGCAAAATTTTTCAGTGATTGATACTGAAAGTAGAGAACAAATCCGAAGCAGTTTGAAACGTTAGACGTTGAAGATGGGGAAAACAATTTTTGATGAAGGGGGCATTGTACTTTACTAATAAAATTCATTTTGATTTGCATATTTTAGGTTTTATATTTAAGATTTTACAGAGATGATTAAAAGTAAGGGCAGTCTGACAGTCATCATAATTATATTATACAAGTTTGTTAAAAAAAAACTGTAAGACCGAGAAAACTATTTCTTAGCTTGATTTATCAATCAAGGAAAGGAGAATTATTCAATTCAGTATTAAAGTATTAAATATATGCTTATAATTATACATGAAATGACTGTATTAATTTAAAAAATTTACTTTGATTACAGAGAAAGTTAAATTTTTATTCTTTAAATAATTATAATTATGCTCAAAGGAAGATGAACTGAAGAATCAATACATAATTAAATAGTCTGAAGAGATTTTTTTAATTTAAAAAATTTAATAAATTCTATATTTTTAATAACAGCATAATAATATTTCAACAATATATTTAAAATTTGTCAGTTATATAATAATAATACGTATAATGTATCAATTTATGACAAATTGTAGTAAAAGCTCCAAAAAATAAAGTTTTTTTAATGAAAACTGTAAAACATCTCTGAAATTTATAAATTTTGTAAAATAAGTAGCTTTACAAAGTTTTATTTTCTTCTTTTTTTATGTATCTATCAAGAATAGCTTCACTTGGATAGTCAGGTTTAGATAATTCACTAAAACCTTCTTCATCAACAAAGCAAATTTCATGCTCATCCTAAAATTAAAATATATCAATTAAAGTTTGTCAAATCTTAAAGTTTTGAGAAGTGAAAAACATACTTACCGGGTCAGCTAAAATTATTACTTTTACAGTAGCTTTTCCAGGTGTATCAAGACTTATTAAGTCCGTTAAAATTTTATTATTACTATTTTTTATTTTGTCACGAATCAACTCTTGCTGTTCTTGTGGAACAGCAAATGCAATACGTCCATAAGCTTTTGCATGCTTAACTTCAGATTCTTTAAATATAACAAAAGATTTTTAACATATAATTCTGATATGTAAATTAAAAAACAATAAAAATACTTCACCAATATCTTTCAATTCTAGTTTTGCTTGATTTTTTTCATATTCTAATAGTACTGTTTTATCTTTTTCTTCAACTAGTGTCATTTCTAAAATATCTCTCCAATATTTAATACTGGTTTTGAGATTTGAACTAGATAAAGATACTTTTTGAATAGGATCTAGGAAAGTAAAATTTTAAGTAATTATTTAATACATGCTTATAAAATAAATTAGAAAAAAATTAAATAAAATTAATTTTTATATAATAGTTTTGTTTAATTTAATTTTTTATATTTATAATTTTATAATTTAATATACCTTGATCAACAGGTTGTGGTTCATTAATAATATAGTATTTGTAGCCACCTGGTGCTTCAAGAACAAATTTTCCATCTTCTTCGTTAATTGGCCAATTATGAGATTTTGCCCTTTCAATAGCTTCCTTTGAACAAATGGTAATACCTTGAAAATCGTTTCCCGTTTCATAAGAACTTACTCCATAGTTGTAGGTTAACTCAATAACAAAATGAGAATCTTCTGGTCCATAGCCAATCATAGTTTTACTCCAACGATTTGCATATGGTCTGAATCAGTAAATTTGTGGAATGACTGTGATAATTAATAAAATATTAAATAAACTTACCCATTGCATGCAGCTTCACAGCCTTCAGTAAACTCTTCATGTCTCAAAACCTGTATAAGTAAATAAAACATTTAATAAATTCGAATAAACTAAATAACCACAATATGAATAACTTTATTTACAATTTACCTTCATTCCAAGTATTTGTCGGTAAAACTTTGCTGTGAGTTTACGTTCGGCAATTTTAAAAACGAAATGCAAAGCTCGACCCTTTATCATTTTTATAAAATTTTCTATATAAACTTTGGGAGAATTCAAATTCAGATTTATATTTTTGAGATCTTATATATGTTTACAGATCTTAGTAGAATAATTAATAAAATTCACAGATAAAATTTAACTAGAGGTTTAGCACATTTTTTATAGCTATCATCACTTGGTCCTTGCTCAACCCGATAAGCGGATGACGAGTTCGATCAAGATCACTACCACCCTGCCACTAGTCACTCACGACAGTCACGACTCACGACAGTAAACTGGTAAAACCAGGTATCCAGTCGCTGTCGGCTACTCATGAACCAAGTCGATGAGCTGATCACGTGATTATTATACATTTAACGTGACACCTCTGGTTACACCCATAAAATGACCTTCATCTTAGGCAGCTTTATCCTGTTTCATCGTATAATTTCCATTTGCCATATTTTCAGAATCATCTCATCTTATTTAGATATCAGCTGATGTCAAGTTTAGATATTTATCTTTCGAATTTATCTTATTTAGATATCAGCTGATATTACACACATATAGAAAAGGGGTGGGTATGTTGAATAATATTCATTTTGAACCGCAAATCGCAACCTTATATATCACAAAGCGTGTATATTCGTTCATTCATCAAATACTGGGTGTTCTGATCGTTGTTATGACACCATTATTAATTATTTAATTTATGTTACATACTTAATGGCCATTTCATATCGGTCATTTCGTATTAATATTTATATCTTTTAAGTAGCATCAAATTTTATCGCTTAATGTAGGTGCATAATTAATGAGATGGTAGACAACATCTTTTGTTTGTGTAACAGTATAAAATTGCTTTTGTAATATTTTGAAACCTTTTTTATAAATCAATTTATCAATAATAAAGCTATCGTAGCCGTTATTTAAAGCTAGAGTTTTTAATAAATTTATTTCATTATTATAAGAGGTATTGCTTAAAGGCAAGGTAATTAATCTATGTTTAAATGAATGAAATACACTAAGTTTATTTTGACTAGACTGATTTGAATCAAATGGAATCAAAGTGTCTGTAAACATGGGTTTCTGTATATATCAAAAAGAAGTTTATTGTATTTTTTTGTTCTTGTTAAATCTATAAAATTTATGCAATTTTCTTTTTCCACTTCAATAGTAAATTTAATGCTTGTATGTAATAAATTAATAAGGTTTAAAAATGAATTTAATTGACGATCTGAAGCTGTCCACAAACAAAAAATATTATCTGTATATCTTCACCAGAAAAATATCTTTTTTATTAAAGGGTAGTTTGAATGAAATAAACTCGTTTCAAGGTCTGACATTAAAATTTTACTTAATAACGGCAAGAGATATGAATCTATTGGTAAACCATAATGTTGTAAATAGTAATTATTCTTAAAAATAAAATAATTTCGTTTTAAACAAGTTTAGACACTAAAAAACTTCTTATTTTGTTTAATTTGATAAAGTAATATTATTATTTAATATCTTAGATATTATATTAATTAAGTAATCAGTTGGCACTGAGGGAAAAAGATTTGAGACATCGAAAGAGATTAATTTAGTGTTTGACGGTAATTTTAAACTTTTTATTTTGTCTATTAAATCTAAAGAATTTTTTATGGCGAATATTGAATGAAAATTTAACAATTTAGGTAAGACTATATTTTACTTTTTACATAGTTTATAAGCTGGTGCATTTATATAAGCATTGGTACATTACTTTTGTGAATTTTTGGGAGTGAATAAAATACAGGTGTCTGTGGATTCATGCAAATTAAAAAGTATTTTTCAGTTCTATTAAATAACGAGCAGGAATGTAATACCTTTTTAACATCATTTTGAAAATTGTTTTTTAGGTCAGATTTAAAATTTTCAAAATTACCATTATCTAAATGAGTCAATTATAACATCAATGTATAACATATCATAAATGATAACCACATATATCCAGGTGTAACATTATAAATGATAAAAAGAAATAATATCATAAATGATAGCCAAGTATAAAATCATAAATAATCATACTTGATTAGTAGCTTATATAATATTTATCTAGAATTGATAAAACCTCGGTCAGCTTCGTTTTCGCAGGCAGAGACTCTGCCGCAGAGGATGATCGCACCTGATTGCACGAGGGACTAGACCCTAGCAAGCAAGCATGCAAGCGTGCATGCATTCAAGTATCTGAACCAGAATCCAGATCTGAACTTGACATGTATTGTAATGGATATACATCGTTATAAGTATATATGCTGGTACATGGTTACTTGATTAGGTATAAATACAATTGGTCGGTACAAATAAACAGCTGTTAACAGCGAACAGACCTATCTGCAGCGCCTATTAATATTTCAGAATCATAAAATTTATAGAGCTATATATACATATACATTACTCCAACCTCAAAATCACCAATTTAGGATGATTTTTCTGTTATAATATAATGTATTATTATTACATTTTAAATAAATGTATAATAAATAATGTTTAGTATCAATAAGCTATATTTCTTCTTTTTAATACAATTATACTTCAATTTGTTATTATAAATTATAATCTGTGATTATAACCATATGTTTATGTTACATACATATTTTAAGACATTCCATATTTGCATCTGCCTTGTTAATAACTACTGATAACTATAGTAATTATCTATTCTGAAAATGTTTAAATTTCAACTTTTCACAAACAATTCATGTAAAGGTAATTTTATTTAATTTTATAATTCCGTTTTAAGGTTATTTAACTGTGCAGTGATTTTATTAAAATCATGTAATTTAAATTTTTAAACAATAAGTTGATTTAATTATTTGTGTAGACAAGGAAGATGAAGAACCTGAAAAAGAATGTCAATTAGACTGGTTTCCAGCACGAAAAATAGAGATATCATCAAAATTATGTAAACAAAGTTGTGAAAGTATAAAATCTACAAAAAATGTAGAATTTTGTAATCTTTCAGTGAAACTTGTTGATCCGAAAAAAGTTGTTTTAAAATTAACTGAAGAAAATTGTGAAAATATAGTAGAAGCAGAATCTCAACATTCTGATCTTCTTCCAGCCAAATATGAAGGTAATCAATAATTATAGTATAATTGGATGAATACATTTGTTATAAATTACTTATTAAATAATTTACTCTAGGAGGCTTAAAAATTTGGGAAGGGTCGTTTGATTTAGCAAACTATTTACTATCAGAAAAAATTAATTTAAAAAATAAAAGAGTTTTAGATCTAGGATGTGGAGCTGGTATAATTGGTATAATTGCTTCTCTTCAAGAATGTGAAGTTCATTTTCAAGACTACGTAATTATTTAATGATTTCTTTTATTTAAAAGCCATGTTTATACAAGAAAAATATAGTCTATGTTGTGAATTTTACTACTATATACATGATTATATCAGTAATGTTTTAAATAAAAAAATAATACATTATTTACAGAATGTTGAAGTCATTGAATACTTCACAATACCAAATATCTTATTAAATCATGATGATTATGAAACTGTGAAAGAAAGATGTGAATTTTATTGTGGTGATTGGAAATCATTTACAAATCTTGAAACAAGTGAAAGTGAAAATAAAAAATATGACTTTATTTTTACAAGTGAAACTATTTATAATGCAGATAATCATCATAAGTTATATAACGTTTTTAAAAAAAAATTAAAAAAAGATGGAATTGGGTACTTTTATATATCCTAATTTTATATATTATCAGTTAACATAATTTGACGATATATTTTCTATTGTTTTAAAAACAGTTTTGTTGCTGGAAAAACTTATTATTTTGGAGTTGGTGGAGGTATGCGACAGTTTGAAGAAGTTATTTTAAGGGACAGTCATTTTAATGTAAAAGTTATTTGGAAAAGTAATGAAGGTAAATCCAATACTTATTAATGTATAGTTTCAATTTCAAAATATGTACCAATTTTCATGATTCATTTCTTGTTCAGGCTTACAACGAGAAATACTTCAACTGGATAGAAAGAATTTCTAGCAAGGTATTATTTAACAAAACTAAATTTTAATATAGAACAAATAAATAGATATTTCTAAATATTTCAATATTAGGGTGAAAGTCTTTCATAAACCCATCCATCTTCTCCTTCATGAACTAATACGTTATCTGGTTTTTCGTTTGATTCTAAGCGTCTAAATTTAATTCTATCGTGTAGTCGATCACTCTGCCCTTGCCAAAATTCAATGGATTTTGGAATAACAATATATCCTCCCCTATACAGAAAATATTTATTTCATTAAACATTATTTATAAAAGAAAAATATGGCAAAGTAAAATAGAATCTTACCACCACTCAGGTCTTTTTAATGTGTCTGGATTACCTTCCTGCAATTTTTTTTCTTTTTCAATGAGATATTCTCTGTTAGGTATTACTGTACTTTGTTTACTCGATAAAGCTCCAATTTTACTATTATATGGACGACTATCAAAGTATTGATTTGAATCTTCTGGTGATGTTTTTTCAACGGTTCCTTCTACTCGAATCTAAGTAATTATCTTATGATTAGATTTTATTTACATTAAAAATCAATGATCAAAAATTAAGCAAATAATAATTTTTATAAATACTGTTTGACGAAGAGGTTCCCAAAAAAATGTTAAAGCAGCATTAGGATTTTCTTCTAACTCTTTAGCTTTTCTGCTATTATAATTAGTATAAAATTTAAATCCATCAGTACCAAAACTTTTCAATAGTAAAGGTCTTACGGAAGGAATACCAGATCTAAAAATAATTAGAAATTCTTAAAGGCTTTGTACATTTATTTTGAAGAAAATTCTTCTACTTTGTTGCAGTTCCTAAAAAAAATGCATTAGCTTCTTGAATTCCAGGAGTAGTACATGCCACCTCAAACCAAGCTTTAAATTGTCCAAATGGTTCTTTGCTAACTAATTGGTCTTCAGTAAAAGTTTCGTCCTTATTTTTGTACTCTATTCGCATACCTGATAAAAAAGTAATCTTAAGTAATAAATTCAAAACACATCGATAATATTGAAATATTAAAAAGTTTCGATTATCATAAAACTTTTTAATTGTACTTTATATATAACTGCTTTTTTTATGAATAAATTACAATTATATATGTAATATAAAATCATGAAATTTAGAAAAAACTTTACAAAATGTTATTATTTTAGAAAATTGTTTTAAAAAAAAAGATAATGTTGAAAACTTCTCACAGAAGTATATTATTGTTGAAATTAGCTACAGTATTGTTTTTACATTATTGCTATAACAAGTTTCATTAAATTTCAGAGTTTGTTAGTTTTAATTGTAAATTAATTTTTATTGAAATCACAAATCTTTTTATATAGGTATTTTTTGAAATGTCACAATCTTACAACTTGTTGGTATAATAATATAAAAGTAATTTAACCTTTAATTTCAAACTGAATATTTCGCAAAATAATTTACTGATTTGAAGTATTTTAATTTCTTTCACTTTTGAACATAATTTAATTAGGTATTTTGAATTCATTAAAAATACATAATATTGAATGCATTTGATTATATTTGATAAAGTAATGCAATGTAAAAAATTACCTCCAATATCGATATTGTATGTATTATTTGAATTCTTCGAGTTACTAGGCATCATCTTTTTCCTCAAACTTCTCAGCTGCTGTTTAATCAGAAAACGAAAACCCGTATTGTACAGTTAGATTGCAATGACTGACAGATGAACAGCCATAAGCTATGTAGATAAGATCACGGACAAGATGATATATATATAAAACCTTGTCTCTGTATATATATGCACATGTTATTCACAAATATGCATTTGCAAAGCATGTTGATTGTAAGCGTGATTAAATATCTTGCCGTAATGACGCAATAATAATGTGCGAATTGACATTTAGCTCATATTTAATGCTACTCTATTATAATACATCACCACATTTGTATTCTTCCTCTTCTGCTACGTTGCGCGTATTCAAATTTCGTATATATGTTTATACGACAGCGACAGTGTATAATAATATAATAGTCATTGTTAATTTAAACTTAAGGTGGTTCGAGCGAGTTTGTCCTACGAGTTAACTTTTTCAAATTATAACAAAATTTAATATAGATAAATATATTTAGTCTTAAAATTATATAAAAAGTAAGGTTGCAATAATAATTGTTAGTATTATCGAGGATTAAAAATTAAAATTTTTACACGCGATTAAATTGATTAATATATTCTTAGATATCCTTTCTTATTTTGGACAGTGTTGTATCATTAAGCATAAACAAGCTTTGTAATTACGTGTCGATGGATAAAGACTCCCTTTCGTCAAAAAGATATTTTAGGTGATTAATAAATAAATAAAATAAAATTCTGATGAAATAATTGTAAACAAAATTTTTTTTGTACAGAATTTATAATTTATCATAACTCTCAATCCCGCAATAAGTATCAACTACAGAATTTACTATCTGTTAGTGCATATCTAAAAATGCCCAATATTTGAGCTAATATCAAGAGCTCAGTAACAACCAATTTATTGCAAAAAATAAATACCTTTTTTCTTTAGAATAGGATTTCAAACTTCAACCGGCCTAAGGCCCCAAAATTTATAGACAGCCCTAATTTTAGTTCTATAAGTCCGATTTTAGTGATTATGAGTTGTCAAATTAAGTCGAATTGAAAACAATTATACTATTTCATATGTAAATCAATATAATCCTATAGAAAAAAATCTTTGCATTGCTAAATGTATCAAATTGGTATGCTTATCGAAAAACCTGACAACACGGCAAAATTTAAGAAAGCTTTGGCAACCCTACGCAAAATAGGCAAAGTCTAAACTCAAAATTCAATTCCATAAAATATTGAGACATTATTTTTCAATTTCTTTTATTTTTGTTATATTCTCCAGACTTTTATAATCTTTCGAAACTTTAGTAAACGTTACCAATCTTTACTAAACTTTACTAGACTTTGTCAAACTTTGTCCGAATTTAATAGACTTTACGTAACTTTAACGAACACGGACGTACTTTTTTAAAGTATTTCAATTTCAGGTTTAGCACTTCTTTGGAAAAATTGTGTAAAGTTTTACAATATTTTCATAGAAAATTATATTAAAAAATTGAAGGTGACAATTAGCAATTTTTTCTTTTATTCGGAGTAAACAATTAAAGTTTTGTTAAATAATGTAAAAAGGATTAAAGTACGATATTTTTTATTTACCTTTCTTATTTCTCAATGTGTATATTATATAATTAACAAAATTTTAGTTGACTCCACTGGGGCCCGAAATTGAGAGGGCCATTATCCGCTCGAGCCACCTTAAGTGTGGTATTTCAAGTTCCAGTATAATCTGAAAATTTTATAAGATTACATTCAGCAAATATCGAAGCAAAGATCATCAAGATCAACTTTTAAAATTATAAGCTAATGCAAATTAAATTTGTTAAAAACAGCAAATAAAAAATGGATCATCTTTTATATCAATCTTTTATACAGCGAGATAGTTTGTTAGATATTATTTTTACTTGAATTTAATAAGAATATATAACTTTTATATATTTGGATTAGAGGACAGTTATATTATAAAGTTCTTGCATACAATACTTATTTTAATTTAATAAAATAAAGAATTGGTATAAACATACATACATATATATATATATATATATATATATATATATATATATATATATATATATAAAACGTATGTCAATATAAATTAATAAATATTTTTTTATTGGTCTTACAGTCCAATCAATTTCAACCAAAAATAAAATAAAATAAAAATAAAAAATAATAAAAATAAAAATAAAAATTAAAAATAAAAATTAAATTAAAAATTAAATTAAAATGATAATGACAGTCAGACTGTCCTTGTTTACATTCACCTCCGTAGACTAATCTGAAAATAAAATATTAGCTGAAAAAATTCTTTGTTAGTAAAGTGCAGTCTGACTGTCCCCAACACCCTTACCTAATTGAAGACTTGTCCAACGTTTCGAGCTCGCTACGGCTCCTCATCAGTCCCTGATGGGGGACAGTCAGATGCATTTTACTAACATAAAATTTTTTCCAGCTAATATTTTATTTTCAGATTAGTCTACGGGGGTGAATGTAAACAAGGACAGTCTGACTGTCATTATCATTTTAATTTAATTTTTAATTTAATTTTTATTTTTAATTTTTATTTTTATTTTTATTATTTTTTATTTTTATTTTATTTTATTTTTGGTTGAAATTGATTGGACTGTAAGACCAATAAAAAAAAAAATATTTATTAATTACCATGTAATGCATTTTCAAATTTATTAAGAGGTTAAAAAATTATTATACAGGAACTATTACCGTATATTTTACCGAAGGCAAAGTTGTGATCAATGGTAGGATTGCAAAACTAATACATTGAATAAATTACTTATATTATTATTTATGAGTATAATATATAATCTAAAAGCGAAACAAAATTTGAATTTCTATGAATAGCTTTGCATGTGTCGTAATTTTAAAAGTGAATGGCAGCTCTGTTCTTCCATTCATTTAATTTTAATCTGTTTATCTTTAAATTTTAATATTTATATTAAAATTATTTTATTGATATATAATGTTTAATATTTTTTTGCATTTTTATTAATTTTATATATTTGATTAAATATACGTTCCAGTAGTATATTTTTTTACAGTTTTCTTAAATAACTACGTTTAAAGAAACATCTAATCTTTTTTAAGTGAAAATTAATAACTAGTATTGGTATTAATAAATAAAAGATAACATCATTTATTTTAGGCGATTATCAATTTTTAAGCAATTAATATATTCATTATCAGAAAATATGAAGATACTTAATTAATTAATAAAGAATTAATAAAAATATAATTTTACAGATGGAAATAATTGTTATACAATACTAGATTATACGCTACTCTTCAAAACCCATTACTATATATAACCTTATGATCTTTATTTAGTTTCGCGTCTTAGACAAATTATTAAATTATTAAATGTTAAACCTTCCGATTTCCATACTGCGCAAACCGCTGAAAAAGTTCACTTAATAATTTCCGCATTATTGCAACAAGAAAATGAACTTGAGGAAATGAATATCTACAACCACATCTAACTAAATCTACAAAGAACTATGAAAATAGACAGAAGTTACTCAAAACAAATGATAATATCGAAGAAAATATTATATGTTGTAAAATACAAATAAGGCAAATCGATAAAAGTACAACAATTTCACCAAACTAGAAAACTGAAGAGCCTATATAATGATGACAAATAAATATGTCATTCATCAGATTTTAAAAAATCAAAAAATTAATTAATCAATCAATTTCTGAATTAGCAAACAAAGTATATTAAAAGATTTTTATATAAAAATTAATGTATAACGTTAATTTTTTTTCTACTTATATTATGAAAGTTTTTTATACACATGTCAACTTTCATTGTTTTGTTGTACGTGATGTTGTTATAATAATACTTTAAAAAATGATTTAAAATATGAAGTGAAATATCAGATTAAATCTATAATAAATCATTGGATAATTTCGTTTAATATTCACAAATAAAAAATAGTTGTAAAATCGTAAATTTCCGTTTATTCCGTACAGTGGTATATTGTCATATCATTAGGTCGGTGTGTCTATGTACCACCAATGTCTTAAAAAAAATTATTTTTAAATAAAAATCTTGTATTATAAGTTATAACAACAATTTTCTTCTCGGGTTTCTAGATGTATTTCAAAATATCATACAAGCAACTAATCTACCTTAAAATTGTCATGCTCGCCATTAGGCAAAATCGATTAGAAATTACTAAGAACCGACATAAGGACAGACCCTAAAAATTTTTAGGATTGAATGTATGTATAGCAAAATCTCATTTATATATATTTGTTTGTCCTTATTTATTTGTGTTATTAGATTTATAAATATACGGTGTTTACACCGTAAGTTTATATATTTATAAATATATAAACTTACGGTGCTTTAATGTAAAAATATTAAAAATTTTAAATAAGTCAATAACAAATCATCAACTATATATATGCCATTTTAAAGTGTATATATCTTACACGGAGAGGTTATTCGATATAAATGATAGATTTTGTCAAAATTCAGTGAGATGATAACTCTTAGTATCTAATAAATGAGCTCGGTAAAGTTTTAAGACTTAATATGCTCTCCCATTCCGAATATATGTTATTTTATTATCTAAAATAAATAGTTTTGTACTTAAATTATATATATATTTTTCATATTGACATTTTATAATTACATAGATACAAGTTATTACGGATTTTTCAAAGAATTAAACTTCTATTTTTGATGTCGGATACGAAGACAGAATAAGATTTCAAGCAAAATAGTTTCAATAAACATTTTCGCAATACATATACCTATAGCTTCACAGTTATAAATTAAAGTGTTTGGCGAATAATGAGTGCTTGTAAATGCTAACGTATGTAAATTGTCCGAAATTCGATATATGTAACATAAATACATACAAATATACTAATTCATATAATAAAATACAGGGCTCATTTTAGAGATAAATAAAGTTACCCTATACTTCATTGAACGAAATCAGTTACCCATATCTGACAATCTTTCTTTCGTAGATACTAATTGTACTAATATATTTATTATGTAAGTTGCAGAACATTTTCTATTCTAAACGAATTTCCTAAGACGCTATGATATACAAGAATATTGATCCAATTGAAAATGGAATAATTATAGTTATTATTCTTGTACAATTTTACTTGACAATAAATTCGTCTAAAATCATTATAAAAAAATTAAAAATATGTCAAGTCAAATATTTAATTCCTGCTTTTAGATATAATCAACAATTTATCAAAACGAACATTTTCGTTATAATAACTTAGTAGGTATAAAAAGTGATTTGACGATGTTCTATAAAGACCAAACCAGGAGGACTTTATGTATTGCGACGTGATGAATCGAAATTTGAAATCCATTTAATCAGGTTTAATATTAACACAAAATGTTGAGCAATTTTAAAACAATTGCAATTGCTTGTGGCCATTGGATAATTAGTTTATTAATATTTTTCTAAAATATTTTTCTGACTTCTGAGAACAGAATGGATTTTACATCTTTTGAAAATCTAATAGTTATTAATTAAAAAAATAATAAATAATTTGAAATAATTAAACCAAAATGACGAACATAAAATTGGAGGGAAGGTGTGTAAAAATGACATTTATGAGCATGAAACACATTTTGCTATACCCTGTTCGAAAGTTTCGATTTGGCCCCTATACTTTTATTTTTTATAAGTAACAGCGAGAGTGAGTTACTACTAGTTTAAATTTCATATATCGTTTTCAATATGACAAATATGCCGAACATTTTATAAATCTAATCGTAAGTACAATACGTGTTAAGGATTTAAATCTTATATATCTCTTTTAATATAAACAAAATGTTAATATTTCAGATATCTTCTTTATTTTAGATAACAAATGCATTTATTATTAAAGATTTCATTTAAAATGCTTAGATATATTTGGAGTTTTTACACCTAGGGTCGTCTTTAATAGATCTAGATTCTGATTCATTTAGATGCCCCCCTCTGCCTGATATACAGTAATAAAAAATCGTATGACCTTCTACGGAAGAAATAACTTCTGAAAGTACAAGTAACATGAATAAAATTTTTGAAATGATGTTTTATTATATCTTTCACATACCGTGTTACCAGTTACACAGGGCTAACAAACAAAAAGATTGTCTAATATATATAATCTCCCACCCTTCCTACGATCATTGTCTGCGAAATGCTTCAATAGCTAGAAATGAAAATTTCAAGAACTTTTTGCTTGTGCTTGAGCTTGATTGCAGCAAATATATCGACCATGCTACTGCTGTGTAATTGTATTTCTTATAATTGGGAAATTTTCAATTAAATATTTATCAACAAATTTAAATAATTTATTAACAAAAATTAAACTCAATATCCAAATCAGTCATTTTACTCTGAAATTCCTTTTAACCGAGATTTTATTAGAATGTAATAGAATAAATATTAAAGAAGTATTTTACTACTGCAAATTCAAGTAATAAGCAAAATTTTATACACCAAAACATTTATGATTTCCATATTCAAATGTCAGATTTTAGTTTTTTATATTTGTAAATGAGATAAATATTTGACATCCTGTTAAGAATTTCACACTTATATTTACAGAGTTATTTATAGAATTATTTATCATGAATTATTATTTTATATTATTTTTTATTTATAAGAAATATATGTCTAATATATATTAAAAATTAAACAAAGGCATGTAAAATATTGTCCATGAAATAATTTACAAAATGTAATACAAGAAATTAAGCTATCTTTATTAGCCATGAAGTCAGTTCTTCTATAGCAGCTTTATTTTCATCAATAAGTGTATGACATTCTGAAAAGTTAACATTTCTTTCAAGATCTGAAAATTCAAAATTCTTCCCAGTTCTTCCTAAGTACACATTAGATGAAGTTGCATCTGTAGCTTCTAATTGACTAGTTTTTGTAACTCTTAAGATATTCAATTCTGTTTGAAGTAATTTCTTTATTTCATTTTTATCCTGAGCTACAGCTTGATCTTGTTTATTGCAAAGAATTAATAAAGGAATATTTTTATTTAAAGCTGAATCAGAAAGTAGAGTGTACAAGAATCTAAAAGGTATTAAAGAATCATAGAGCAATATGGAGAAGTCCAGAAAACAATTTATTAAATGATAATAACTTACTCTGCAACATCTCTCAAATTATTTTTTATTGTTGTAGAATCAATAACAAATACTAAACCTTTTGCTGAATTCTTGAATTTTTCAAAGTACTTATATCGTAACCTTTCATGTCCAGGAATATCAACAATTTTAACAGTTCTCTAAAATATACAATAAAATAGTATGTATAAATTAATATATACATTAATTACATAATGTAATATGTAAAAGTTTTTACTTTAATGAAATATAAAACTGATAAATAAAATGGACTTTGATATAAATTTTTAGTGTATTTATTTGTTATATAGTATTTTTTTTTAGTTTTTGTTCTATTCATTTGCTATATATATTTGTTATACAGGATTTAATTATGAATATAAAAATATAAAAATTATTTAATGTTTTACATTGAATAAAAAAATATCTACAATGTAACATTTGCATTAACGTTAAAGAAAATCAATCTGATATATTAAAAAATGAAGTGATATTTAATAATTCAGTATACGTACATTTTTTTCATGGATTTCACCAATATTTTCCTTTATTGAAGTATGAGTATTTACAAATTTAGTATGCAACAAGCATGCAAAAATACATGTTTTTCCTGCATCGCAGAGACCCATAAAAAGTACATGATGTCGAATTAATTTTTGACGTCTCCATAAAGCAAATAGGACTGTTGGAAAAGAAAAATTTTAAATTTTAAGTAAATATTTAAAATGTCTTATTTTAGAAATATAAATTCTACAATATATTGAATTAAATTCTTGAAAGGTTTGTTTTACTGACTATATTTTAACTTTATTTTCTTATTAAAATTTTAAGGAAAAATAGTTCAGCATCAAAATCAGTATAAAAATATAAATAAAAAAGGTATACCATTTCATAAATATTTTTTTTATTATTTACAGATAACATAACCTATCTTATATTCATTATGAAGGCACAAAATAATCATTGTTTATATGTTCAGAAATTTTCCTTGAACTATATAAATATTTCCACTATTTTTAAGATTAATTGGGTTTATGTATAACAGTTCTGCATTAATTTAGATGTCTAAATAAAAGTGGAAGAATTATTAAATATTTCTTTTAACTATTTCTACTTTTTCCTCAGTGAAAATTCCCTTATTCATTTATTCAATATTATTTTCATAATTAGGTTTTATACATATCTGTATGTTAACTATAAACAACAATTTAATGTTTCTATTCTTTATTATTAATAAGATGTTTTTACTTATGTAATTAAACTTGAATTTTTATATTGTTTGCATAATTTATTTATAAGTTTTAATGTTCTTTCCTTTTTTAATAATAAATTTTTTATAAATTATTCATAAAAAATATAAAAATATTTAAATGTAAGATTGCAAAAAGTAATAAGAATTTTACTATCAATAACGCTATACCATTACCTAATGTTAATATTACTGCAAAAACTGCTATAATAACTCCTAACAGCTGGGAATCTGCATTATTGTTTATTTGAGGTTCTTTGTGTTTCTGCATCACTTTTTTTATTAACCACCGAGAGTGTGATAAAAATTAAGAATCATATAAACAGCCGGTGATCAAATTGGTTAACTTTTAGACTAGTTCAACATCGAGTGAGACAATATTTATTATACGATATGAGAATTTGATTAAACAAAAAGAATTTCAGTTATATTTGACCCAGTATGACTGAACGTAAAAACATCAGGTAAGAACAGGTAAGATAAGTGTCCGAACTTCGACTCTAAAGTTTAATGTAAGAAATTCAGCATGTCAAGCTGCCAATGTGTCGATGGCTGACCATAGATATTAGGATTGATAGAGAGGTAGAAATACAATGAATTATGAAGGGTAGAGAGGAGTGGAAATTCCGCTCGCTTTACATAGGAAAAGTTCATCAAAAATTAGACGGAGATAGTTTCAGATTTGTCCGGTAGACGTCGTTGTCTTGGAAATCTCTTGATGGTTCTGCATGCAGTAGAGAGAGAAAGCAAAAACCAAAACGAGTAAGGAGAAGAAAAGAAGCACCAGTAGGGGAGCAGAAACTTAACTTCCTTCTCTCTTCATGCTCACTACATGCCCGCATTCGCTCTTATTCAAATGCACGCATTTCAACGAGCAACCTCACAGAGTGTCACCAGAGATAATAAGGAGAGATTGTCGATGACATATACGAAAGGCTCGACGATTTTCGAGCGCCCGGGAGCGTGCGCCCTCAGCAGGCTCAACTGCTACACTAACGCGCCAACGCGACGTCACAGCTACGTCAGCATAAATTAATGTGCGCATTTGCCTACGTCACAGCTCGTGACGTAGGCAATAAATATATATAGATATAGTTATACGCTTTTGTCCAATGCGACGTTGTCGTTTTCGTTTATATCATTACAGAGGCTAAGCCAAAACATCTAATATGCGCACGAGTATCAAAAAGCAATTCAGATCCAACTCCGATGCCAGGTTTATCATGCAGACGAATTTTTGATTCTGCAGAAAATTAAGACTTTCTTTTCTTCCATTGTAGAAATTTCAAATTGAGTCTTATGATTTTGTGCTAAAATGGATATTCTTTAATTAATTTAAAAAATTTAATTTTAATTTTTAATGCTTATATTATATTGTAGTAAATAACGCGTATGAACAAAAAGAGAAAATCCATTAATTGTCTCAAATAATAAAAATATAAATAATAATATAAATAAAAAATACTCTGTATTATTACTTATTGGTATGATATACATATTGATAGACAATTCGTGTAATTCCGATTTAACACAAAGATTAATCTAAATCATAGAGTCATTTTCTGTATAAATTAATAACGAAATTATTCTGTTTGTTTATTTATAATATTGCAGTGATTGTGGACATAACCTCACTTATGATGAAATTATCTATTGAAGAAATTGTTAAAAAAAAATTATCTGAATTACTTATGTATATTATAGAGTAATTGCAATAATTTATTTTATTCTGAAAATTATAGTATAATATTTTAAAGAACATATAATAAATCGTTTATAATCATAAATGTATATTATTTAATATATATATATATATATATATATATATATATATATATATATAAAATAAAAGTATCAATATAGAGTAGATTGAAATAAATATAAATGAGAAGTATGCTGTTTGAATGTGAAGGAAACTAGGAATCATGTACGTGATTTATGAATTATATTTAATATGTAGTATCAGAGACATAGGTTGATCAACTACGTTAACATTAAAATCTACGTCAAACTCGTATTTTTTAAAAATATGTTTAAGCTCGTGTCATAACGTATAGTAATTTAAAATACTTATACATTTTTTGATTGATAATGCATATTGTAGAAAATACAAAACTTCAAATTCTATCCTATTGTAAAATGTTGTAGAATGTAAATCTTATATCTTCTAGTTATAATTTAGATAACGTATAACTTTTAAACTTAGTTTTTTAACTAAGTTAAAAAACTTCTATACTTTTATTTTATTTTATTTTAGCATTTAATAGCAAGAATTTCATTTTCTATTTTTGATTTATATTATTATATTATTTATATGTTTAATGTTGGAGACAATCAATGGATTTTCTTTTTTTGTTCCTATCGCATTATTTACTACGATGTAATATAATATAATATAATAAATCGTTTATAATCATAAATGTATATTATTTAATATATATATATATCATTGAAACAGAGATTTTTCGAACAACTTGTCAGATTTATATAAAAAATTGATAAAAATTCTGGATAGATAGATTAAGTATAGATTTTGAGTCGCTTGATTACTAATATTATAGTGATTGATAGCAATAAAAGGTTTTGGAACAAACTGAATAAAAAAATATAGATCATATCAAAATATAATACTTATTTTCCATGCAATTTTTCTCTAAAAGAAAAAAACGGCAATAAATTAATAGAATAAAAGTTATGATTTATATAAAATTGTTTGATAGATAGATCTCTTAAAAATAAAATTTTTTATGTACAGCTGGTTCCGTTAACTGTTTTAGAAGCTACGATATTTAAAAACAATGTTCGGAGATCTTTTTGGATCTACGAGGATCGCCGGGCCACTTTGGGGTACAAATATCTGAAATTTTTGTGCATGATTTACATACATGATTTACATGAGTGTGCAGTCTTATAGCAAATACTGTTGGGGCTGTTTATTTGCTGACTTGTTTACTGTTTTTAGAAACATCTCTGTATTAAATTTTATATATTAAAGAATATACATTTAAGATTATAAACGATTTATTATATGTTTTTTAAAATATTATACTATCATTTTCAGAATAAAATAAATTATTGCAATTACTCTATGATATATATAAGTAATTTAGATAATCTATTTTTAACCATTTCTTCAATAGATAATTTTATGATAAGTGAGGTTATGTCCACAATCACTGTAATATTATAAATAAACAAACAGAATAATTTCATTATTAGTTTATTCAGAAAAGGACTTTATGTTTTAGACCAATCTTTGTGTTAAATCGGAATTACACTAATTGTTTAAAATGTCAATAAGTAACAATATAGAGTAGATTAAAATAAATATAAATGAAAAGTATGCTGTTTGAATGCGAAGGAAAGTAGGAATCATGTATGTGATTTATGAATTATATTTAATATGCAGTATCAGAGACATAGGTTGATCAACTACGTTAACATTAAAATCTACGTCAAACTCGTATTTTTTAAAAATATGTTTAAGCTCGCGTCATAACGTATAGTAATTTAAAATACTTATACATTTTTTGATTGATAATGCATATTGCAGCAAATACAAAACTTCCAATTCTATCCTATTGTAAAATGTTGTAGAATGTAAATCTTATATCTTGTAGTTATAATTTAGATAACGTATAACTTTTAAACTTAGTTTTTTAACTAAGTTAAAAAAACTTCTATACTTTTATTTTATTTTATTTTAGCATTTAATAGCAAGAATTTCATTTTCAATTTTTGATTTATATTATTATTTATATATTTAATATTGCAGACAATCAATGGATTTTCTGTTTTTGTTCTTACGCGTTATTTACTACAATATAATATAATAACTAAAAATTAAAATTAAATTTTTTAAACTAATTAAGGAATATCCATTTTAGCACAAAATAATAAGACTTAGTTTGAAATTTCTTTTGCAAAAAAAATTTCTTTTTTCTCTTTGGAAAGTCTTGATATTCTGCAGAACCAAAAATTCGTCTGCATGATAAACCTGGCATCGGAGTTGGGTCTGAATTGCTTTTTGATACTCGTGCGCATATTAGATGTTTTGGCTTAGCCTCTGTAATGATATAAACGAAAACGACAACGTCGCATTGGACAAAAGCGTATAACTATATCTATATATATTTATTGCTACGTCACGAGCTGTGACGTAGGCAAATGCGCACATTAATTTATGCTGACGTAGCTGTGACGTCGCGTTGGCGCGTTAGTGTAGCAGTTGAGCCTGCTGAGGGCGCACGCTCCCGGGCGCTCGAAAATCGTCGAGCCTTTCGTATATGTCATCGGCAATCTCTCCTTATTATCTCTGGTGTCACCGCTTTGCGGCCAATTCTGTCCCGAAGTCATACCCTGTAATTTGACACGATTTTAGCGGAGTTTCCATTCCTCTCTACCATCTATGATATATATAGTTACAGGGATTTCAAATCTTGACCGAATCTGAATAAAGTAAAGATAATTTATAAATGTGTTGGTTTTGAGATATCTAAATTTAATAGATTAAATAAACTCCGTGTCGGATTCCGTCGGCGTGGCGATCGTGAATATATATAACGCTAAAACGGGACGAAATTTAATAAAGACTCGGGTTTCTAATAGTAACAAATTTATTATTGGTACTGTTAGCGTACATCAAGACGTGTGTAGGATTAGAAAGCGTGTACTCAACTGCCGTCGACATGGTGGCGGCTTCATCAACTCGCTACGATGCGCTTTCGTGGCGATTCACATAATTAAACGCGTATATGTGTTTACCCCCAGAAATGTAAAGTTGGCGCAAAGTATGTAATGCTTAAAGTTGTAAATAATTACTTGATAAGGGCAACACATCTGTTGCCGAAACGTTGTAACGGACTGCCATAATTATCTGGCTCATTCTTCTAGTTATGATTATTCATGTAATATATAGAAGCCATTATATATAATTACTAGCATCCCCCGTCTCGGCTTCGCCCGAGATAATAATATATCTGATTTCATAAAAAATTCAATAATATCTAAGTAAAAAGTACTCATATATACAAATCTATATTTCTATAAATAATTGACCGTAATTTACCTGTCGTCACTTCTGTATAAAAAGCTGCTTCAATGTAGCGCCCACTTCAAAAAAATAATATTTTGCCGACTATTTTATACAATTACACACACATGCATATTACATACGACTTTTATGGGAAAAATTGTACTTTCGAGTTCAAGCGGTAGAGCAAGATGTCCAAGTCTCTCGAGACGATGTTTTCGGAGAGTATAATGTTCGGACTATAGGAAATTTCTCGAGACGCCTGCTATATAGAGTTTTGTATTGGGAAGATAGAATACAATGTCCAGGTATCCCGGGACGACTTTTACTGGGAGTGTGCGTGTTCGAATGATAGAATACGAATCTCTTGATAGAAGTCGTACTGGCATACCTGGATTTTGTTTCCCACCAGCTATAAAAGAAATTCCTCATAGAAGTCGTTCCAAAACTCTTGGAAATCGCATTCTATGATACGAACATGAAACTCCCCCTAGAAGTTGTCCCGACATACCTAAAAAACGTTTCTTACCAACTAAACACGATAGTCCCAGTAGAAGACAGCCCAAGAAAGCTAACATCGCATTCCCAACGACTAAACACAATACTCCCCTTAGAAGTCGTTTGGAAAGACCTAGATATCGTATTTTACCGTCCCAACACGAATCTTCCCATAGCATTTTTGTTTATCAGTTGCTTTCCTCATACCTGGATCTTGTTTTCCATCAACTAAATACAATATTCCCCGTAGAAATCACCCAGAGACACCTGGACGTCGCATTCTAGAATCCGAACACACAACTGTGTATAGAAATCGTCTTGAGGCAACGGAATATCGTAATCAACCGCCCGTACACGCCAATACAATATTACTCAGTAGTAACCGTATTTAAAATATGTATATATAACATGTACAATATAATATACATACAATATATATATATATATATATATATATATATATATATATATAAATATATACTTTTTATATTTCCGTTTTTTCAATTAAATACCGTGAATATTTTCGTAGTGATGTTAACTGAAATTCAAGCAAAATGTTGGTATGCGCATATCATATTTATTAAATATGCGATGGGTATTGCCTTTTGATGCAGAAGTGACGATATATTTTAATTATATATACATAGTTTCGAAGTTGTTGGTAAAGAACCCTATTTTGCCATTATTTCTTTTGTTCGAACTAAAAAAAAACATAGTCTCTTGTCGCAATTCTGAAGTTAATAGAATGTATAAAAATAAAAATATAATTTATCGTCACAAACTATATTCAGTATGATTTAGAATACAGAACCATTTTATAAGAGAAGGAGAGAGAGAGAGAGAGAGAGAGAGAGAGAGAGAGAGAGAGAGAGAGAGAGTTTTTCCATGTAAGAGAAAATAAAATTTACAAAAATCAAAAGATATCCATAAGGTGTGAGGGTAGTGTCAGATTAACCTGAAGAACAAAAAAGGTAATACCGACGAACGTCACACCTTCTTTAAAATACGAATCCCAAAGTTGGATATGAACATTTACTTGAGCTGGCCTGGTATTAATACTTTAAGCCGACTACATTGAGTTGATGTTCGTAATTCAAGACGCCACCTAGTGGTCGCTGGTGAAACTGACCACTAAAACTGTTAACTTAATTTATTGTGATAAGTAAAATGATTTTCAAGAAAAACCATAGCCTGCGTCCTTCCCAAGATAATATAGAATCTATATGTCAAATTTCAGAACCATCGGTTCAGTAGTTTTTTTGGTTATCGCGTACAAACAAAAACACGCTTTGTCTGTATAAATTAGTATATGATATATGATATATGATATATGATATATGATATGTCTAAAGCGTCTATGCTATGAAAAAAATATTTTCGGCTACAGGCATGTAATTCTATATATAGATATACGCACATAGTACACTATCGAATTTGTCGAATCCGGTTTTGTTGTACGCTTTCGATAATGTATCGTTATATTTTCTCTTTACTATATTGAATATATATTTAATTTGGTTAGTTTAATTATTAATAATAACGAACATTAATAATAATCACCACAATAGTCATTCTATCTATTTATATATTTATATATTATATAAGTTATTATATTTATATATACAAATATGTTGCATGTAATTTTGCAAAAATTAGAATGAACTGAAGAAACATTCGCCATAAAAAATACTATAAAATTCATACGAAAATTATTTGTGTACAAACAGAGAAGCGCTTTCCTACTTATCCACGCATTTTATCTTGTAAAAAAAAAGAAGTAAAACTCGGTTTAAGCTGGATCGTTACGTTCAAATTGTACAGGATTTATGGACTAATATATTTTTGGCGAGGAATCTAGCGATAAGAAGCAATATGAATTGTTAGTTGAAATAATTGTTGCATAATTGTTTTCCATAAGCGCAATGCTCCGATTTTTGTAAAAAAGGAGCTGAAAAAGGTATAGAAGCACCCATGCCTCCGAGAGCAGCACGAGTGGTAAGGTCCCGACCACTAGCTTCTCCAATTCGTTCCTAGAGACAATCCTTAGATACCCACGATAAAGATCTCTCTACAACCTCTCCGGATTTTGCGATCTGAATCCGACGAAGATTTCACCCTTTGCCTTCCATTCATAATATTCAGTAAACTGCATAAAGACTTATTTCTTTTCTAACCTTAGCGAAATACCATTAAGGTCAATAAGTAATGCTTTGACCGATCTATAATTACCATGTACGCGATTGATCCTTTAAGACTCCATCCCTGCAAAATAAATGTTTGCTTCGTGCCGCGAAATATTCTATCACACGTTGCGCATTAAATTAAATCAAAACAAAGTATTTTACTGATTCCTCGTCTTAAAGATGTATTTAATATGTAATGTTTAATAGTCTACCAGTTGGATTGAAAATTTCGTAGGCTGGCATATAGATGGCGTTACTATAATAAAATCCATATGACTTATGGTGAGTACCAATATTCAAAAGATACGTGTATAAATTTAACAGTTATCGAATAATTGGTTCCTGAGATATAGTATTGTAAGGAGGCAACTTTGTGATTGTAAAAAAAAATTAAAAAAGAATTTCGTGTGTTAAACTTGCTTTTTGGTAAAAAAAATATTCTTGATTTCAAAGCCTGACTTGATAAACATTATTTGGACTCTGCATAAGAAAAATTATTCGTGAAGAGGTGGTTTGAAAATTTTAAATGAATCGAATTGAGCATCGAAGACAATACACGCCGTGTTTGTCCACAAAACGCTGTTAATGAAGAAAATTTAACAAAAGTCCGGAAAATATTTTTAAATGATCGTAAAGTGAAGTTGATCGCGCTTGCTGAGTTTCTAAAGATATGAAAATACCCTGTTGCACATATCATACATGAATAGTTAGACATGCAAACGCTGTGTACAAAGTGAGTACCATGTGTACTCAGAGCCGATCACGAACAACAAGGTGTTGATGTTTCGAAGTCATGTTTAGTGATATTCAACCGTAATAAAGTTTTCCGTCGATATATTAGAATGGATGAAATGTCCCTCTCTCACTATACTTCCAAGTCCAATTGTCAGTCTATCAAATGAATTCAATGCGATAAACCGAATCCAAAGTGTGAAAAGACGTATCAGTTAGCTGACAAAGTATCAGTTAGATGGTATTAGTATTTTTGGATACGTATGTATCGCAATAACGATTATTATGTATCGTTTTTGAAGCGTTTGAAGGAAGAAATTGTCAAAAACAGCTACATCTGAAGAAGAAAAAAGTGGTTATTTCATTAACACAATGCACTGTATAACAAATCAACGAAAACAATTTCATAGTTGGATGAATTAGGCTATGAATTGCTTTACCATCCGCCGTATTCTCTAAATCTGCCCCCCAATGACTTTTTTACTTGATTGCAGATCTCAAAAGAATGCTCGACGAAAAAAATTCAACATTGATAAAGAGCTAATCACAGAAATTCAGCCTTATTTTGAGGCTAAAGCGATATCCTACTGTAAAAATCATATAAAAATTTTTTTAAATTATTATAGTCATTGTATCGCTTTTGAAAGTAACTATATTGAAACATAAAATGCAATTATACGAAATAAGTTTTTTACGAGAAATAAAATGGATATTTTTTGCCTTATTTAATGCCATAGCCCCCTCGTAAACTAGGGCCAATTAACAGCCGAACATGGAATTCTTTGCAATTACCCGAGACTAGCCAGTCACGCTGCCCTGCATCGTATACGATCAGGACCACTGAACTAGCTTGAACGGAGAAAGGTGAAGGAAGATCGATGCGTTGATTGGCCCTGGAGATGCCCTGGGGGGGGGGTGGCAAGTTTATGCGGAGGAGTTCTCAATTATTTTAGTTATATTTATAAATTAATTCTAAATAAAATCTCGCTGTTTACTATAAACACTTCTTAAAATTTTACTTATTTAGTTTTACCTTTTCTCTAATCTACAGTAGTTCCCGTTTTTAAATTATTTATTAGTATTTAAGAATTACAATTTACTGTTGATACAGTAAATCCCACTTCATTTATTTTAATTGACTAACTTATCTTTAATTTTATTTCTAATATAGTTTGCACGCACTATCGGCCACTGGTGAAATCCACTACTAAGATCGTTCATTGCTCTCTTAATTTATTTATGAATATAAAACGATTTTCTATAAAAAACATAGTCTCTGTTCTTCCGATGATAATATAAAATATATATTTTGAATTTCAGAGCAAGCAGTTCAGTACTTTTTTGTTTATCATGTACAAACAAAAACACGCTTTGTCTTTATAAATTAGTATGAAGTATGATGTTATATGATATGATGATATGATGCTCTCACAAAGTATAACGTAGCTTCTGAAGGAGTAGTTCAATTATAATCTCAAACACTGTTCCTATTTAGAAAAATTCTTTGTTGAAAATAATTTTAAATATTAGAGAATCGTGCTGCTTTGGACGTATATTCTAATACTACCTATTCAATAATTAATCGAAGGGCCAAATCTCATAGCTGCGAGGTTCTATATCACGAAGGGCGTTCTCAACGGGGTCATTTCATTGACATGTCTTTTGGGGAAGAGGGCAGTAGCCATAAAGCGCACCGTGGATCACGCGGAAGAGTGCTCGCGATAGCGTGTTTAGCATGGTGACGGGAGAATGCCCGGAATAAGGCATCAATGACGGAGGCATGCTCTTTGAATTAGGCTCGGGTTTCTCGTTATCACGATGGCTCGAATACTACCTCGTAATCTAAATAGTCAATTCAACCCATACGTGGCACATACATATACGAGGGCTGGACGTGTTCGGTCACGTAGAGTGTTCTGTTCAGTGTTGTTAGCGACTGCTCGGCTTAGAAGAACTTCTTCAGGACTGACTCTATGTTTCCCTCACTTTTTTTATCGGTCTTACAGTCTTTATAATAAAATATATTAACTAAAATAATGACAGTCAGACTGTCCTTGTTTATTATCATCCCTAAAGAATCTAAAATAAAAATTATTACTAAAATAAATTATATCAGAAATTTAAAAATAAAAATAAAAATACAATAATAAGTAAAATAAAAAATAATAAAAGTCCTATTTTATGATCACCTTCTGGTCCGACGTTTCGAACCGCTACGGTGCATCCTCAGGAACTAAACTACATTGAAACTACACTTTTTTATAGAAAAACGGAGCTTATGAAATTTCTCAAATTCCGGCACTATAAAGGTTAATAGTTAAGTAATTATTTTAATTTTATTAAGTAAGTTAATAATAAAGTCTAATTATCTTTAACATATTTTTATTTTTATTTATATAACCAATATTTCTGAAGATACAGTTAGAGCTATGAGTATAGTGAATAGATATTGCGACTTGACAGCGTATAATACACTTTTTCTAGTTTTCCGATCAAATCCCTTTGCAACAAGGATTCATTCATTTTCATCACATTATAGAATTTTGCATGTATCAAAATAATGTCATACGATGACAGGTAGTCTAATCTTGTAGGTATAAAGTTGAATTGAAAGAGGCGTCATGCATTGTTTCTGATAAGTCTTTTAGGTGTTTAAAAATTATTTCTATTAACTAAGAAATGTAATAAAAGAAGATTAATTATAATTAAAAAAAAATCTTATTAATATTTGACTGATTATAGATATTTATTTAGGAATAAATTTAAATTAATAGAAAATTTCTTAGAGATATTAAATTGATCTTATTTTTTATTAAAGTTTTAATTAGTAACTGGTATTTTAAAATTGTGCTATATATCGTTTATTCAAAGTATCGTCCATTGGAAGCAATAACTTTGTCCCATATTTCTGTCAATTTATTAGGAGTGTGAATAAGTCTTTCCCGTTTTTTGTAAGAGATGGCGCCACCAATACTGTGCGAGTATTCAATGGTTACATATGTCATAATCAAAGCTTATTCATATGTCAACAATTCCATACTAACACATTAGTTAAAATTTTTTCGCATCATAAATTTTTGATATCGTGAAAATGTCGAAATTTGAGCCGAGTCGACGTCATTTGCGGGAAGTTTCACTTTATTGGTTCAATTTGAAGAAATCTGCTGCCGAGACGCATCGATTGCTTCAGGAGGCTTATGGAGAAGGTTGTGTCGATGATTCAAGTGTTCGCGGATGGTTTCGACGCTTCAAAAGCGGTGATTTCGACGTGGAAGACAAGGAGCGTTCCGGGCGGCCGCAAATCTTTGAAGATCGAGAATTGGCGACTTTGCTTGATGAAGATTCTTGTCAAACGCAAGAAGAACTTGCTGAAGCATTGGGAGTTGACCGAACAACCATTTCCAAGCGTTTGAAAGCCATGGGAATGATCCAAAAGCAAGGAAATTGGGTGCCGTACGAACTGAAGCTGAGAGACGTCGAACGGCGTTTTTTCACTTGCGAACAGCTGCTTCAGCGACATAAAAGAAAGGGTTTTCTGCATCGTATCGTGACTGGCGATGAAAAGTGGATACGTTACAATAATCCGAAGCGAAGAAAATCGTGGGGACTACCCGGCCATGCATCATCATCGACGGCCAAGCCAAATATTCATGGCGCCAAGCTCATGCTCTGTATATGGTGGGACCAGCTAGGTGTGGTTTACTATGAGCTTCTGAAACCGAATGAAAGGATCACAGGCGAGGTCTATCGACGACAATTGATGCGTTTGAGCCGCGCACTGCGAGAAAAACGGCCACAATACTCCGGCAGGCACGACAAAGTTATTTTGCAACATGACAATGCTCGCCCACATGTTGCACCGCCGGTGAAAACATACTTAGAAACGCTCAAATGGGAAGTCCTACTCCACCCGCCGTATAGTCCAGACGTTGCTCCGTCTGATTACCATCTCTTCAGATCGATGACGCATGGCCTGGCTGACCAGCACTTCCATTCCTACGAGGAAGCCAAAAAATAGGTGGATGACTGGATAGAGGCCAAACCGGTCGAATTTTTTCGCAACGGGATTCGTATGTTGCCAGAAAGATGGGAAAAAGTTGTAGCTAGCGATGGCCAATACTTTCAATAATTCATTTGTAACCATTTTTTCACAATAAAGGCTCAAAATTTGAAAAAAAAAACGGGAAAGACTTATTCACATACCTGATATAAATTTCGGACCAAAAAATTTCTCATCTTTCGAGCCCAAGAACATATCGAGACAATTTTTGATCTCCACTACTAAACTGCAGCGTGTTGTCTTCAGAGCATTCTGAATTGATTGAAATAAGTGGTATTCAGATGGTACCAAGTCTGGACTGTAAGGCGGGTGAGCCAAAAGTTCCCATTCACTAATATCGTGATGAAAAATGACGGACTCGTGCCTGATCTTATATTCTGGCCGTCTTTCCTATATTACTCGCTTCAACAGAATACGTTGTATATATTTGTATATATTTCATGCAAATGAACTTATATTTATAAAAATGTCGTTTCATAGTTGAGAATGTCTTTACTATTATTATTGTTTAAAATTTTTTGTGATAGACCGGTAATAATATGCAACGCTAATGCTTGAAAATTGTCGTTCACAAAAGATGAGAAACAATGATTTAAATGAGTGCGAGCATCATAATATTCTCGGGCATACAGTTCAAGATAAACATCTATAAGAATCAACAAATATTATTACTGATTTGACTTTTATAAGGTGGGTAAACTATATGAAGAACTATTCTGTATACTTAGAGTTTAAGGTTAAAATTGAGACTACTGATACAATTGATGGTCGGAGGTTTAGATAGATTCTGGAAAATGCTGACAATCATTATCGCGACATTTATTCATAATTCAATGGGCTTTGGCTATTTTCTAGTTTTTCAGGAAGTTTTGATGTGATGACTGGAGAGTATCTTCATCCACGAAACAAATACCAGTGTTGAAGAATGGTATACAGTTTAAAAATAGTGTCTATGACGTTTATTTAACAATTTAATACAGACTGAGATTATCTATACCCGTACTCCGCCATGACATCTACAGGCTTGGTTGGTCAATAGAAGTTTGATAATACGCAATATGGTATTTATAGAAGGTTCACACGATACATAGGAGGAGAAGTTATCAAAGTTCAACTTCGCTTTTAATAGATCACTACATACTTTCATCAGATGGTTTTCAGCTCTGCTATTGGATTTGCGACTACACAACTTCGTATTTTATAGAAAAATCAGGTATTTATTGCAATAAAAAAGCGAAAAATATATTATGCAAAATATTGTCCATCGAGAGCTATGATATTTGCTCACATTTATCACAGACAATTTATGGATTCCATCCCAAACAAATTCTAATCTTATGAGGCCAGGAACGAATCCATCCAATTTGTTTGGTATTTTCAATCAATGAATATGTTCTATATCAACCGAAAAAAGTGGTAATCAGAATGGATGAGCTGTAGGTGAGTGAAACTGTTTTGCGCTGTGTTCCATCCGCTGTGTTCCACATAACTTTCGACAAACTAATGAACATGCCTTCAAGCTTCAAAAATTTAGATTATAATGAGTAGGAAGTGATATTGTTTTCATTCTCTTCTGGATTGGTTTCCTAAAAATTTCGGTGTCGTTAGCGAAGAGCTTTTCGTCAAGATATAGCAGACTTGGAAATGCGTTATCAAAGAAAAAATGGTCTTCAGCTATGCTACCTGACTATTGTTGGTCACTTCAGCGCGATGAGCCGTTATAAAAGGTAATCTGACCCAAGAATTTTCGAATTAAAGCAAAGTAAATTTTATCAAAATCAAGAAAATTAAATATGCTTTATAAAAGTCATACACTTCAAATTTGAACACTCCAGGACAAAAAATATTGATTTAAGGTTCTGAGGTTATAGCATTGTAAGTTAATCGGCTCAAGGGTTAAGACACAAGATTAGGGTACGAGGGTCTGGGGATATGCCATAAGCTTTGCACATGTCATATGTACATATCCGAAAAAGGAACTGTTTCGAAATGGTTAATATACTTGATTTCCAACAATGATATTTTGATAAAACAAAGGTATTTCAGATCTGAAAAATAAATTTTCAAGGGTAAGAGAAATTTTCTAACTTTCAGAAAAATTTTCCCGTTTTTAGAAATCAAAATTTTCAGTCTTACGCCCTTCTGAATCATCGAAAAGTTATAAACTACAACATAGAAGACTTATAGGCAGTCCACTCAAGTCTATAATCTTATGATCGTACGAGATCTTTTAATACAGTTTTTGACGCTTGTTAATGTATAATAGCTGGTGTTATGAAAAATGGATTTGAAGATAGATGTAAAGTTAGTAATGAGTAGGAAGTATTTAAGTTGCAGACCCAGTATATCTCTCATTGCAGTGCATCTATATTCTATCTCTCATGGTTTGTGATACGTACTAGATCTCGGATTTCCAAATGTGATAGAAGTTAAAATTTAGAAAACAACATCTGTAAAGGGTATATAACATGACAAAGTATTTCGAAAGGAATAATAAATGGTAGGGGGCATTTGCGTTTTGAGGGAAAATTGGGACAATCTCCACCGGACAACTCAATGCATCTTACCAGGTAAGGTCAAAGAGCCAAAGTCTAATCTTTTTAGGCAGAATAGGTAACCTCATCATAGATATGACGTACAGGGCGAATTCAGTGTCTTTCATACATTCTTCCTTCAAACTTTTTGTAGGAAAATTTATTTTTTATTACTTACAGTAAATAAGAGCAGTATGACCGGTAGTATGATTACATTTGTTTGTAAAAGGACTATTATACCAATAGAAATATTTATTTATAATATAATTTATAGGTGTATCTGATCTTTATTACGTAACATTTTTCTCTTTCATAAAAAATTATTCATTTTGATTGCGATTTGTACAATGGGAACAAATTTTTGTGATAACGGTTTTCATAACAAATATGTATGCCTTTGTCATCATATTTTGGAAAATGTAATACTAATATATTAATAAATATTTTTTTCTCATTCTAACCTACAAATCGCACCTTCACCGCTTGATTCCGGTTCTCATGAGGAAAACTATAGTCCTTACCTAGTACGAAAAGACTTTTTTACGAACCTCGTTACAACACTCGGCTTCGCCTCGGACCGCAAACCTCTGGAGGCGCAAAATACGATTTTCTGCAGCTGTCTAAAGGGAAAAAAATACTACTTTTCCTCCCTAGGGAGAAAAAGTGTTTATGGCCGCTTCCCGACCAATCAGAAAGCAGAATTTCACTTTTCCTCCCACGGGAGGAAAAGCGAATGAACGGACCGTATAGTCCGGTAGGTTTTTCAGTTTTCCGTGCCTGCGTAACATCTGGCATTTACGATGTTTAGACTTACGAGTATATATGCCAGTCGACCGAGGGCTCAATTTTTTTTCCCACTTTCAGTTAGGTATTCAAGATTTTAAAATAAAATAAGATTTATATTCTATCTGAAATTTATTAAAAAAATTCTTATGTTTTTTTAATATTAAAAATTATCTATATCTTTTTTTAATTAGTTTTAATTTTAAATTCTATTTATTATGCTATTAAATTTTTTAAATTTTAATTTGAGTGTAGATTATTAACAAACTTATAATCTTCAATTGATTAGTCTTATTTATTTATAGAAAAACGGGGCTCCGCCCCCAACCCCCGGCGGGGGTTTCACCCCCTGTACCCCTCCACCCAACCCTACATCTCTTCTTAACATACTTTATCAATTTCCAAATAAGAAGAAATTATTTAATTTTATTTTATTGAATTCTAATAAATTGCAGGTATAACCTTAAGAGAAAACCGACAATATTTTTTTTTTTTTCAAACCCAACGAATTACATTTTATGTTAGGGAAACTTGTTTCAGAGCGAGTATCATTTGGACCTTTAGATTTTATACCTGTTCGCTCTATCTAAGCATGACTAACACATGATGGGGGGGGGGGTTTGACATTCTTTAATGCTGTGAGTTTGCCGTTCAATTTTTTGTGCATTTCTTTGAGAAAGAAAAAGCGCCCTCAGATGGGAAAATAATGTGACACACGAGAGCAAAAGCGTTTTTGGACTTTAGTAATTTGACGCCATCGCTTCGCTCGGGCGGTAAACATACCCTTGTCGTAAAACGCCTATTTTACTCCCTTGTATCACAATATACTATTATCGATCTTACAGTCTTTATAATATAATATAAATTGTAGTTTGGTTCCTCAGGATGAACCGTAGTGGTTCAAAACGTTGGACACCGTAGGAGAAAGTAAGGTGATGGGGGCAGTCAGGTTGTTCTTCACCAACATAGAATATAGTTTATTATTTTTATTATTTTTATTTTATTATTATTTTATTTTATTATTTTCATTTTTAGTCTAAGTTATTTTTAGTAATAAGTTTTCAGATTCTTCGCGAATGCTATATATAAACAAAGACAGTCTGACTGTCATTATTTTAGTTCATATATTAGAGTAAAAAGACTGTATGACCAATAAAAATATTAATTAATTTAATTCAAAACAGTCGTCATAAGTACAATTTTTAATTTTAATACTGATATAATTTAATTAAAAACTTTGATTTAAATAATTTGTATAGCTATGAAACAACTATTGCAAATATCATCTTTGTCATTATTTGATTTATTTTTATATATTAATAATTTTTAAAATGTTTTGATTTATATAAAACAAAAAGAATTACAGGGAAAAATAATAATAACTATTTAATTGTAAATTAAAAGTTATTATTCATTATTAAAATTGTAAATAAATTCAAAATCTATTACCTTAAAAATTATTTAAAAAATTATAAATTATATTAAAAATTTATAAATTATAAATATTTATAAATTTATAAATTATATTAAAAATTTATAATTTTATAAATTTATAAATTAAAAATTACTACATAGCAAAGCGATGAAAGTACAGGTCCTTTTTCACTTCAAATTAAAATTATAGAGTTGTATAATAGTATGCAAAAAAAAATTTAGTGCTAATTTCATCTTAAATGCTATATATTACGCTATGCATAATGGAGCTTTCTCGAAAAATAATTAATTTATAACTTATGAAAAGCTTGTTTAATAGCAATTGACTGCAGACAATAAAAACAGTATTATGCTAATATTGTGTTGAAAATCTATTAAATATATATATTAAATGCGGTTTATATTAAAAAATATTATATTGGCATGTAAGGGCGGTTGAATACGATATCCCGTTGCCTCAGGACGATTTCTATTGGGAGTTTTGTGTTCGAATGATAGAATACGATGTCCAGGTGTCTGCGGACGTTTTCTATGGAGAGTATTGTATTTGGTTGGTAGAAAATGACGTCCAGGTATGTATGAATGACTTCTACGGGAAGATTCGGATTGGGACGGTAGAATAGGATGTCCAGGTGATTCCGAACGACTTCTACGGGGAGTATTGTGTTTAGTCGTTAGGGAGCGATGTCTACCTTTCTCGGGACGACTTTTACTAGGACTATCGTGTTTAGTTGGTAGGAACCGATGTTCAGGTATGTCTGGACGACTTTTACGGGGAGTTTGGTATTCGGACAGTAAAATGCGATGTACAGGTATATCAGGATAACTTCTACGGGGAGATTTGTGTCTAGTTGGTGGGAAACTATGTCCAGGTATGTCGGGACGAGTTCTATAAAGAAATTCGTATTCTATCTTTCAAACACGCACACTCACAGTAGAAGTCGTCCCTAGATACCTGGACATCGTATTAGACCTCCCCAACACAATTCTCTATCATCCGAACATGAAACGCTTCGTAAAGGTCGTCTCGAGGCACGTATTTAATATGTATATATTGTATAAAATGGTCGGAAAAATATCAGCCTTTTAAAGTGGATTCTGCTTTGAATCAGCTTTTTATACAGAAGCGACTATAGGTCAATTACGGTCAATTATTTATAGTATTATAGATTTATATATATAGAGTACTTTTTACTTAGATATTAATGAACTGTTTAAGAAATCGGTTAAATTATTATCTCGGGCAAAGCCGAGAGGGGAGGATGCTAGTATATATTCCATACGGCTTCTACGGGCAATTATTGTAGTTTTGTGTACGAGCGGTAGAATACGATATCTCGGTACCTGAGGGCAATTTCTACGGGGAATTTCGTGTTTAGTCGATAGGAAAGGATGTCCAGGAATGTCGGAATGACTTTTTAGGGGAGGATTCTGTTTAGTCGCTGGCAAACGATGTCCAGATGTTTCGGAATGATTTCTACGGGAAGTTTCGTACACTACATCTGGACGTCGTATTCTATCTCCCCAAGACGAATCTCTGTATAACAGTTGTCGCGAGGTATACTCTATCATCCAAACATGATACTATCCGTAGAAGTCGTCTCGAGACACTTGAATATTTTTTTTCTATCGACCGAACTCGAAAGTACAATTTTCTCCGTAGAAGCCGTATGTAATATGCATATATATTGTATAAAATGATCTGCAAAATATCAACTTTTTGGAGTGAAGAAGAGAGAAGAAATCGGTTAAATTATTATCTCGGGCGAAGCCGAGACAGAGTTGCTAGTACATATATATATATATATATATATATATATATATATATATATATATATATATATATATATGGCCTATATATGAACTATGTATATATTCTAGTATATATGTTTTGTAAACAAAATTTACTCGCCTTTAATTTTCCACGATTATCATATATCAATTTCAATAAAAATTGTCGAAGGACATTGTCAGGACCACATATAAATACCAGTCCGACAATGTTAAATTACATTGCCGATTTTGATTTCAAATCATACGAATCTCTGTTAAGACAAGACTTAATTTCGAACTTAGCTTTTCTTCTCTCTATTTTTCGGATTTCTTTTGTTATCTCAATCTTTCGTACTTTCTTTCATTTTCTCAAATTTTTGGACTTAGTTATTTCATGATTTAGTTTGAATCGATTGTGAATATTTAGAGTTTAGTAATTGTATTGCGTGTTTTAGAACTTATTATATAGAGTTTATTTAATAATTATTGAACATAATTTTAGTTTAAATTTAGCCTAGCCCTTTTATACTTTTAAGTGAGTAATAATAAAAAGCTTTGGCCACTCGTACTGTACTGTAATTTAGAAGTAATAAAATAAGTTTATTATTAACAAAGATTTAAATATAATAGTTAAATCGACAACTATAATATTTTCCTTTTCCACTCCATAAATAATGGGGCGAGCCAGGAGAACCAATTGTGTTATCGGTTTTAAAGTCTTTATATAATAATCTACTATACTAAAATGTGGACAGTCAGGCTGCATTAAAATAATATTCATGTCAGATTGTGTTCAGTCTTTGAAGAGAAGCCGAAGCGAACTTAAAACATTGGACCAGGCGGAAGCTGTAACAGTAAATTTACTGGGTAAGTTTGGGTGGGGTGTTATATTAAATTTATCAGAGGTTTTCGAATTACTTAATCGGTCGAAGCGAATTGAGCGGTGGAATTGTGCTTACGTATAATCCTGAACAAGTAAGGCACCTTATTTTCTTTGTGTCCAGATTTGTTTATCTTTTTTTACAGAGCTTTTATTCTACGCGTATCACATAAGTTGTCGATACACGTTACATCCCTGGCTATTGGTTAATCTATATAATAATTCTAGCAGACCGAAAATACGGGAAAATTTGTTAGTTTTTCGCCGTAGCAAATGGGCGCAAAAAAATTCAGGTGCCGCTCACCTCTATAATAGAAAATTTAAAGCGGGACGTTACACTTCCACTAAAACAATTATATTTTTTATCACAAAATATAAAAAATAATATTATAAATTATATAGATTATTTGTAATTTGTAAAACCCAAAAATTCGTTAAAAATTAAAATCTTTTTGATTCCAGGACATCTATTTGTAGGAGTAATTCATGCATGAAAATAATAAATATGAAAGGAGATATTTAGAGCAAGTTAATTATTTTATTGATCTTGCAACTAAAATAAAATAAAGAAGGCCGTATTGTTTTTATATGAATTAATTATTTGTAATATTAGCTTCAAACGTTAGAATTTTTAGTTCTTATTAAAAATAGAATTTTAAAAATCACAAATAATATACGTAATTAAATTAATATTATGTTTTATTTATTTTTGATACATTTGAAGAAAATAATAGAATTTTTTAGTAGCACTATGTCCTATATAAGGTAAAGAAAGAATATATCTGAGGAAATGTTAATTTTTTATTAGAACGCGCATTAACTCAAAATTGTAAATTATAATTGCTTTGCATTGAGGAGGCGTATAATAGAATAACGGCACAGATGTTCTATTTATGTACATTAGAAAAGATCCTGTGAATTACAACTAAATTCATAATCCAAACGTATGACTTTCTCCTTGTTAGTGATATATCAATTATTCATGCTTGAGACAGATGTCTGTAAACATTTAGCTCTTTGTATATAAACTATAAAAGTTCATTTATATAATATAAAATGGTATCATCTATTCTTCCATTAACACGTCACCAATGAAGATCACCCACTAAATCTAATTTATAGGCAAAAATGTTGATATACTTATTCTAGGTGGTTCAGTATAGACTAAATTTTATAGTAAATATTAACGAAAATCTGCAAGCATGCATTATTATTATTATTATTATTATTATTATTATTTTATATTCCCCTCCATATATATATATATATATATATATATATATATATATATATATATATATATATAGAGAGAGAGAGAGAGAGAGAGAGAGAGAGAGAGAGAGAGAGAACCTCGACAGGAACTCTTATCTATTTTGCTAATTATTATTATGAGAAATTAAATCCGAAGAGTTTGTTTACAAAAGTACTTCATATATATATATATATATATATATATATATATATATATATATATATATATATGTATATATATTCATAGAGCTACTTATAGATTATATATATAATATAGATTATCTCTACATGCTCCTCACATAGTAGTATTTATACTACTGTACCATCAGGAAGTACTAGAGAATATTCCCTCTAGTACTCCCTGATGCTTTATACTTTTGCAATTCAGGACCCCAGAAGTGAGGTTCTCATCAGCAGCACAATATTATATAAAGTCATATCAGTCATCACTGTTAATTTCAACCTTAGGTTCTCATCTCAAGTAATACTTAATTGTGCGTTTTATAGTTGGATTAGCACTTCTTAATTTGCAACTGAATTCTAAAACCATTTAAAAAATATATGTGTAATTCAAATATATAAACGTGGGTACGCAAGAAGTGAGAGCATTTATGCATAACTGTGTGCGCACATATATATATATCTGCGAATTGAAACGTGATAATAAGCCTCTATTACCCTCATGCTCTGTATAATCCACGCTCTGTTCTGTTCCTCTGTTGTGTGCGTTCTGTATAAGAGTGTGTTTATTAGGTCTGCATGTGTGTATAGTGCTCAATGCTCATACAGTACTGTATTTCAGCCATCTTGCACGTTGCACTGTTGTATTCTTCTTTTTTTCTGTGGGAGTGAGTGAATAAGTGAAACAAACTGAGTAAGGGAGAAAGAGAGGGAGAGAGAGAGAGAGAGAGAGAGAGAGAGAGAGAGAGAGAGAGAGAGAGAGAGAGAGAGAGAGAGAGAGACAGACGTTAAGACGAGCTCCCGCCTCCCGCAGGAACTGCACGCTCGTTGTCGCCCCCGCGCACGAACGAGGTCGTGTGTGGCGTGGCGTTTGTGCAAGTTTTAGAAAAAGCCAAATCGTCATTTGTAGCAAAAAAGAGGCGAGCTTTTAGCACGCATATTCGGAAATACGGAGTTGACTGCGAAAAGAAGGCCTTCTTCATGCGGCGGCTTCAAATCGCTTCATCCTCATTCTCCTCGTCGCCATCGTCACCGTCACCGTCATCATTAATTCACGAGTTTGCTTAAATCTATTCCAATTCACGCATACAGTTGTACATCAGGTAATGTGAACTTGTGAACCCGCAGGGGCTGAGATTAGTGAAAATAAGATAAGGAGGTAGAGCTGCAAAGTAATTTATGTGGCACCAAAGGGACCGAATCGATCGTCCTCGAGAAAGATAGTAAATACTAGAGGGAGGGATAGAAAGAGAGAAAGAGAGAAAGAGAGAGAGAGAGAGAGAGAGAGAGAGAGAGAGAGAGAGAGAGAGAGAGAGGGGAGGGGAAATATTAGAGTAGAACTTGAGAGAGAGAAGAACTTTTCGGAAAGAAAGAGAAATATAAAAAAAGAAAGACAGAGATTGGTAATGCAGAAGTAATTCCTCCAGGAACACCTCGATAAAATATTTTATACTGTGTTTCCATAATTTAACGTGTACAGCTGATGCAATTTATGTATTGCAATTCAAATCAAAAATCTGGAAAAGCTTTCTAAAGATAGCTTAATATATTTATATTAAAACTCGTACACTGTATATACTATAGATAGAACATATAAATTCGTTAATTTTATATCATAAATTTTAAAGATTTTGTATATTTAAATGTTT
The DNA here is from genome assembly GCA_018907035.1 of Sycobia sp. Sy_11. Lineage (NCBI taxonomy): Eukaryota > Metazoa > Arthropoda > Insecta > Hymenoptera > Epichrysomallidae > Sycobia > Sycobia sp. Sy_11. Next base: position 36,206 of record JACCIC010000169.1, on the reverse strand, counting down.
ATGATGTTTTGATTTTTGCTAAATTCTTAGATATGAGGGTGTGTTCTTTTGAAAAACTGTTCAAGCTTCTGCTATTGCTACTTTGCCAGACAGATAAAATAGTCCTAAAGTATTTTTAGGCTGTCAGAGTTCCACCTCAGATATGGATATTTTTTGTAATCTAACAAATGTATAATACTTGACAATTTTTAAAAAGCATTGAAAACAGTTAATTAAAAGTATTAAATATAAAGTAGTGGAAAGAATAAGTAAATTTTGGCAAAAATTGTGAGACTTATTGTTTGTATAAAAATACCATTTATTTTGGTATTTTTACAGTTATTTATATTTAAATGTAATCAGACAACTTCTTAATAAATTAAAATAAAATATTAAATAGATAAATCTTTGATTACAAATTTTACAAATAGGTCAGGTTTAAGATAAAAATTTTATCTTTATAATTGTATCATTTATCTGTACTCTTTTATCAGAAATAATCTAAATAATATTAGAAAATACATGTTAAAATTATTGATAAAGTGGTTGTTATGTTTATATTAAATTTTGTTAAATTTAGAATATCATGCATCTGTATTATTTACATAAATAATTATTGTTTAAATAAGTTTATATACTATTTTATAATAAAGTTTTCAAATCTGTAATCTGAAGATAAATTAATTATTTTCAAAGTTTATTTATTTTAGAATAATTGAAGTATACCATGTTTTATGTAAATAGTAAAATTATTGACTTAAACTTTTAGATTGAAAAATGGCAACAGACACACCACGTGAGCGAGAGATCGCAGCTGAAGACAGCATCAAAGTTGTTTGTCGTTTTCGACCACTAAATGACTCTGAAGAGAAAGCTGGATCGAAATTTATTGTGAAATTTCCATCTGGGGGTGATGAAAACTGTATATCACTTGGTGTATGTATATTAAAAATTAATTTTATAATTATATAATATTTGAAATTAAATTACTAATTATTTATTAGTTAATGCTAAGGTAAAAACTATTTGTATTAGTCTTTGCCAATTTTATTGTTTTTACTTACTTTAAAAAAAAATTATACCATTCCGTAAACTATTCTATAAAAATTAAAATACATTTGCATTTTTTAATTTAAAACTATGGATGAAATGTGTAGTTTAACTATTTAATTGCTATAATAGTGCCTAGAATAATTTGATAATGAGTTGTCATATTTTTATAAATACTTTAATTGATTTTAATTGTTTAACTGTTTAATTATAGGGAAAAGTTTATCTCTTTGATAAAGTATTCAAACCAAATGCTACACAAGATAAAGTTTACAATGAAGCTGCAAAATCAATTGTTAGTGATGTTCTTGCTGGTTACAATGGAACTATATTTGCCTATGGTCAAACGTCTTCAGGTGATTTTTATTATCATACTTAAAAATTAATAATTTAATCATAAACTCATAAATATAACTTAATAAACTTATGAGAAAGCAAGTAAAGAAAAAAATAATATGTATCAGTTAAAGTATAGAAAATTATTCCAATATATATAATCTTTTTTCCAGTAAACAAATATTCTGTTACATATTTAATATTTTAATAAAGAATAAAATTTTATTTCATAATGTTTAGGTAAAACTCACACTATGGAGGGAGTCATTGGTGACCTAAACAAACAGGGTATCATACCTCGAATTGTTAGTGACATTTTTAATCACATTTATGGAATGGAAGAAAACTTAGAGTTTCACATTAAAGTATCATATTTTGAAATTTATATGGACAAAATACGTGATTTACTTGATGGTATATCTATTATAATTTAATTACTATAAGTAAAATAAACATCGTATGATATTATAATGTATTTTATTTTTAGTTTCGAAAGTAAATCTCAGTGTTCATGAAGATAAGAATCGCGTGCCTTTCGTTAAAGGCGCCACAGAACGGTTTGTATCCAGTCCAGAAGAGGTGCTTGAAGTTATTGAAGAAGGAAAATCTAATCGTCATATAGCTGTTACAAATATGAATGAGCACAGTTCCCGTTCACACTCTATTTTTCTTATTAATGTTAAACAAGAAAACTTGGAGAATCAGAAAAAGTTATCGGGCAAATTATATCTTGTTGATCTAGCAGGTTCTGAAAAAGTATCCAAGACAGGGGCAGAAGGCACAGTTCTTGATGAAGCCAAAAATATTAACAAATCGCTGTCAGCTCTTGGAAACGTTATCTCTGCTTTAGCTGATGGAAATAAAACGCATATACCATACCGAGATTCCAAACTGACACGTATTTTGCAGGAATCTTTGGGTGGCAATGCAAGAACTACAATTATAATTTGTTGTTCACCAGCTAGTTTCAATGAGTCTGAGACTAAATCTACTTTGGATTTTGGTAAATAAATTGTAATGAAATAAAGTTTAATTTAATTTTTTTTTTGTATATTATTTATATAAAAAAAATTACTAAATTTATTTTTTGGTATTATAGCCATAAAATTTATTGTTACAAACTGTTTTGCAGCTATAAAAATAAATTTTACATCACTCCAACTGTAAAATTACAACTTCAGGATGATTTATCAACTATTGTAAAATAAAATATAGTTCAACACTAGTGTGTAAATTAATTATTTCCCTCGTGAGTTTACCTCTCACATCACTGGAGCAAAAAATGTGTCACGAGGTAGATAATTAACTTCTATACCAGTGATGAAATATGCTATTACTGATTATATATGGAAAAAAATGGAAAAATAAAGAAAAACAGCTCCTAAAAATTAATTTGTCTATTTAACCAAAAAATAATATTTGAGACATGACAGAGTTGATGGGTCTTGTGTGAATCAGGTCACCAGCCTAATGCAACTGGTGAATTACATTCATCACGATCTGTAGAATTAATATTTATGGTCTCATAATGACAACATTTATTGGTTAACTACGATGAATTTTTTTTTTTAATAAGTAAATGAATCTTTTTTAGCTATTATTTATTTAAAACATAACTATTATCTTCTTATTATTGTGACAGTAGATTTTTAATCTTAATTATTTTAAATAGGTAAACGTGCAAAGACTATCAAGAATGTTGTTTGTGTTAATGAAGAACTTACAGCTGAAGAATGGAAACGAAGATATGAGCGCGAAAAAGAAAAGGCCGCTAGACTTCGAGGAAAGGTAGAAAAACTCGAGTCAGAACTTTCACGTTGGCGTCAGGGTGAGACTGTTAAACCTGAAGAGCAAGTTAGTTTACAAGATGGTCCAGATGTGACGACACCTGTTGCACCTGTAGTTGAAGGTAATTAAAATGTTTATGAAGTAATTCTTAATTGCTTCTTGTATGCTGCATTTAGTTTTATAGACTATTTATTTAAAATTAGCATGTTAAAATATTAGAGTTAAAAATAAATAACTGTAATTTTGATCTAATTAAAATTTTTATAGTTAAATTAGACGATGGACCCATTCCAGCAACGCCTGGTGGTGGTTTGATGGCTGGATCATTATCAAATGAGGAACGACAGAAACTTGAAGAGGAACGTGAACGCTTATACCAACAGTTAGATGATAAAGATGAAGAAATTAATCAGCAATCACAGTTTGTAGAGAAGCTGAAGGAACAAATGGAAGAGCAGGAAGAGTTGATAGCTAGTGCAAGACGAGACTATGAACAACTACAACAAGAGATGAATAGGATTCAACAAGAAAATGAATGTGCTAAGGAGGAAGTGAAAGAGGTGCTTCAAGCACTTGAAGAGCTTGCTGTTAATTATGATCAGAAATCACAAGAGGTGAGAGGTTACTTCTTTTTGTTTTTTCTGTTTTCTAAAATATTTAGATTAGATGAAAGCAGTAAGATTCAATTCTTTAAACTATTTTAAAATATTTGCAAATTAATTTAATATACCATAATGTATAGTATATAATAATGTACATGTACATAAGTACATGTACGAGTTCTCTTTGGACGATTTTTTCCACATAATTGAGTATGTTATGAATATAGAAAGTACAAATATTGAACTAAAAATCACGACTTCGAACAATATAAATAAGTAATTTATTGACTTATGCAATAAAGAAAAAATTCAATTGAAGGGATTAAAAATTCTATATGAAACAACTTTATTTAATACTCGAATATTCAACATATAAAAACAGTTTTTGATTTCCACTGTAATTGCTATTCACTTGATTCAACAATGTCGATCATTTTTACCAATTCTTGTGAAGAATTTTTTAAAGAATTTTTTCCTACTTCTTTGACAAATACTTTTGTACTTATATATCTAAATGACATCCAATTAACGTGAGAGTTCAGGCGAATTAGTATTTTATATCTAACGTCCAATAAATTCAAAAGCAGTTTGATTTCAAACAAATTTACACATATCTAAAAGATAAGAAGTTATTTGACTCATTTCATTTGGACTTTGGAAAAAAAATTAAAAAACCATCCATAACAACCAATGTTTATAACTTTTTTTACATTGTTTTGAAGCGTTAAATAATAGTAGATTGTAATACAAGGAAACAACAGTTGCTTTTCTTTCAAGTGTAATGAGAGCATTAATTTGGACAAGAGGGAAAACAAACGCATCATACAATTCTTACTTCCTGAATATTAGAAAAAAAACTTATAAACTATCTACAACTCGAGAAAGTTACAATTAATAATATTCCATTAATTTCAAGGTGGAGGTAAAGAACAAAGAACATGAGGTACTGACGGAGGAGTTGCTAGCGAAGCAAACTTCTCTCAATACAACTACTTCAGAGTTACAACAATTGCGCGATATGTCAACTCATCAACGTAAACGCATAGCGGAAATGCTTACGAACCTCCTAAAGGACCTCGGTGAGATAGGTGTAGCCATTGGTGGCGATGAAAACTTGAAGGTGCTACCAGACAGCAATGGCAAACTTGAGGAAGAATTTACTGTGGCGAGATTGTACATTAGTAAAATGAAGTCTGAGGTTAAAAATCTCGTGCAAAGATGTCAAGGACTGGAAACATCTCAAATGGATTGTAATAAAAAGGTATTACGAAATTATTTATATTTAGTTTTTATTAATTTGTTTTAATTATTCTGTTAAATTTGTATTGTAATGTGAAGTATAATTTTTAATTATTTTACTATTTTATTCCATATAAAAGACTACAAAAAATATTTACTTCTTTTTTTGTTTATTATTTTCAGATATCTGAATATGAGAAGGAGTTAGGGGAGTGTCGCTTATTAATTTCTCAACACGAGGCTCGCATGCAAACTCTACAAGAGGCGATGAAGGAGGCGGAGGCCCGCAAACGTGCCTTAGAAGAAAATGTAGACGCAATGCGCGAGGAGTGCGCTAAGCTTAAAGCCGCTGAGCAGGTACAGGCAGTTAGTAACAAGGAAAAAGCCGAAGAGAAAGAGGCGGCGACGAAGATGAGAGTTGCTCTTGAAGAGCAAATGGACCAATTAAGAGATGCGCATCAAAAACAGGTAATATTAAATGTTACATTTTTATAAACAAAACTAATTCAGTGTATTATAATTAGATTTACTGTGTAAGAATAAAAATTCTATTATTAGTCTAAAAGTTCTTTAAAATGTACAATTAACAAGTAAAGTAATGCATTGAAAGAATAATACTGCTCAAAAATATTTAACATAATTAATAATTTATTTATTTCTAGATTTGCTTATTTTTATTTATTTATTTTTAAATTTATTTCTTTTGACTTTCTTTTTTTCATATATAATTGAATTAAATAATATATATTTTAATGCCTTCACATCATTGAATATACTACTTAATAGAATAAAATACTTACTCTTATTACAGCTTATAATTTAGCATTAATTTTTTTAATTTATGCAGGTTTATAATTCTTACATATGACATTAATCTATAAAAAGATTTAAATGATTGAATATATACATTAATTAAACTTATTTCAGGTTGGAACACTACGAGACGAAATTTCTGAGAAACAAGAGATGATTAGTGAATTAAAGGATTTAAACCAGAAGTTTACTTTAGCACATCAGCAAATGCAAGCAGATTATGAACGATTAAAACAGGAAGAAGCAGATAAATCCGTCAAATTACAAGAACTGATATTAATGAATGAACGTCGAGAGCAAGTCAGTATAAAATTTAGCTAGACCTGTTATGATAAAGTATTTTAAATTTAATGAATAGATAGCATATTATATTTTTGGTTTATTCAATTTGTATAAATGATATGAATTTTCTTTAAAAATTGACTTTATATGAAGTTAAATTTATTTATATTTTTTTATTTACATAAAATTTGATGCATTATAGGCAAGGAAAGATCTCAAAGGACTAGAGGATACTGTTTCAAAAGAGTTGCAAACATTACATAATTTGCGTAAACTTTTTGTCCAAGATCTTCAAGCTAGAATTAAGAAATCAAATATTGCTGAAGATAATGAAGATGATGGTGGTTCTCTAGCTCAACGACAGAAGATTTCATTTTTGGAAAATAATCTTGATCAATTAACTAAGGTATTTGTTACAAATAATATTTATATAACAATTAAGTTTTCTACTGTTCGAGCAGGCTTGAATTGTACAAGCTACTCGAGCTACAACTACTGCAGCTATTGAAGTTGTTTATAATTATTTTTTTTAATGACAATTATTAAAATTGTAACATTAAATAACAGAGAGGCTCATCGCTTTTTTAAACCTATGAAGAAAAAATACTCTGTTTTTAATTTAAACATTAAATTATTGAAAATTGTAGTTAACCATGTCCTTTATTTATGTTTCTTCATTGCTGAAAATTTTCATCCTGATTTACCAAATGCTGCACAAATTGCCATACTGTTAGACAAATTTGGTTGAAACTTTGTAATAAAGAATGAGTAGAAGTCAATTAAAGGTATGATTAACTATGCTTTGCAATAGTTTCGTATTTACATAAAATATTTTTTTACACAGTGTACTTTTTGTTCAAATAGTATTAAAAAACAGACAACATCCCATTAAGTTATAATTATATTCGATTAGAGTAATTAGAGCTGGTTGAGCCTGTTCAAGCATGTAAGTTCTCTACTTTAACTTCATTAGATGAAGAGTCGTTCATTTAAGAAATAAATTGCGCATTTTTACTACTTGAACAGATTTTATAAGAAGTTCTACGATTATCTAATTATTAAACAAATTTAACAATAATCATAAATATATATATGTTTCTATTAATAGGTGCATAAGCAATTGGTGCGAGATAATGCTGATCTGCGTTGCGAGTTGCCCAAATTGGAGAAGAGGCTACGTGCAACAATGGAACGCGTAAAAGCTTTGGAAACAGCCTTGCGTGATGCAAAGGAGGGTGCAATGCGTGACCGCAAACGATATCAATACGAGGTCGACAGAATCAAGGAGGCTGTGCGACAAAAAAATCTAGCTCGTCGTGGGCCAAGTGCTCAGATAGCTAAACCAATTAGGGCAGGTCAACACCATGTGGGTGGAGTCAATGCAATTAGAACTGGAAATCGAGGTGAGTAATTAATTAACTAATCAACTATTTTTCATTATATCCTGTCCGAAAGTTCGTAAAAACTGATAAAAAATGTTTTTTTTTATGCATTATTTTCATGCCATTCATACACAGAAATGTGCATGAAAATTAGATATGTGTTTTGCTGTTAACGACTTTAATGACTGATTCAAAACGTTATATTTATCTTACCCTGTGTTTATTCCTTATGTGTTATAATTCCTGTTTGAAAAAAATCCATTACCTTTTTTTTCTATTATATAACATCGCTCTATTTATGGTTTCAAATAGTGGTGCTAATGAGTGATGGAGGACTACTGTGTGTTGGTAAATGAAGCACACGTAAATTTTTTCAGCGGTGCTTGTTTCAATCGGCTGATATCAGCATTAGAACTCGGATCACCGAATTACTAGTCCGCTCTAGCAATCGTACTACTGTAGGCCTCCTTTACCTATTAATGAAACTGTTGATTGCATCCAATTTTTGAGTATGAATGAAATACAATTTGATGTAATGATTTTTTTTAAACTTAAGTATACAATTATTGAGAGTAGAAATTACGAACTTTCGGTCGTATGATTAAAAATAGCACATAAAATACACACCTCGGTTCTAAAATAGATATATTATATTCATGTGCTTCCCGTTCAAGATGAAGGCGAAGAATATATCAGTCCTTTTTTTCTGACTTAGGCGCGTAATATACTACAGTTAACAAAATTTTGTTATTTAAAATCTATTTTATAAAAGATACTAGATTGCATAACTAATAAAAGTTAGAATAGTTATTATTGCATAACATTATTAATTTATAACTGTAATCTTTTAATAACAATATAGTTTGTTTCAATATATAGATTTTATTCATTTTTTAGAAATAAAATAAATGAAAATTATATTTATTTTTTATATTTTTAATACAAAGAAATATGTTTCTTTGAAAAAAAATTAACTATGTTTTTACAGGTTCGTTGAAATACTAGTTTATTGATCAGATTTTTTTCTTATGCATTTTTTTTGTTGTTTTTTTTGTTTGATTCCATGTACTTTTCTGCCCTTGAGTTAGACGTGGATATCCATTCACGCTCATGAGCGTGTACGAATGCCGAATCATAAACAATGCCAAAACGAAATTCTCTTCACTTTTTTACAGAAAACGAGCGCTAGAGTGCTTTTACAATGGTCAATAAGAAAATAATTCCAGAGACGAACACTGCTACAGAAATCACGAAGTTTAAATGGAAGAACTAATTTACACATGCCCATTATAAATATCGATGATGATTATTATTATCATTATTATTCTCATATTCATCATAGTTATTGATTATTCATGATAATTAGTAATATTATTATTAATTATTCATTATGATGATTATTAATATGATTTTCATTGCAATTCACTATATATGTTAAGATCACATCACAACGAGCACCATTGGTTACGTTAATAATATTAGTTGTTTAAAGAGTATCGCGCTATATTTCTGTGCGAGATTTGGAAATAAGCGCGGTTATTTGGGAGGCCTGGATGTTACGCGGTTTGCGTCTATATAACGCAGAGAGCGAATGAACTACTATTGTATGTCCTATCAATTTGTACATAGTTCGTTTTTTTGATAAATTATTATTCTTTATTATTATTTAATTTAAGTATGGAGGCGGAAGATAAAAAATAATGGATATCAAGCAAAATGCACGAAATAAAACAGAACTAATTAATGGTATTTGTATCTAAACTTACTTCATTGTAAATGGAAAAAGTTAATAGAAAATTCATCTGAGAAAATATATTTCCAGAATTTTAAGTTGCATTTGCATCAAAGCTTTTATTCATAGTCATTAATAATTTTCGATCACTTTGTACGTAATATAAATAAATATATATATATATATAAATTTCGTATGCAAGCATATTATTCATTTGAAAAAAAGTTAATAAATAAATACCTTTGTGCTTGTAAAGAGTGAAGTGATTGAGGTTATATTTTAATATAAATAATGGATATAAAATATATCTTGGTAATAGAAAATTAAAAAATAAATTTTTTCTTTACTCCTCTTTACGAAGTCAACCATAGTATGAAACAATAAATACATCGTTTGTATTAATAGTTGGAGGGTTCACTTGATGTTTTGTCAAGTTTGGTAAATTCATCCATTATCTACTTTTGAAACGAAAATGAAACCTTTCTATGTGGGTGCTTTACGTTTGACTATGGAAGATGTAGTTAACACATTTATTAAACAGTCAAAATCATGAAAATCAGTCGCTTTCGTCCATGAAGTTTCAAGCGCAACATTGTAATTTTTATAAATTAATGAGCGTTCATTCGCTTCAGTTCCTACATGATTTATTTGCGCAATCGTTTGATATTAAAAAGCGAAATATTTAAAAACAAAACCATTTTAATATTTATCCATTTCTTTGCGATAGAAATTTTTAATAAAACATTAGTTGTAATGATGCCGATTATTTTTTATGCTAAGTAATAAAAAACACGCATTGAATGTTTTTCATGCACTACTATAATGTGTCTTTGCAACAATTAATTAAATCAAGTTTTATCATTAAATTTATGACTTTAAGATATACATGAAAACCTAGCAAGTATAATATATACTTTTATATAAAATGATTTATTAATTTTATATAATTATCAATGACATAGTATATAAGAATAAAATAATTACATTTTTCAGGTTTACATCCTTAAGTAAAATTATTGAATATTCAGATTTAATTTTTTGTGAATCAGTTTATGTCGTCGTTCCCTTCTCTTTTTCAGATCTATAGCTTGCGTCGGTAACAATGATTATTACTTACTATAATGAAAGCCAAGTACTTGAACGATAGAAGTTATGTTTAGAATTTCAGAGGGAAAAGATGTATAATGGGAGTCTCTTGGTATTTCATTGTACTATAAAATTTTAAAACTAATTACATGTTTTTACTTTGTGTTTGTTTTAATATTTTAATATGTGAGTTCAAAGAAATGATGTTAATTCATTTAAAATTTATAAATTTGATTTTTTGCTTCTGCTGCATAAATACTTATTGAAGTTAAATTATTCACTGATATTCACTGATTACAACTAAATACGTCGTCTATTTTTTTACGAAACTACATATTCGATATATACATTTTTTTATAAATTCAAATTTTTATAAGTATGAAATAAATGTTATATTGTTTTGTATATAATATTTATAGAAGTTATCCCAAAATTCTTTTCCCTCAGTGTATAAAAGATAAAACAAGTTTACCGCACTAGTTTTAAGGAAACTCCATTTTCTTTTTTCCACACATAATAAAATGGTGTCGTTTTTATTATATTGTCCAGCATCATCTTCAGCTCTCTTGAGCTTTATTTTTTTCATTCAATATTATTGGGTAGTCTTTAATTTATTAGCACGATATTAATAATATATCATAAAAAAGATATATATAAACTCAATTCTTTATTTTTACGTATCTGATTCTATTGAGTTTACATACTTGAAAAAAGAACGAAGGCATTTTTATTTTAGATTTTAAGTAGTCAAGAATTATAACATTTAAATAAGCATCTAAAGATTTGATGAATGAATAAAGTAATAAAATAAGAAACGAGTGCTTTTATCCACTGTCATTTGTCGATGTGCAAGAAAGAAATAAAAAAACATGTTGACTTGTTCAAAACGTTTGTACACTTTATTTTTTTGAGTTTTCATAATGCTTGTAATGTTTGCAAAATGATATTTATTTTTGGCATGCGTATAATGCGGTATTTTGTAATAATAAGAGCGTGAAAATACAACCATTTATCTCCAATGAAACTGCGAACTGGTTTCCAGTAGTATGTGCAAACACAAAAATCTATAAAAGCTTCTTAAATTCTTGTTAATACGTGCGCCTTTTAAGGATTTTTTATAGAGACGAATAAGCATTTATAGTTGGAAAAAAATTTACAAATTACATGTTTTTTTAACTATAAATAATTGCCTAATCCATGTGATTTAGATAGATTAATCGAGCACGCTTTTACAAGTTGAAATATCGACAAAAAGAATGGAAAAGTATAAATACGGCAACTGCCTTAACGAATTTCAATGTTCTCGCTTTTATTCTCGGCGAATTTTCTGAAGTAAGATATTCCGATACTTGTGGTTATTTAAGTTTTCACAGAAGTAGAAATACCTGGAAATACTATAGCATGGAATTATTACCGTCACAAAAGTATAATAAACTATTTAAATCATTCAATTGCTAATTTTATTTTACGCTAGAAGATTGATTTTTAGAATGATCGTTAAACGCGGCTAAGATAATAAAAGACAGAAGAAAATTTATAATATGTATTAATATTAAAATTTTAATATGTATTATTTTAAGCTTTATTGACAAATCGACAAATCAATATTCCATTGATCTCTATTTAATAATAGGTCGAAGGATGCTCTCTCACTGGGTTTCGTGAACGCGTTAGGGCTCGAGTCTGATGCTCTTGCAGTCGGCATAAGTAACACTTTCAATTACAACTGTTACATGGGTAGTAAATTTGTTGTCGTTTAATACTATGAATTTGGAATATACGCTTTTCACATATAGTTGATACAACTTTCAAACATTTTGAAGGTGGCTCGAGTGTATGGTGCTGTATTTAAGTAAGTGCTCTGGTGAAATCCGATGGATGTACATCGATCGATGCAAAAATTGAAATGATTTATTTTACGTTATTTATACAACTCAATCGTTTACCGAAAATAAAAGAAAATTATATATTTTCGTTGTTTCTTCTACAAATTGTCTATAAATTCTATGAATTTCATTTAATGTGAACCTATGGCGGCTATCGTTAATTTGATATTGATTTGCACATTAAATACTAATTTAATTAACATTGAATACATTATTGCTAAAGTAAGAATCAATATTCGAGATTAGTCAATTTAAACAAGTAAAATTTTTCTATTTCTATACATCGATTATTCTAACAATTGACCGCTAACCTCCTTTCTTTAGTATATCCTGTTACAATTTGATAAGAGTGAGATAAAGAGTTTAATACAGAAAAAAGTTATCTCGGGCTACCTTAAACATTTTTTGTAGACAAACATATAATTTAGTGAGAATTTATATTAAATAATGGTGCATCTATAAGAATAATAAAAGTGTAATTATAAATATCCATTTACAAGGACTATGTAAAAATATAATATAAATAATTTTTATACGAATATAGTAAGAATATAAATTTTCTTACTTTCAAGGAAATTTTATTTATCTATTCTTTTTGAAGTTTGATAATATTAATGGATAATTTAGTACAAAAATTATGAAAAGCTTTTAATCAATTTTTTACTATTATAATTACATTATACAATTTTTCAATAAAATTTTAAGAAAATTATTATAACTTACGATAATCACAGTTTTCATCGGATGATTCTTACAAGTTAAGCGTGTCTATATGTATTTGCACACCAAATATATAGAAAGATCAGACTACTAGTTAAAAAAAAAAATATCCTGTAAATAAAATAAGAAATATTGCAAAAAGAAATTAAGGTAGCCAATTTATCTTCAAATATCATATTGCAGATGCTCAATCTTATAAAAAGTGATTCAAATTGCGAAGCATATCGAAGAACATTCTGCTAGTCCGATATTTGCGAGCATAGTGCCTAGCGCGAGCTCCCCGGTGAGATTGTGAGAATAATGCAGTGCTGTGGGGATAGATTGACGACGAGAAAAAAAGTGGTGATTATTTTTCATAAAAAATGCACACATGCAAATAATTATAGAATGTCTTAATGCTAAGCTTAATGAAAAAATTTTTTACTGTAATGCGTGAATTGTATAAAAAATGCGTTTAGAAAGAGGTTAATATTATTTAATCTTTTCCTTTTTCGGTAAATTATGTACAAACAATTATGAATGGATTTCAAACATAAGCAATTTTAGCCTTGCAATGAATTTTTTATTGTTAATTATACTAAAATATTATCTCTTTAAAAAGAAAAATTAAGAATCTACTTTACTAAACTTTCTTCAAAATTTAAAATTGTATTGATTTTAAAAGAATAGAATGAATGTCATTATGTTCTGTAAAAGAATTTATGTAAAACCATCACTTTTTTTATAAAATATCAATACGTATTATGGGTAATGTAGTAATTTGGTATCAGTTGCATACTGACAATATATTCTGCAGAATTCCCATTTCATTTTACACATTGCTCTGTCTTTTTGAACTAGCATTTTAAACATTTTTCACACATTTTGCAGAATACCCAAAGTGAACGCATTGCCCGTAACATTTACAGAAATAAAATATGCGATTTTCGTTAACCTCTTTCAAAACGTGAATAGTTGAGATCGAGAAATGAAGATGTGATAAAAAAAAGAACGATTACAATTTGAAAGAGAGGAAGAGAGAGGAAGAGAGAGGAAGAGAGAGAGAGAGAGAGAGAGAGAGAGAGAGAGAGAGAGAGAGAGAGAGAGAGAGAGAGAGAGAGAGCGAGAAGGATATGAGTGAGTGATAAATTTGTTTAAGCGTGGCTATATGAGTTTTATATTGGATTCATTTATTTAGATTGTACGCGCAGGGTGTAGAGAGGCTGTAACTATTGATTATTATCAATTGTATTACTACCATGGAATTAAAATTAATGTACGACAATGAAAAGTATGTGTTTAATTCATATCATTTATACTTTTTATTTGGTAGAAGACAATATTTTTTACGATTTTAATATAATATCTATAAACTTTTAACTATTCCATATAATTCTTTCATATATAATAATTTTACATATGTTAAATTATGTATATACAAAAATATTTTAATATTATTTTAAAAATTATATTTTTAAATGATGCTTTATGATAATATAATCAAATTTACTTGACGGGTTTTTTATTACACGTAATCATTTTTTAATTAATTTTTTTCACTCTAAAATTGAACTCTGTTTTGACTGAAATCTTTTGCACCATGAAATCGTCCTTAAATTATGTAAGGACTTTTTTATGACCCCCCTTCCCACGTATAATAGCGTAAGATTTTTAAAAGCCTCCTCCCTCATTATTTCTTACGTATTGAAATATAATATATGAAATTCAAAAAACAATTTAAATCATTCTCTTGCATTATTGTTTTTAATTTATAAGAAAGTAATACATAACATTAATAATGATGCCGATAGTTAATTAAAATCAGAAAATTATGAAATTCATTTTTCATAAATTTTTCTTTGATTTGAGTGTTGCGGTAGTGCCACGAAGGAGAGTTAGAGAGAGGTGACTGATAAATTATTATACTTCTGCATTGGGATTAAATAAATTATTCATAAAATTCGCGAATTTACATTATCATGTTCATGTTAGAACACATTGTTTGAGCTATATAATAAATATATTTAAAAATCGAACTCAATTACACTTTTCTTCGTTGATTATAAATACAATAAAAGTTTACTCATTTTGAATATTACGTGAAGAAGTCTCTCTCCACTTGTGTAAGATTTTGTAAGATTTTCGAGACTCCCCTCTCCCTTGGCACCCTTATGTAATTTAAGGACGTTCCCTATGACGTCATCCACGAAACGGGAAGTGCACTTATGTATATACATTTAAACGCTGTATGGGCTTCTAACAGAAATTAAAAAAGTAAACGTCTGACCAATGTATAATTCTCAAAATAAAGTAAAACCAGGTAAAACAAATGCTTGTTGCTATGTTTCTGATATGGGCTTATGCAGTGTACTATCTAGTACTATATCCATATGTCTGGCCACATACTCTTACTTCCGGTTGCAATTTCGTCACTGACAACTGACGATACAGGCGAAATAACGACTTAAAGTAAGTTAAATTTTTAGATAACTTTGATAATTAATAATTACTCTAATAAATTAATTGAAATTCTAAAACAGATGTCTCTTTTAATATATTCAAATAAACTATAAAAAAATAGTTTAAAAAAATTTCTATTTAACAAGTGCAGGTTGATTTTTTAACAGGAATTCAAAATTAAAAGCAGTTATTCTTTGTTTAAAAATGTATCTATATATGAATAAAAGTAAATTTACAATATAATAAATATAAATTAATATTTATTTCTATAGAATTTACATTTGGAAAATGTAAGTACTTATTAATATACATTAATTTAAAAATATTACTTCTACAAATAAATATTATATAAAATTGAAAATAGAACTTATGTCGAGTTTATAAACTAAACTAACAAATATTTTCATTGGTCTTACAGTCGTATAAAAAAAATATGTTTATAATTAAATAATTAAATAATGATAGCCAGACTGCTCTTGTTTATAGTCACCCTGTAGAATCTGAAAATAAATAAGAATTAGTCTAAACTTAGTACTGTTAGTAAAGGACAATCTAACTGCCCCAACCACTATTATCGAGACGATGTGAATGATGCTTTCCAAAGGCAGTCAGATTGTCCTTTACTAACAGTAGTATTTAGACTAATTCTTATTTATAAAAAATTGGTTCTACGGGGATGACTATAAACAAGGACAGCCTGACTGTCAATATTTAATTATTTAATTATAAATATTGTTCGCGCCACTTACATTACAAAAGTAAGTTTCAAGTCTGATATGCTTGGAAATTGGCATTCAGTTTTGCTTTACTGAAGTAGACCACGAAATGTCAATATAAATTCTAATACTACGGATACGGACTGGCCTTTTATAACTTAGTTTTCTACCCGCAATCAAGTTTGAACACTGAAAACTATAAGTAATGCATGCCTCTCAGTTCGGGGGCGATTTTTCAGAGTGTTTCTACACTGCTGTTAAATACACTTATTTTACTTGCTTGTAAGCATATCGAACTATGGACTTAGAGAAGTTAGTTTTTCGTACGGTGTAATTGATAGCCAATGATTGCATCATTAGTGTAAAGAATTATGATTTACCTCGTGAAATATTTTGAATAATGGAGATAAATAATTAACGTACACCTTTGAAAGATATTTACGCCGCACGTAAGTTTAAAAATCATACTAAAGTTATGATTTAGAGATTAATAAGGTTTAAAATTTTGTATTTAACATGTGTGTGAGTTTTTTTTCATACGATATGCATAATTGATGCGAACGAATTAACATAGCTTTATATGTGAAAGTTAATTTTATTTGAATAAGCTCTTTTTATCCCTCGAATCGCATAGCGGAGAGACATTATATAAGATTACAAAAGTACGCACCGGTGATTCAATTGCAGTGATCGGTTTTCATTAAAAAATTCGCTTCACACATTAATAGAATAATATGCTATTGGCCACTAAACCTAATAAATCGTATTAAAATTGTGATTTTTAGACGGTTTAAAAGTTCATCAACAATTATAGATAAAATGTTTAAAATGTTTTCGTTTTTATCTTGTTTGACGTATTTAATGGATCATGTACAGTAATACATACTTGATAGTAGATACATTAGAGTATGGTTAATTTAAATTGGAATAATTTGATGCATGCATATTTAATATTGTTGCAAACAGAAATTTTTTCTTCAGTTTTATATAGGGAAGGAAAGAACATCTGGTGTCCTCGACTCATTTACGTAATTATAAACACAAAATAAATGCTGTTGTATAATAAACGAAGAATACAAATATAAATCAGTTTTATTTTCAAATTAAATTTTTGTATACTTAAATTAAATTTGCTCAAAAATAATGATGTTAAATTTATTATAATACAAAAAGATAAATGGAATTTATGAAAACCTAATCGAAAGAAAAATTTACGAACAATTTATTGAATTAATTAAATTATCCATCCTTATTACTCACTAATAGCTGGTCGGTTTAATTTTTTTTAATTATAATAACAAGAAAATATAAATATTTTTGAAAGAAAAAAGTTATTGGTCAATTTCCAAAATCTTATTATAATTACTTAAACTATGTAATTATGATGAGTTAAGCTGTACAACTGTGGATCACTTCTTACCTGCTGATGCAAAGAGAAGTATTTAAATATTTCACAGTCAGTGTCAGTAAATAAGTTTTTTTTTAAGCATTACTGGTTAATTTTCATAAAATGAGGTCGAAATGGTAAGTTAGGATCGATATCCAAGTGACACAGGTAAGGTTCATTCATCTTTCCTATGGGTTTTGGTATCCTAAAAAAAATAAGATAAAATTTCAGTGTCGTATTTCCGGTTAATATTTATTCATCAAAAACATATATACAATCGAAAATGTTGAAACACTGTAGCATAGAATTACGTAGTAATCAGTTAATTATAGGGAATGGACTTTTATCTGAACAAATAAGCAAAAACTTAATCAAGGAAAATTCAGTATGTGTGACTGATATATCAGATAATAATACAATATTCAAATTTCATCATATGCAGTATTTATATTCATGTAATGATTCATCAGTTTCGGACACAATTATTCTATTAAGACTTTAAAAATAAAGAAATTGTAATATTTTGAATCATGCTAAGTATACAGTTAACATGATTTTAACCGATATTAAATCATTTTAGATACATAAATAGATAGATAAAACACAGGGAACATTTTTTTTTCGTTTTTCAAGTCTATCCTTTTTATATGTGATTATTGAAAATTTCGTTAAAAACTTTAAAATTACAAGATAACCGTGCTTACATTGTAAGTTTTTGTAAATTAAGTAAAAATTTACATAGCTGTTTATCAAATAGAGAGCATAGCCAAAAATTTGTTAATGTCTTCGTTATATGAGCTAACGAAGAAGCTACATTGTAGTCTCTTGCTCTGCGCCATTGATCGTGACAGTCGTTTCTTTACGTAAGTTTAAACTTTCAAACCGTGGTTTTGTAAATATCTCAATTAGAATTAAAATTAAAAATTGTACTTATGTCGACTGTTCTAAATTAAATTAATAAATATTTTTATCGGTCTTACAGTCTTTATAATACCATATATTAGCTAAAATAATGACAGTCAGACTGTCCTTGTTTATGCTCACCCCCGTAGAATCTAAAATAAAACTTATTACTACAATAAATTATATCAGAAAGTTAAAAATAAAATAAAATTAATAATAAAATAAAAATAAAAATAAAAATACAATAATAAGTAAAATAAAAAGAATAAAAGTACTATTCTATGTTCGTAAAGGACAAACTAACTACCCCCACCACCTTAAATTTAACTTCTCTTCTGGCGTTCGACGTTTCGAACCGCTACGGTGCGTACTCAGGAACTAAAATGAAAAACTCAGCATGCTATTTTATATACCATATCCCCACTCTAAATTTATTAGTATAACATTTATAGGATCTCCTTTTTTCTTTAACTTAAATGCGAAATAAAAATTCAATATTAATAAGGAATGATAAGTGTGGGGGCAGTCAACTTGTCCATTACTAACATAGAATAGTACTTTTATTCTTTTTATTTTACCTATTATTGTATTTTTATTTTTATTTTTATTTTATTATTTATTTTATTTTATTTTTATTTTATATTTTTATTTTTAATTTTCTGAAATAACTTATTGTCGTAATAAGTTTTATTTCAGATTCTACAGGGGTGAACATCAACAAGGAGAGTCTGACTGTCATTATTTTAGCCATTATATGATATTATAAAGATTGTAAGACCGATAAAAATATTTATTAATTTAATATCTAAATTACTCTCGATTTTAGTGTGCTTACAGTGAATACGAAACAAATCTACTCACACTGGCTGCTCAGGAATAATTATCTTAGTTATGAACTAATTATTTTATAGTTATATATAATTTTAAAAAAAGCGACGATGATTTGGATGAAAAATTATAAAATATTTGTATCCCTACCACATCTAAGTGCTTATTGAATTTTGTACTATAGCTAGTCATACATTAATGAGTGGTTAAGTAACGTTTTAGGTATAAGATATAATAATATAAAAATTAGAGAGTTTAATAAGTTTTCAGCATAACTAATTTTAGTTTTATTAAGAAGGATTAAATCACAATTTTTTCAAGTGGAATGGTAAAAATTTAAGGAAAATATGACTTTTTGCTTCGGCTTTGAGCGGCAACTTTACTCCCTTGGTATATAATAGTACTCGCTTCGCTCGGGCGGTAAACATACTCTCATTGGAAAACGCTTTTCCTCCCGTGTATCATTTACTATTATCCCATACGAGGGCGCTTTTTCTTCTTCAAAGCAATGCAAAAAAACATTGAATCACAAACTTACAGAATTAAACAGCGTTAAAACCCTCCTGTGTTAGTCATGCTTATATAGAACAAGTAGGTATAAAATCTCAAGGTCCAGATGATACCTGCTCCGAAATAAGTTTCCCTAACATAAAATGTAATTCGCCAGATTTGAAATAAATATAATATTATCGGAGTAGATAGGCTATGGGCATTCTAGCACATGGGCATTCTGGCACACTCTCCCCCCCTGAAATCTGTGCTTTGGCCCTGTGGGCATTCAAGCACACCTCCCCCCCTTGAAAACTGTGCTGAGCCCCCCTGCATATTGTAATGTATAGAGAATGAGGTCACCTCCCAAAAACGATGCCACTCTCGCTATATTAGATAATGAGAGAGAGATGAGGAACGACTCGTTTCATCTTTTTTTTCATACATTAAAATTTAATATACGTGTGAGAAAAGGCGAACACCATTGATGGTAGAGGAGAGTAGAACATGACATACTTTACATGCGAGTATACTTTGGGTTCTCTACTAGAGGGCTGGGGGGGGGGCATGTCTCACTTGACAGGTGAGTAGACTTTAGGTGTAGTAGAATACCTTTATGTGCCGTGATGCCTATAGCAAAGTCAACTACTTTTTTATTTTTGTATTTATTTATTTTTTTTCATTTTTCTTCTTCTTTGGATTTAGCAATATTTAAATAACCTTTCTTACATCTCCACTGATGGGATTATACTGAACTATGCGATCGTGCAAGATCAAGCAATAAGCTGTAGTATTGGCTGGAAAGTTCTCTTTAGCCTCAAATTCTAAACGTACATCTACAGGAGCGCTCTTTAGAGATTCATTTTGTCGTGAGCAATCAATCACTATGAGAGGTTCATTATCGAGAAACTGTTTCTTTGAAAGCAGTGGTTGAGGATCCCTTGTATAGTATGTTTTTTGGAAATTTGCATACATATCATACAGTATTGCATATTGATTATTAGATATGTCAAGGCTTAAATTATTGTATGGATAATATTGAGAATTTAAAAAAAGTCTCACGTTAGTTATATTGCAATGATCAAAACGACTGGCGTTTGCGGATGCTTGAAATTTTTTCTTTGTCTGTAAGCCGAGAATCACATAACGTGGTTTCTCCAATTGATTGGAAGTTTTGACTGTCCACACATGCTTATTGGCGCTTGGCAGAACAGGATATTCAAATAGTTCCCATGAACGATAACACATTGGGATGGGATTATCTTTGCCAATGAAATTTAAAAGTTGGATTTTTTGTTTATCAGAAGCAATGACATAAGGCATTAACCATTCTATTTTTGTTATTTTTATGTTATATTCTTCATATGTAGTATTATTACCAACTATAATACCTTCCTGGATTATGGCATTCAGGTCAGATCTTGATCTTACCAGAATGAGTTCATGTTTCATGTTAATTACAATTTTTCTGTAATCTTCTGCGAAGCCCAAAATCATACTTAGAGGAATAGAAACGTCGAAGTTTCCATGCCTATCTATCAATGTTCTCGTTGTTTCTTCGTTGCCAATCCAGCCTGCATTTTCAAGCATGAGCGTCTCGTTGGTATTGAATGAAGCCCATCCTTTCATGACACTACTCAATCCAACATTTTTACTTTTGTCTATCTCAACGCCATTAATTTCGTAGCGAATTTCATCAAAAAGATGACAAATACCATTGTTGACGAATCTAGATTTAGTTGGTGCATTTCCAGCAGTGTTTTGTAATTTTCCATAGATATGGATAGAACTACGTGATGGCAGAAGACACAGATCTTGGTGTTGGATGGAAATGCGAATTTCATCATTATGATCAAAGTTTAGTGATGTGTATGGTTGATGTGCGTGAATTTCATAATGAGCAATTGACTCATCGAATGCTACACCTGATTGAATTTTTAGTATTTCGTCCATTTTTTTTCAGAAAGCAGCAGAAAATTATACAGCTAATTTTTTTCCACGAACTTTTAGACCTAGACTTTGTAGGAACTGAATGTTCTTCAGTGTTAACGGTTTCAAACTCTTCAATCGACTGATTGTCGATTGCCATGATGGAGTACTTATATGTGTGCTAGAATTATAAACAATCCCCATTATATAGATTTGATATGAAGTCTAACAGTGATTTCCTCTTCTCGAAAATTAACTAGATTGCCGTCCTGATCGACAATTCGAACTTGTATATTATCTATGCACTTAACACTAAGTGGTAGATATATAACATGTGATGGAATTTCAATGATTTTATATCCTGGAGGAACACTGGGAAAGAATTCATGAATAGTATGAACTTTTTGGTTGTTAATGAAAGCTCCTGCAGTAATGTTACACTCGACTCTGAGTGCGTTGATTTTCAATATTTTCACTGGTAAATCAGAACGGTGTTCTATATTTTCTTTGAGAGTACGAGGAGTAAAACCCAACACTCGACCGATTGATTTTTCAGGTCTAAGGTCTAACGAAACACTGCACTTAATTTCACTTTTAAATGTATTATTGTTAGCTTTCAAGGAAAATTCAATTCCTTTTGATTTCAATGTATTAGATAAAAATTGATTTATATCATCAATCTCGTAACTACCAATGGGGATAGTAATAATTTCTCCTTTTAAATGAAGTTGATTATTTGTATTGTCAATATTTGGAATTGAATTAAAGGTTAAAAGTTCGACTAAACCTAAAACATAATTTTTATGCTTTGGTAATTCAATGGATGGAAAGTATTGGGCTTCTAAGACAGAAGATTTTCCTGAAAGAGTCAAAGTGAAACTATCTTCCATGACTGATTGAGCGAAAATGATCAAATTTTATCTGACAAATTCTTTTTATAGACTTTCAGTTAAAAAACGAAGACAAAGATGACCGCAAATGAATGAGTCGAAATTCTGATATCTTGTATAGTTGTATTTCACTTCTTTCACATTGAAATATTTCATAAGATCTATGGGAGGTTTGAGGTCACCAAAGCTATCAAAGTAGGTGACGTCAGATCCTCTCTTTCGATAACTGACCCAATGAGTACCTTTATTTTGCGAATCATCGAGATTAACAATGGCAGATTCGTTATTCCATGGTCCATTACGAGGAAGGCTATTTCTCATGTAAACACCTCGAAAATGTGGAATTTGTAATATATGTGCATATTTTATAAGATCAAAGTTTGTTAGTGGACGATTTGGCAAAATTAAATTGAAGTTTTTTTTTTTCTTTTCATTAGACCGTGTCCGACATGCGGTTTGAGAAATAATCCCATTCCACGTTTATATGGCTTCAGATAGAGACCTTTACCTAAAGCAATAGCTTCCATCGTCTTATTATGTCGCTTACTTTCTTGATAATCTTTCTGAGCAGCTTTAGCATCATTTACTGCTTTAGCTATTCCAGCAGCACCTCCGGCTAAAGCACCAGTTGCACTTAGTCCTGCGAACAGTGGAATAAGGAAAGGAAGAACTCCGCCAATTTTAGACGGAAGGGGTATCACACGTGGAATGAGAACTTTCTTCTTACAACCACTATTCTTAAGAGCTTGACGAGCACCTTTTAAGGCGGACTGTATGACTTTGCGTGAATGTTTACCTGATTTCAATGATTTTTTCGCTGCTGTCACCAATTTGTTGAATTTCAGCCCCATTCCAGTTTTTGCCTTTAATTTCATAGCACTGGCAACCGCTAGAGCTGAGGCTTTCTCCGCAAGACTAGCATCTTTAGCTTTAATCAGTTGCCAAGCTTTATTAGCAAGCTTTATGTCAGCCACTTTACGATTACTGTTTTTATTAGAGTACTCAATGTCATGTTCTTTACATGCCTTATCTAGTTCATTTATTCCCGGATCACCCCTTTTTAATCGCTTTGTTAATTTAGTTCCAGGGCCACAGTATTGATAACCAGGAAGATGCATTTCGATAGGTAAATTGTTGATTACTCTATCGAGCAATCCACGTCCTTCCTTTTTTGAATGCTTCCGAGTTTTATGCTCAATCATCTTTGGCAGTCAAATTATAACTGATGATCGAAAATATAAAATCAACATTTATATATTTACTTCAGTTAATGATAAACTAGACTTTGTCATATCAACATGGATTTCACTGAGCAGAACGTGAAACTCCCTGTCGCTAACTTTGATTTTGGAAAGGAAAAAAGAAGGAAGCGACACGGAGAATTGCTACCAGATAGTATACGAGCAGTATTCTGCGGTCCATCAAACTGCGGAAAAACAAATAGCTTATTAGCTTTAATCACTCATCCCAATGGTCTTAGATTCGAGAATGTGTATGTTTATTCAAAATCCTTAAATCAACCAAAGTATCAATTTCTCAAAAAAGTCATAGAACCAGTCGAAGGCATCTCATATTTCCCGTTTAGTGAACATGAATCTGTAATATCACCGGATGAAGCATTGCCCAATTCAATTATGATTTTTGATGATGTAGCTTGTGAGAAGCAAGATAACGTCAGAGCATTTTTCTGTATGGGGAGACATAAAAGTGTAGACTGCTTCTACCTATGCCAGTCATATGCTCATATACCAAAACATCTTATTAGAGATAATATTAATATGCTAGTAATTTATCGACAAGATGATGTGAATTTAAAACATATTTATGATGACCATGTCAATACTGATCTGTCTTTCAACGAGTTTCGTAATTTTTGTTCTGAATGCTGGAAAAATGATAAATATGGATTTGCTGTTATTGATAAAGATAGAACGATGGATGCTGGTAGATACAGAAAAGGTTTTGACTGTTTTGCAATAAAAAGAAATTAAAAAAATCTTAATCACTCAGTTCAATTTTACACAGCAACACGACACCATGTCGGACATTGAGAAAGAAAAGAGTATTCTTAGCGAGTTGATGCAAGCTCGTAAAGCTATTAAAAGAAAATCTGCACTATTGAAACAGGAGAGAGAGAATCTCGAAAAAGTTGTAGGAGATACATTGAAACCTGTCATTACACCACTTGAAAAGCTTGTCGAATCCAATAGTGTACAGTCTTCTAATCTCATTTCGAATGATCAGAGCATTAGAAAACCAACTAGATCCCGAAAAAAGTTGAGTTTTATGATAGATAATAATATTCGCTCAGCTTCCATGAAAGATTATGATTCCGATGATGATTTTGCCTCATTAGATAACTCAATGATGAATTCGACATTCAAATCTATGCATGAAGACGATGTTAAATCGAATATTTTAGATCAAAGCCGCAGTAAATTTGATAACATATATGGAGTAAGAAATATTGGAGGTATATACATGCTTGGCGATTCTGAAATTATATTTGATGATAATAAAATAAAAGTGAAAGATTTAACTTATCCTAAAAGTAATGGACTAATGGAGCTACTTATTAAAAAAGAACCAGATGACACATTAATAAGTGCAGCAGATCGTGAAAATTATCGCAGTATTTTAGAAGCAACAAGTGCTCACCGGAAAAAACATAGTAAAGATGAATCTATACGCTCATCGAAGAGTAGAAAATATTTCAACATCATTGCACCAATGTTTCGCACCAGTCATACAAAAAAAAAAAAAAAGGGGGGAGGTCACCTACCTAAATATAAAATAGCAAAGAAAGATTCTTCAATAGAGTTAGTGTACTGGGATGATCCGAATGAGCTTGTTGAGAGACTAAGATTATTAATTGCCGAACAATCAGCTGGAAATAACAATCATATCAATGAAATCCATTCAATTATTGAAGAACTGCGTGAAATAGGATATATATATTAATACACATTCGTCTATTCTTCAATCAGTATCATCATGAGTCTCGACTTGTTTGGAAGAAATTTGAGAGACTCGAAAGGGAGTCGAGGTCCTCCAGGCGTTGGATACAATTTCACAACAGATGGCAATTTTGATATAGAAAATAAACGACTTTGTAATGTTGGTGAAGCTATTGAAAGTACTGATGCAGTTTGTGTAAAAACGATATATTCAATCTTGGAGAAGGAACTAAATACTGTATTTTCAAAAATTAATGAAATGATAAAATTAAACGAGAAACAACAGGAACAAAATGGTAAGATAATTGAAGGGAAATTCAAAGATCTTTATCAAAATAAATTGAAATTGGAAGAAAAAATAAATAATTTGGATAAAAATCTTATGAAAACCAATCAGGATAAAGCAGGACTGGAATCGAAACTGAAAACTCTTAGTGACTCACATACTCGTTTAAATGATACTATGACAAAATCGATTTCGAATTTGAATGCTATTATAATAGATATTAACAGGAAAACAAATGCACCGACAAGATCAGCAAAGGCAAAGTCAGCAGGAAATAAAACAAAAAGTGGTTGAAGAGCTACACAAACCTGCCCGTCGCAGATATAAGCGAAGAAAATATGATATACGTGGTATAGATGAAACTTGGCAAGCAGATCTTGTAGAAATGATACCCTACTCTAAGGAGAATAAAGGGTTTCGTTACTTACTCACTGTTATAGATTTATTTTCGAAGTATGCTTGGGCTAAACCAGTAAAGTCAAAGAATGGTAACGATGTTACTCTCGCTATGAATACGATATTGAAACATGGAAGAGTACCATCAAATCTACAAACTGATCAAGGAAAAGAATTTTACAATTCACACTTCCAAAACCTCATGAAAAAGTATAAGATAAATCTATACTCTTCACACAGTAATCTTCATGCAAGTATTTGTGAACGATTTAATAGAACCTTAAAAAATGCAATGTGGATACAATTCAGCAAACAAGGAAACTACAAATGGATAGGTATCCTACCAGATTTACTGAAAGCTTACAATTCAAGAAAACATCGAACAATAGGAATTGAGCCTGAAAATGTAAGCCAAGAAAACGAAAGGGAGGTGAAGAAGCGTTTTTCAATTGAGGTGATAGCAAGGAAAAAACCGAAATACAATGTCGGAGATAATGTACGAATAAGTAAAATAAAACATATTTTTGAAAAAGGCTATACACCTAATTGGTCTACTGAAATTTTTACAATATCAAAAATTGTAAAAACTGATCCAGTAACTTATCACGTTAAAGATTATTACGATAAGCCTGTATCTGGAGGTTTTTATGAAACTGAAATTCAAAAGACTAAGTTCCCTGAAATTTATCTAGTAGAAAAAGTGCTAAAACGGAGTGGTAACCGCGTATATGTTAAATGGTTAGGATTCAATAGTGAGCATAATAGTTGGATAAATAAAAAAGAAATTAAATGAAAGCAATATAAAAGTAAAATATATGGATATGTGGAAGGTCACTAGTTATTAAATATGAAAGACAGTGTATTATGATTATAATATTTATTTATGTAATTAAGTTATACATGTTTTAATTCTTTTTTTACAAATAAATAATGATAAGAAATTAATCTATCTGTGTTTTATTAATATTTAAGAAGTCGAAGTGTTAAACTTAAAACAACTACCGCCTTGATACACTATAAATAAACAAAGCTTATTTGCTTTGTTAGCCATATTTATGAAAAATTCTTCTTCTTTTAATAATGCCGAAGATATCTTTTGCGGCAAAAATATTTGAAAGTTATCGTCCAGCTCCGCAACGACTTTGGTGCCATATCTTGTAGAGACTTGCTTAAGAGCAGTCACCATGTACTGCTGATTTTTCTCCAATTCTGTACATTTCTTCCGCGGCATGAACTCGCTCTCAGATATCTTGTTAAGAGTAGCTAAGTCCATTCTAAAGAAAAGAAAAAAATTTTTCTTTTTAATTCTAACATAGTAAAAAAAAATTAATTTTTTTTTTTAAAAGAAAAAATTAACTACGAATCTTACCTTATTAGATTAGTCTTGTTTTCTTTGGAGATGGCAGATAATTCTCATACTCTTCAACTGCTCGAATGAGTTCCTCGTCATCCTCCATCTCTTCATATAGCTGATTCCCCACCATAATTTCTGCCTCTTCCATTGCCTCACGGAGTGCATCCCTTCCCTCAGCTTCAACTGAGCTTACCCCTTCCAAGACTTTCAAAATTTCTTCAGGATTCCATTCGTGCATTAGTTCGTCAGATATATTATACTCAATGCTTATTGGTTCACCTTGATTACTATAGAGCGTCACTGTTTCTCGCATAACTTGATTTTCATTAGTTACTTTATCCCTACTCTCTTGTTCTGCATGTACATCTGCCGTGACTCGAATCTCATTGCAGATTGTATTCTCCCTCTCTTCTTCTCCAGTAGGTACACATACTTGAGCTCTTTTTCCATTGGACTCATCATATCCCCTCACATTATCCTTACCCTCCTCTTCGATTTGCTGACCTGTACT
Source organism: Sycobia sp. Sy_11 (assembly GCA_018907035.1). Classification (NCBI taxonomy): domain Eukaryota; kingdom Metazoa; phylum Arthropoda; class Insecta; order Hymenoptera; family Epichrysomallidae; genus Sycobia; species Sycobia sp. Sy_11. Next base: position 8,226 of record JACCIC010000169.1, on the reverse strand, counting down.
TCCCATTATTTCCCTCTCTACCTTACTTGCAGCTTTCAACATTTGCTCTTCTAGGATTTTATAGTGACCCCAAGGTAATGTGTCTGTAGTATTAGGCAATAAGTATCTTTTATCATCAAATGGACTTAGGGCAATTTTTTTCTGTTTTTCTGTATGCACTATGTGTAATTTTGAGCGAATGGTGCACTGCTCTCGTTGTATAATTACGAGGTCTTCCAGGCATCTTCTATAATCATCGAATGTAATTGATTTCTTCACTACACCCGATTTAATACCTTTAGCTTTTTTTACTGTTCCTCCTCCATCAACTAAAATACTGTACATTTTACTTCGTAAACCAATAAATTCCATCATGATCTTTCCATTACATTCATCTTTCATTAGTCCAGGAATTTTTTTATTTTCGCGTGGAATTCCATACTGATTATTTTCATCATAATCAGAAGTATCAAATCTATGAATATCTTCTTTCATTATTTGATACATATCAATGTCCTCTACTTCATATATCAAGCTATCAGTGTCAGTATACAAGAGCTTACACTTTTCGCCCACTCGCTGTTTCATGTAAGAGTAGTGAAAATCGTAGACTAATGTTTTTGATAAATCGAGGATACAAAGCCCAACGTATATAGGCTTTTTGATTGTTACACTTGTTTTTTTCAGCTGAATGGCAACTAAATTTTCATCAAAAATTGCACAGCTATGATAATTAGGTAGAGCTATGCGTGCTTCTGCTCCATATCGGCCAGTAAATTTATTTACTAACCGTACATCAACGCGAGATCGCTCTCGCTCAATACATTTTCCATAAACAGCATTAATTAACAGTTTATAAAAGAGTTTTTCAAACTCATTCTTTGCATGCTTTCGCTTTTCAGTATTTAGTACAACATATGATTTTAACCAAGGTTTCTGTTCAAAGCTCAAAATTCTATGTACTTTTTTCAATCGAAGACCATTGTCGAGCGCTTGCTTAAGGGCGCGATAATGAATTATATACCTTGTTTTATCGTTCAAAGTAGTTAGAAGTTTCTTTTGTTTTGAGCCAGGTGGTGTACGATGCTCGGCACAGAAAGGTAAATCACGATGAATATCATGTATTTCCTCAGGATACTCCAAATCTACTTCAGCAATATAACCTACGTCCGAATCTGATGGCGTATTGAAAAAGTCACGATTTGACTCATAATCAACCCATTTAAATTTTCCAACTGGTAAATGCTGCACCATCGCCCATCCATACAAATTATTTATATCATAATATAAAAGTGTCTTTGTCTTCTTTTTTTCATCATATGTCGGCCCCATGTATGGATTATTTGCCTTTGCATATCGATTGCAGCACTGACTTATTCCACCTCGAATGCCTGATTCAATAAATAATAACATGTCAATATCTGTTAGAAGCTCTAATTCTACCTTCGTCATTTTTAGAGCTGCTGCAAATGTTAATCCTGGAGTAGTGTAAAAATGTGCAGGACATAAGCCGTATGCTTTAATAGATGTGTCTCGAAAACTTTCAAAGACATCTGCTAAGAGTAGAACATCTGTTTTTAAATATAAGTCCGAATACTCTCCTAATGTTCTTATATTAAAACTTTCCCACACTTGAACAGCATGCTTATAGTCTTCCTCACTAATACCTGAATCTGTCAATTTATTATAAAATTCATTTTTCGACGGCAGTTTTGTAGTTATCAATTTATCAAGTCCATCTACAAAATCGTAAGGAAATATTCCTTTACGTCTAAGAAGATCAATATTTTCGTTTGAGTATCCATCTAATTGAAATTCCTGTATTGCTATTGGTACATTATCTAGATAAGACGCAAGTTTCTCTAAAGATGATGGCAAAAATCGCCAAGAATCTAAGAATCTAAAACTCACATCACAGTCATCCATATACTTTGTGAAGGAAATATATTTTTCCTTGTTATGAGGTATTAAGTTAACTCGACCTTTCATCAGTGTAGAAGTTCCAATTTCTTTTAAAATAAAGTGTGTATCATAATTGAGATTGTGAAAAATTACTGGAATAAATTTCGAGTCTTTATAGTTCAAATTGCAGGAATTATGGGCAGCACCTCTGAATCTAATGAGAAAAAAATTAATTTAGCAAAATAATTTCTTTTTCTTTATTATATTAAATTATCTTTTAAATTATTATATTAAATTTACCTTCCTGTTAAATGACAGTGATCTCGCACTACCAGTTGCTCATCCAAAAATGGTTTTCGACATATATGGCAAACGGTCGACCATTTAAAAGTCAACTCTTCATCATCTGTGAGTTTCATTGGTTTTGGATTTTTATAGAGATGATCAATCTGCTCACCAATTGATTTTAATTCACGCACAAACCAACTTGCGGGTGTCTCATCGTCTGCACTTTTCTGTCTATATGCTTTGTAAACGGATAATTTGTCATCAAAGCTACATTTTACATAAAATCCTATACTGTATGCCTGGTGGAGTTGAAAAGCATTTTCATTTTCTGTAGGTTTTAATAAGCATTCAAAATCAGCATAAACTACAAAAGGCACTTTTTCCCCTTTATTATAATCTTCAAATTTTAAAATATTATTCGATGAGTTTGGTAAATTTATTCGACAATCGTTAATATTTTTACAAACATTTTCATGATTTTCTAGCCTTTCTTCACTATAAAAATGTTGTAAACATCTTTCACAATGGTATAATTTTTGGTGAGTCTTGCTGACTTGTGAACCTACAAGTCTGGATATACTTTTAATCGCAACGTAATGGAATTTAGGCACACTTCCATTATCATCAGAAATATTATTTTCTTCATACTCATCGATGTAGAAATCTTGAATGAGAAGAAGATTTGCATGTTTCTCCTTCTTGTTTAATGAAATATGACAAGGTGATACTTCATATTTCGATCCATACTTTCTAAGCATATAAACATTTACTGAAATATTATTCCATTTTTCAAATTTGGAAACATCTTTTAGTTTTACAGGAAATTCTATATCACCAAAGTTCAACTCGTTTGCATATTTATCATAATTATGAACTCTTTGAGGATTTTTTTCATTTGGATGTAATGCTGAAAGAATAGCGTATTTAAAGCATTGATTATCAGTGTTATGGACATTGATACATGCTCTTTTTGATGCTATGAACTTTGGCAGAGGAATAAATGATCTTCCCTTGTGAGGTGAAAATTTTTTCATATTTATGCACAAACTTATAATACTTTTTAATGTCCATCCAGAATCTTTTTCCTGAAATTCTTCTAGATGAGTAAGAAGAGGGTCCTTAATATGTTCCTCATACCATTTGCCTAAATCAGTAGACATGTATACCGTAGCACTCATACTTGTGAAATATTTAATATCTGTTGTTTCCTCTCCATTTTTCTGCATGGAAAATTCTGACATAAAATCAGAATTTACTTTTATTGCACCATATTCTTGTAAGCATGCTTGTACTTTATCCTCAAAGAGCTTCTGTGCATCGAGCAAAAAACTTAAAATGTCCACATGTTTTAAATTAACCACAACACCTGTCCTTATTCGATTTTTAAAAGCTGATTGAACATCTCGCCATTCAACTTTAGCTGACTCGATAGGGATTAGACTACCTCCGATTGGTGCTGCACTATCAAGATAGAACCGAAATCCTGCTTGTAAACATGACAAATGAATAAGAGATGTTAAACATTTTTGATTTTCTGCTCGAGAGAGACCTTGTTTTTTTCCAAATTCTCTCAGCTCTAACAAAGCCTGTTCAGTTATTGTTGAATAATTCTCGAGTTCGATTACGTTCAATTCACTGACACGTTCGTAAATATCACGAAGTTGTTTCACTTGAAATTCGACAGACGAAAGATAAGCCATTTTACTTTTATTTTAACGTGAATTAATAACATATATTTTAAAAAATATTTAAAATATATCAGACTTCACTTAATATTGCGTCTTTATTCACTGTTACAATACAACACACTTGTATAACTGGCAATAGAAAAATAAGAAAGATGAAACTGAACTTATTTAACTGTGGTGTAAAAACTGTGTTCCTCCAAGAAACTGTCTCGCTTTTAAAGGAAAATGAAAAATAAGGAGAAGGGGAAACAGAAGTGGAAGCACAATGTCAAGCCTACGATAGAAAACATTCAATAGCGTGTTAGAATGAGAAGAATATATGTAGACTAAAACCAATCAAAATATCATCCTTTCTCCTTGAACGTCCAATCATAAAAGTGATTTCCTACGAGGGGGGCGTGTAGAGTTTAGGAACATCTAAATATCTACCGTTACTTGCTTTCTCAACGTACAAATGCTTTTCTTCTCCCACGCCCAATCGTAAGTGACTTTCTCTAAGAATAGAGGGGATGAATTGACTTGTCACCAACCAAAAAAAATTCAATCTTCATCATCCAATCGAATCTATTTTATTTTTCTCAGCCAATTGTAGGACAGTTCTCATTTCACGAGGAGGGGGAGAACTATTATAAAAATGAATGCATAAGCATATAACTTGCATTCATAATCAATACTTCTAACTATCGGTAAATAGAAATAAACTGAGAATGGCTAGAGTGAGGGAATACGAAGTGATGTTTAGAAAAAATATTCTGAAGTGTCCAGAAGATAAAGTATTCTTCTGCGACATGCAGGGTTTTCAGACAAGAGGCCCGCAAACTTTCATTTTAAAGGAATTTAGTTTATTAGGTATGGAAAGAGGTGCACTACCTACAGTGTATATCTTTAAGCCACCATTTCCATGGAGTGACTTGACATGGAATGAAAAAAAAACAGTTCACTGGTTGCAGCGTGATTACCATGGGCTTGAATGGGATACTGGTGACATTCCATACCATAGGCTTCAAAGAACATTGGAGATATGCTGTACTGGAGTAAAAAAATTATATGTCAAGGGACGAGAGAAGAAGGAATGGTTGACAACCATTCTCCCAAATATGTAAGTAATTTGCATACTTATAATCATCTTTATATTTATTTCATGTATATATTTCAGAAAGTAATAAAAAATAAACTTTATGGAAAAGTATATTTTCATACAATGTTCATACATTGTTCATACTTTTTCATACTTTTTTCATACTTTTTCATACTTTTTTATACTTTCTTATACTTTTTTTCTAATTCCAGAATTATATCTGATATGGAGGAGGAGCTACATTGTCCATCATTGCAAACATTGCAGAGTGAAGGTCAAAATGTGATTTGCCACAACCATCCATTATGCAGCCGAAGTATACCAATGTGTGCGATACGAAATGTCACTATAATGCGTACATGGTTGCAAAATTATTTGAGTGGAAAGTATGGACGAGATGAAATTGACTAAAAATAGCATTATTGTAAAATGAAATTTGTAAAAAAATTATATTAATAAATACTATATATCTTGAAAAAAATCAGATTTGTAATTTTTATTTCAATTATTAATATTATTGTATAATATAAATTTTTATATTATATTATTCCTATAATTTTTTTTTTTTTTTTTTTTTTTTTTTAATTTTTAAATAATTTAAAAAAAATATATTGAAGTAATTTAATAAAATAAAAAATAAATAGTAAATCAATGAAAACAATTTTAAAAATGAATGAAAAAAAATTTGATACTATCAATTTTTTAAAAATAAAAAGAAATAAGTCAAAAAATAATGAAGTAATTTAATAAAATAAAATAACTAAATAGTAAATAAATGAAAAAATAATTTTTTAAATGAATGAAAAAATTTGATACTATCAATTTTTTAAAAATAAAAAAAAAATAAGTCAAAGAATAATGAAGTAATTAATAAAATAAAAATAACTGAAGTAGTAAATAAATGAAAAAATAATTTTTTAAATGAATGAAAAAAATGTTTTAGATACTATTCTTGAATACAAAAACTGTTTCAATTATTTTAATTAATGATTTTATTATTTTATTAATTATGATGAAATTATTTTTTGTTGACAAGAGATAATGTAAATGTACTATTATATAATTATTATTGTTAATTAATTAAATTATTAATATACGTTCTTTATTCTATGAGGAAAGGTAGGATAAAAGGTAAAACATCATAATTTTGTTTTTTTCCATTTCTTTATTTATTTTTATTTATTTTTTTTACAATACACTTTCTGTAATTTTTCATTCAATTTATTCATATATTGAATATATATTGAATATATATATATATATATATATATATATATATATATTATATATATTGAATAATTATATTATATATTTTATACATTACTATTATTATATATTATTAATGTACGTTCTTTATTCTATGAGGAAAGGTAGGATAAAAGGTAAAACATCATAATTTTGTTTTTTCACATTTCTTTATTTATTTTTTTTACAATACACTTTCTTTAATATTTTCATACATTTTTATTCATATATTGAATATATATATTGAATAATATATATTCATATCTTTTCATACATTACTATTATTATATATTATAAATCTACTATTATATAATTATTACTGTTAATTAATTTAATTATTATTAATGTACGTTCTTTATTCAATGAGGAAAGGTAGGATAAAAGGTAAAACGTCATAATTTTGTTTTTTCCATTTCTTTAGTTATTTTATTTATTTTCTTTTACAATACACTTTCTTTAATATTTTCATACATTTTTTTATTTTTATCTATACATATTACATATACATATTACATATAAATATACTTATTATTCAATATTATTCAATTTAATTGCATTTTTTTTTCTAATCTTACGTCTTGCACTATCCTTGGCTGCGCTGGGGGAAGTTCGGCGTTGATTTCCTCAACGCTCGAGCAGCTTGAATATCGCATACTTGCGATGGATGGGCTGCGGCTGTGATGCTGCGCCATCCTCGGCGTTCTAGGACGGCTTCGTGTTCTTCCCTTCCTCACCGAACGGCTCCTTGACCGTTTGCGATGCCCATCGCTTCCATTCTTCGTCCCTATAACAGATAAACAAAAAATCATACATATTAATATTAATTAAATATAAAATTAAATATATTTTAAAATTATATATATATAAATAAATATATTATTTAATATTTATATTTAAAATAGAAGAATATTATAACAAATTATTATTTTCCTTACCTCCATCTAGCTTTTCGAATAATTCCGCGAATTTGACCGCTTGACGGATGGCTTCCGTCATCTCTTGCGCTCTTCGATAGAGCGCTTTCCAGTCGGTTGCGGTGCCTGGGAATCGGCTCCTTGTCTCTTCTTCAAGGCAGGGCGTTACAGCCCTTGTCAGTGACGCTGCAACAATTGAAATGGGCGTCGTCGGCCGCGCATCCTCCTCCTCATGTTCTTCCTCCCCAAACAGGTCGATTGATTTCAAGTACTTCCCCCTGCTTCGGGGAGCCTTTTCCACAGCAGGCAGCCGCTTCCCGGTGCTGATGCTGTTGCTGTTGTTGTTGCCGTTGCTTCTGCTGCTGCCTGCCGTGCTCACAGCTACCTTCATTTTTCTAATTTTTAATATTATTAATCTTTGAAATTTGAAGGCAGATTGTGATGGAAAAACTGACTGCGATTCCGCTTTATACAGTTTTCCAGTGCTGACCTTTTATGAGAAAACGTTTCTATTGGTTAAAAAAAAAAAAAAGAAGAACCGCCTTCGTTTACTAACTTATGGGAAGGATGGTTCACCCCTTCTACTTTGATGCAAGAAAAATTTTTCTCATTGGTGCTGGAGCACAAGTTTTCTCCTCCCTCCTTGATAATCCATCCCCCTCCCACCACTTACTTGTATGGTGATCGGTTAGATTTTTCTGATGGACCAAATGAAAATTGTAACCTCCTGCCTCTCAGCCACGGCAAAGCGTATATTATTCCTCATTGGTGGAGGAAGACAAATTTCTCCTCCCTCTGAGACTCGGTGAAGCATACGTTACTCGTCATTGGTGGAAATTGTATCACTCCAAACGCAATAATGAGCTAAGCGTGCGCCTAGCAAAGACAAAATTTTTCCCACAATCGCTCGCTATAATCTTTCTAATGACCTGTCTATCTCGTATGATCTATGATTTTAGGCGGTTTCACGTTCTTCTTTATTCGAGCGAGAAAGCGTAGCACTAATAAAGAAAAAATACCTCGCTTCCAGCATTTAATATGATCTCACCTGTTCCTTATAACAATACTCATCTATAACCATTAACGATAAGCGGATTAAACTATATGATCAGTCACCCTCGGTCAGTATATC